>JAJEJO010001485.1:213218-348324 GCA_020662805.1 Glaucomys volans | reverse complement strand
AAGTTTGTATATGTATACATATATATATATATTTATATTTATATATTCTTCTAGCTACTCAGGAAGCTGAGGCAGGAGGATTGCAAATTCAAGGCCAGCCTCTGCAACTTAGCAAGACCCTATCTAAAAAATATAATAAAAAGGACTAGGAATGTAGCTTAGTGGTACAGCATCCCTGGGTTCAGTCCCCAATATAATACTAATACTAACACTAACACTACTACTAGTAACTTCCCAAAATTTTAATAGTTTCTACAAAAACTTGTACACAAACTTTTGTAGCAGCATTATTTATAATAGCCAAATAATAGAATTGTCCAAATGCTAATCAACTGTTGAATGAACAAACATGATAAACTTATATGATGAAATCATTCTGCCATAAAAAGAAATGAAGTACTGATTCATGTTATAGCGTGAATGAACTCTGAATAAAATTATGCTAAGTGAAAGATGCCAGACACAAAAGATACATAGTCTAATCCTATTTATATGAAATGCTCAAAATAGGCTATTAGAGATTGCCAGGGAATGGGAGGGGGGAATGGATAAGGTTTTTTTGTTTAATGGTAAAATATTTTGGATTTAGAAAGCGGTGATGGTTATATAATGTTGTGAATATATGAAAACCTACTGAACTTACACTTAAATGATGCATTTTATGCTATGTGAATTGTATCTCAATAAAACTATTAAAATCTATGAAGAATTATGGTACTTATCAAAAACTTAGCACTGGAAGTATATCTCAGAGATAGGGCATGCACTTAGAATGCACAAAACCCTTGGTTCAATCTCTTACACCAAAACAAAAAAATAGTTCTATTGGACCCAAGTCCATCTACTCACAACTCAAAAGCCAATACTTGGGAGATGAGGAACTGGGGTGAAGGAAATCAGGTTTATTTGAGAGTCAACAAAATGAGAAGATGGAGGTGTTTATCACCCCCATCCTCTCCCCCCACCCCCCCACCCCCCAAAAAAAACATCTTAAGGAACACATGTATGCAAAAAGACTTTTGCAGAGAGGGAAAAGATGTTCAGGGGGGGCCAAGAAGGCACAAGGTACAGAGATGCTTATCGCCACACGACTCAGAATGGTAAAGGACCGGAGATCCACATGTTTGACAACAAGGAAGGAAGTTACTAAGGAAATTGAGACAAGCATGGAACTTGGAACGTTACACAGTCAATGGGGGCGACGTTCGTGAGGGCTTGTTCATGACTCGGAAATGCTTACATTAAAACATTGGGTGAAGAAAGAACAGGATGGGAAATCATTTATACCAAATGACAATGACTATCTAAAAAGGGCTCGAGGGAAAGATGAGAAGCAAAGGGGCCAAAGTGGTACTGCAGTGGCTTGTGTGGGGTAGAAACAGGAGGTGTTAGGACTTTTTATTCTGCTTTTCTGTGTTTTCTTTAATAAATATTATGTGTGATTTTTTTCTTAAAAAAAAAAAAAGATGTTCAGGGGGCAATGGGAAAGTACTTTCTTGGCTTGGTCTTGGTCATCCAGGGCATGTGTCTCCTTTCTCCCCCTCTGACTAGAATACCACAATTTTCCTTGACTTCCTAAGGTTAGTTCCTATGATTCTTCAAACAAACATTACTCTTCTGCAAGTTAAATCTTATAGCAATTGATATGTCTTGTGTTATACACCGGACTTAAGAATGGGGTTTTACACATTCTAATGTTATCTCATGGTCACCAAATGTTCCAGGTTCTGAAAATCTAAAGAAAGATAACTTAGTAGTTTGACATCTTAATCATTTAGATGCTTTTCTTTAGAATTTAGAATGCTAGGCAAGTGGAGGAGAACTCTACAAAGGACAACTTCCAAAGGTTTAGCCACTGTTAAAATAGGGCATTTGTGGTAGTAATTGTATTCATAACTCTTATGAAATAAAATGTCATCCTATTTCCAGACACCATTGGCCCAATGGTTTTTTGTTTTGGTATTGAGGATTGAACCCAGGAGGCTGTAGCATTGGCTACATCCCCAGTCTTTTTTTTTTGAGACAGGTTCTTGCTTAAATTGCCCAGACTGGCCTCTAATTTCTGATTCCCCTGACTCAGTCTCTGGAGTAGCTGGGATTACAGGCATGTACTATTGCACCTACCTTCCCAAGCTGCTTTTGATGGGCTGTTTAATTTTATTTATATAAAAGTGAATGCTATCTATGTCATTAGCTGTGAATCAAAATGATTACCTGATCTCCTAGACTAGTGCGGATCTGGGAAGAGAGAGTAAGTTTAACTAAGCTGAAAGAAAAGGTCACCAGGGAAGATGGAAGAGTCATTTTGAAGATAGAAAAAGAAGAATGGAAGGTAAGATTTATAGAAGTAATATTTTATTTTTCTACCTTTTGCATTTTGTGGAAGAGTTGAAAAATGATTCTGAGACTGTAATTAAGACAGGAATAGTTAAAAATTCTAATTTTAATAAATACCAAATGAATCTGGACAACATGAACAATAGAAAAGAAATATCACATATTTTTTGCAAAAATTCAATTTGCTTTAATTTGCCTAAATTTAAGTCATATGTGATATTTCTCCTCCTAATTCTAACAGGCAGTTTCTCATTTTCCATGAATGGATGACTATCTGCCTCATGAAAAGTATGTAGCTTTTTCAAAAAAAATGCTCAGTTAAAACTTCTCAAAGTGGAAAAGAATATTAATTTTTTTGTTAGGTGTATTTTCCAGTTCATATGCTTTCTCTCTCCCATGCATGTATGTGCACACAGATATACAATGGCTTCATTGTATTAGGCATACTCTGACTTTTACAGGGGCTTCTAACCCTTGAGTGAGTATTTGTTTTCATGGATATAGGTATATTTAACCATGTGGTTAGCTCCTTTATTTTATTTTATTTTTCTATTTTACACTGAAATGGAAAAGGCTCAGAATTCAGAATAGTTCAAACTCTTAAAATTCCTCAACTAAAATGCTATAAAAATTTCTTATAAAATACTTCAAATAGAAGTGGAAGAGAAGTTTAAATTATGGAAGAAGACGTTTTCTGGATAGTCTGATTTTTCAATAGCATATGTAGTTTAGGAAAGCCGGATATAACACAGTCTTTAGGATGACTTCTATGTGTGTGCATAATTGACCAAAATGTGTTATTTTTGTTTATTGCATTTTAATTGAGGTTGGAAGGTTTAGTGCAAAAAAAAAAAAAAAAAGGAACAAAAAAAGACTAAAGATCTTAAAACTTAGTAACACAAAATACTTGGAAATATAACCCATTAAGGAAAAGAAATATTTCAAAGTGTTTTTACAAATTAAATAATATCACACTTCAGGATGCTAAAATAATTTAAGTAATATAATGACTCCATTATTTCTTTTAGAGTCTCCCTTCTTCTTTACTGAAACTGAATCAGCTACAAGAATGGCAAATTCATAGAACTGGTTTGTTGAAAATTCCTGAATTCATTGGAAGATTCCAGAACCTTATTGTGTTAGATTTATCTCGAAACATAATTTCAGAAATACCTCGAGGAATTGGTAAAAATTACTTTTATTCCTGTGCTATTTTATCTTCTTACAGATGTGCTTATTTTATTGTTTTTGATAACATGCAATAAATACATCTTTATATATCCCCAAATTGTGAGAATTTTTTAAACATTTAATCTAAATTGAAGCTTCTAGGGGATCCACATTACTGGATTTACTGAGGTGATTCAAGATGAGATTTCAATGTGAGCAAAGTCTCTACGAAAATATTGTTCTATAGATTTTGAAAACAATATTACTGATTTAGCTATTCTTCTTAGAACATGTTGGAACCAATACAGAAAAATAGATTTGTCAAATAGAGGGAAAAATTCTCACCTGGAAAATTGCTTAGGGTGTAGTTTGTAGTTTGTTTGTTTTTATTGTTGTTATTGTTTGCAATGCTGGGGACATAACCCAGGGCGTTGTCATGCTAGGCAAGCCCCTTACCACTGAGGTACTCCCTAGCCCAGGATGCAGTATAGATAAAACAGAATGAAAATAAGTTTTTGTTTTTGTTTTTTCCCCATGACACTGATAGACCTGTCCATTATATAAAGGGGCAGTATGGAGACTGGGAATAGAATACAAGAACTATGAATTTGCCAATACATAAGTAATTTTTGCTATAATACTCAGTAAGTGGAAAACAGTACTTTTTGTCCATCTTCTTTCTATTGTGTACTGTTTTTTGTAGGACTGCTCACTAGACTTCAGGAACTGATTCTGAGCTACAACAAAATCAAGACTGTACCCAAGGAATTAAGTAATTGTGCCAGCTTGGAGAAACTAGAATTGGCTGTTAACAGAGATATATGTGATCTTCCTCAAGAGGTCAGAAAGATCTAAATGCCTAAGATGTTATTTTCCATCTACTGGTACTTTGCTTTTCAATCATGTGATTGTTAAAAATAAAACCAAAGAGAAAATGCTACAGATTTTATTTCAGAAAAATATTTAGTAAAGATTATTTCTCATTATTATAAAGCAGGTTTTTAATTAGAGAAAGATCTATTTAGCATAACTTATACTACTATTATTGCCACAGTGATACTGAAAGCTTAGTTGAGGTCCCTGAAGCCAAACCAATAACAGGACAAGATTTTGAGAAAAAAGAAAAAAGTTTTATTAATTTGCTAGCAAATGAGAAAATATAGTTGATACACATCTCAGAGGCTGTGATTCTAATTGCCAGGGAACAGAGGACTTTAAAAAGGGGGACACAGAGCTTTTTTTCCAAGTATCATTATGAATAGATGTAATTAGTTGTTCAACTTGTATCCTTGAGAGAGCTGTTTTTCCAGGTTCCAAGACTGGCATTTCTTTATTCTTGTGGGCAATGAGCAGAAAGAGATATACTTTGGTTTAGGATAGGAAGAAAGTCACTCTGCTTCCCCAGGTCAGGGAAGGAAAGAGGGAGAAGAGGGAAGGGGAAAATATATTAGTTTATAAAGAAGCCACTAGTGGTGAAGCAACAGGTTTATATTTAAACCGTGGAGTGTAACCCTGTTATGACAGTACTGATAATTGTTTGTTGACTAGACTGTCATCTCCTTGGAGGCCAGAATAAGGGTTTTTATTTATTTAAATTCCTAGAACTGAGGGCAAGCCTAAGCTATAGTGGTTACTTAATAAATGCTTTTTCGAATGAATTATTATAATAATTATTATAATAAAGCACAGAAAATCTGATGATAGGAAAACTTTTTACCAGTTGGTTTTTGAGATGGGGGTGAAGTATAAAGCATGAATTCTAGGAAATCTATTTCTTGCTACCTTCCTAGGCTCTTCAAACTTTGATTTGGCATGATGTCATTGCTGAAACCAAATTGATCATATAACTATAATGACATTTGTATTACTTTTTATATATTTAATGCTCTTAGAATCAGCCAAGGAAAATCTCCATGGTTCTTTGTCTTGAAAATGATTATGACTTTATAAAATAAAAGCTAAAAAAAACAATAAAGCCCAAACTAAAATTCTATTACCTTTTTCCACTTTATCTTGAGTATATCAGACTTTTTTCCACAACAGTGCACATGCAGTTAATAACTTCTCTTGCAAGTAAAACAGAATATATATGTTTCATCATATAATAGTTGCATTTAATAAAACATATGCCCTTCCATATGATAAAAATGATCACATGGACAATTTCTTTACACATACAGAAAGGCCAGTAAATCTTTATTTATTTATTTTTTGTAATCCTTGTGACTTTGTTTCTAGGATTGGCTCTGTCACTAACAAGCTGTGTGAATTTATGGATGTCTATTAACCAATGTTTAATCTTAATTTCTTCACTTTAGGAGACTGGTTATATAGGGAGAAACACTGAGCTCATATCTTCAGCCTGGGATTGTTCCATTACAAAGTGTGACCTTTAAGTAGTTCCAGTAGTGTGCATGGATAAACCACTTTACAATTAGATCTCAGTTCTCACATATGGAAAATTAGGATTGTCATATTATCATTGCTTTATGATCTGTTCAATCATCTAAAGTCAAAATTTTAGAACTATTGAAGAGTGAGCAATTGGAGATTCATCTGTCATACATTTTACACATTGTTTACATACAAACATATAAATGCTAATGTAAAAACAATCTTTCCATATACTATTTTGAACCTTTTGAAAATTTATGAAATGTGATGACAGATTTTGAAAGTGTTTTAATTGGGGTTTGAATTCTAAATCTGGAGAAATGTCATCATCTACTAGACAGAACCTTCTGGGTTTTTGTACTATCTACAAAACACTGTATGTGTACTTTTTGTTGTGGTATAGATATTGCAGAAGAAATCTGAACACACCCCAAGAGAAAATAAAGCATAGCATTTCCTTCAAATGGATAGTATTTTTGTAAAAGTTGACGAAATTCTTGCATATTGAAACTTCCACTAGAATGTAGAAAGGGGAAGAAATTGTGGATTTTAATTCCACAAAATGTTGAGTTCTTCATAGCTCTATCACTTCTAGTTTGATATATTTGGTCCATAAAATGGAAGGAAGGACACTCACTTTGTATAGCTAGTGTCAGAATTCGTCACTTGTTGCTGGGGGTGGTGGTGCATGCCTGTAATCTTAGCAGCTCAGGAGGCCGAGGCATGAGGATCAAAGTTCAAAGCTAGCCTCAGCAACTTAGTGAGGCCCTAAGAAATCCAGTGAGACCCTGTCTCTAACTAAAATATAAAAAAGGGCTGGAGATGTGGCTCAGTGGTTAAGCACCCTTGGGTACAGTGGTAGGCTGGATGCTGTGGTGCATGCCTATAATCCAATTTGATGTTTGAGATGATGTACATAAATAATTAGGCACAAGGTTTCAATAAAGATAACTGTTGTTTTGAAAATTAAGTTTCCTGATATAATTTTCAACTACTGGATAAAAGGAAAATATGATACTAAACACTTTCATGGGGGAATAAAAACAAAACTTTTGCCACACAGGTCCTATTAATTCTGAATCTTGATTATTTTGGAAGATAAATTTTCTTTGAATAGATGCAATTTCTTTCTTTTCCCTTTATTTGGGGCTAGGGATTGAACCCAGAGCCTTGCACATGCCCAAAACTCACTCTACCACTGTGTGGGTTTATATCCCTAGTTCCAAATAGATACAATTGCTTTGAGAATTTTTCATATCACTGGTGTTTATTCAGCTTTATTGTTATTTTTCATTTGTTCTGGCCTACTGTGCTTAAATAAAGCCCAAGTGCGATGCAAATGTTCCTTGATATGATCTATCTCGTTTATCAATGTGAGTGTTCTAGTAGTTTACATTGTGGACATTTACTTTGAAAACCTTGCTTTCCTCTTCAGCTCAGCAATCTGTTAAAACTTACTCACCTTGATCTGAGTATGAATCAATTTACTACAATCCCTCCTGCTGTGTTGAACATGCCTGCCCTCGAATGGCTGGACATGGGAAGCAATAGACTTGAACAACTTCCTGATACTATAGAAAGGTAAAATGAACAACTTTTTACATTACTGACAAATGCCTTAAAACCACCTGTGAAAAATAAGAAATAAGATAAAATCGATTGATTTAGTTTGAAATATGCTTTCAACAGAATTATTTCATTGATTCCATATAAGTAAAAGGAATTTGGGACTGGAAAATCTGGCTATCTGACTTCAAGACATTAACAGACTATATCACAGAGAGAACATTGCTTAGTGAATGCAAGGTACTTCTGTGTACCTTACAAAAGGACAAGGAAGCCAATGCACAGAGATGTTAGCAAAGTGGCCTAGGTCAGTTAGTAATCACCTCATTAGTTTGGATTTGAACCTAGACATGCAGGCCCATTTCATGCTGTTAACCATTATGCATTACTGCTCCGTCCTAAAAAAGCATATTAATGATTTCTGATTTTTCTCTTGTGACTCAGATAGTATTTAGAGCAGTTCTTTAAGAAAACTGAGAAAAACGAAGAATTCTAAATATTTTGATTTCATTTCTGCTACCACATGAGAGCTATATGGTAGAGATTAATTTCATGATGTAGTTTCTCTAATAATCAGGTAATGTAAAGTCAGGTAAATCACTAAGTAGCTAGGTGTGGTGGCACATGACTATAACCAGAAACTCTGGAGACTGAGACAGGAGACCACAAGTTCAAGGCCAGCTCAGCAACTTAGAAAGACCCTGTCTCAAAATAAAAAATACAAAAGAACTGGGGATATAGTTTAGTGGTAAACAGCTCCTGGGTTCAATTGCCAGCATTAGAAAACAACAACAAGAACAACAAAAAGAAAAAAAAGAAAAAAGAAAAGAAAAAAAAATAAGCATGTTGGTTTAAAGACATATTACAAAAGAGGACATTCCTTTGATTTTTAAGGTAATAAGAATGTGGTTTTTCATATTATATGTGACTAATCACAAAAATCTCTTTGATTCTTCAGAATGCAAAGTCTACATACATTATGGCTACAACGGAATGAAATAACATGCTTGCCAGAAACAATCAGCAATATGAAAAATCTGGGTACAATTGTTCTCAGCAATAATAAACTGCAAGATATTCCAGTATGCATGGGAGAAATGGAAAATCTGAGGTAAAAAATTATGAGACAAAGTGACATGTTCATTTCTGGCCACAGACCAAAGAAACATAGATTGTTTATATTAATATAATTTGGATTCTTACTTGTATGAATGGATATATTTTAAAAATCTCTGTCAATGTTAAAATTCTGTAATTTGTTGCATAGGATTTATATGTTACTGGAATAAATTATTCAAGAAAGTATACTTAGCCTGGCTGGTGCATGCCTATAATCCCAGCAGCTTGGGAGACTGAGGCAGGAGGATCATGAGCTCAAAGCCAGCCTCAGTAACTTAGCGATGCCCTAAGCAACTCAACGAGACCCTGTCTCTAAATAAAATATAAAAAAGTGCTGGGGATGTGACTCAATGTTTAAGGGCTCCTGGGCTCAATCCTTGGTACCAAAAAAATAAAAAATAAAAAGGTACTTGAAACTAAGTACTGGGATTGATCGGTTTTAAGAAATGTCTTATGTTGGTGACATTTTCACAAAAATTATCTTTATACTCCTAGCAAACCTCACTAGCACATAAAACCTAAAAGCATAAGATAGTGATTATTTTCCTCCTAATTACAAATGGACAGACAATTGTTACCAACAGAAAGTAGATACAATTTTTGTTAGTTACTATCAGACCTCCACGTTTTTTTTCAAAACTTAATTTCCTGACAGAATAAGATAATAGACATCAAAACCAAAAACTGTTACATCCTTCATTCATTCACTTATTCAGCAACTATTAGCCTTGTGCTAGATGGTAAAAGCACAATGATAAGTATGACATATTTATAAAATGGGCAGAAACTAAATTCATAGCATTATTTAAGATGCATTAAAAGTGCTCTTAAAAGTTAAACTGTACCACATTAAATAAATGCTATGAACTAATACTTACTTTTAATAAGCTTTGAAAATAAGTTGTCTAAAGCTAATATTTTTTTCTTCTAGGAAAGAAACTTAAAGATTCTTGGGATATATCACATCTCACCAAGATGTTCAGTTATTGAAACCAGTTAAAAAAGAGTAATTTAGTATATTGCCATTTGATCTTTCTCCAGGAAAACAAATGTACACTTCTATGGTATCTATAAAAATACTGTTTTTTGGTGAACTGCTAGGTTTGTCAACTTCAGAGACAACCCACTGAAATTGGAGGTAACACTTCCTCCCAGTGAAAGCATAGATGAAGAGGAGGAACGGGAATTATTTGGCCTTCAGTTTATGCACACATACATACAGGAATCAAAGAGAAGAGCAGGTAGGAGACTTGTATAACATAGACTAAATATTCTTTTTTGGTAAGGAATGTGTATATGATTTACTCCTATCTTCCTATGAGTTCCTTTATGGATTTCTTATTCCATCTTTCCTTTTCTATCAAATTCTGGTCTTTTGGCCAATATTGTGAGAGGAAAAGAAAGTAAGAGTCCACTCTGTTCATAATTCTGATAAGGGCAGGAGAAGGTTGTAAAAATATTCAAAATATTGCGGTGGGGTCAGGGAATAAATTCTTTGGCCAAGCACTTGAAGCACAAACAAGTGAATGAAATGCAATTCCTGGAACTTCACTACCTTTCTACTGGCTTGCCCTATCTGTCATTTTGAGCATCTATACACCTCTGCATTTCTCTTTTTCTAGACTCCACAAATAGTAAAATACAATTTTACTTAGTAGTAAAAAATATTGAGAACAGATTTTGACTGAATGAATATGAGATTTTGATATACATATTTCAATTGATTAGGTCTCATAATTTAGAATGAAACATTTTTTTAAAATTATGAAAGCCTTTATATTAAGATTAGGGGAATAGGAAAAAGAGGCAAAAAGCTCAATTCTCTGTTAATAATAGCAATGAATCAGGTATGGTGGTTCACACCTCTAATCCCAGTAACTCGGGAGGCTGAGGCAGGAGCATCTTAAACTCAAGGCCAGGCTCAGCAATTTAGTGAGACCCTGTTTCAAAATAAAAAAATAAAAAGGGGATGGGGATGGAGCTCAGTGGTAAAGCACCCCTGGATTCAATTCCCCCCCAAAGCAATTAAATGATAATATAGTAATGGAAACCATGCTGGGCCCAGTAGCATAGCACATAACTGTAATCCCAGCTCCTCAGGAAGCTGAGGCAGGGTTCCAAGTTTAAGACCAGTCTGGGCAATTAACAAGACACAATTTAGCAATTTTGTGTTGTGCATATTGCTACTTAAAATTTAAAAAGGACTGTGGATGTGGTTCAGTGGAAGAGTATAGGAGTGCATGCCTAGCATACATGAAGCCCTGAATCTCCAGTACTGGGGGGAAAAACAATTAAATCATTGTTTTATAATACACTAAAAATGTTAAGCTTGAAGAATTTTTGACTCATAGATTTCAGTTCAACTCAATGCAACAGTTACTTTGAAAAATGAATATAAACAGAGAAGACAACAATAGTTTTTCCAGTAGCAGAAATCCTTTTTGTCAATATCCAGTGGAGGGTGTTTAAGAATAAGGGCATGGTGGTACTCTTCCTGTAACCTCAGCAACTGGGGAAGCCAAAGCAGGAGGATCTCAAGTTCAAGGCCAGCCTCAGCAATTTAGTGAGACACTGTCTCAAAATAAAAAATGAAAAGCTCAGTGGTAGAACACCCCTGTGTTCAATCCCTAGTACCAGAGGGGCAGGGGTGGGGGAGTAGTGATCAGGTTTCCTGTACTAATGCCACAGAAGTAATAGCATGGATATCGGTTGAGAGGAAAACAAAAAAAGTTCTAATACTGTGAGGTCTAGTTTTAGAAAGCAGAAAGGATAAATTAAAGACAAGGAGGAGACTGAACTGTTAACTCAATAAAGATGAGAAAATGGAGAATATTTAGGGTGAATTTCAGTTTTTCATTAAAGCAACTGTATGAACTGTGGTACCAAGAGGGGAAAGAGGTACAGAAGCTGGTTTAGTGGGCAGAGATGAGTTCCAGTTTTAATAGTAAACTTGAAGTACCTGTAAGACATGTAAGATATGAAAACTGTGTAGATGAATGTGAAGGTCAAGAAGGGGGTGTGCTGAAATAGGAATATGCATAATCCCAGAGTCACTTTCCTATGAAATGTGAGAAAAAACAATGTTGGGAAAACAATAATCTTGACCTAAGGCTAGCATGTTGAAGGGCAGGCTTATTTTCCCATAAGTACTTGGTACCATTATCAGAAACATATCTTTAAGCTAAATGGGCCACAAGACCACATCAATATGATCATTTTTGGATGTGTATGTATGTTTTATGAAACATAACTGAGATTATATCAGTTGTTGAATATCTTTTATTTCTGGGCATAAGTTGTTGAATGATATAAAACAAACTTTATGATACAAATATTTCAAACAATAAAGTGAGGTTAATTACTGAAGGATGTATTATCTTATTCTTTTGATTGGGGAAATGAGTAACTAAAAAAATTATCAAACTCTCTTACTTTAATAAGATTTGGCCTAAAACATACAACAAGAGAAAAAAGGTAACAATTGAAACAAACAGGAAATAAAATAAAAGCCCTCCCATTAAAGTTATTAAAAATAGATCCATGATTACTGCTACTAGTAGTTAATATTTGAGTACTTAGTCTGTGCTTGGAACCATTCTAAGCATTTTACTGTGTTAGCTGATTTGATGCATACAACAACCTTGTGAGGTAGGTTTTATTATTATTACCACCATCCCCATTTTAAGAGGAGAAAATTGAGGCACAAAGAGATGAAGTAGCTTGCCCAAGGTCACATAGTTATGAGGTGGTAGGATTGGGATTTGAACCTGGGCAATCGGACAAGACATTTAAGCAGAAAGGTTGGAATGAAAAATGGACTAAAATTTTTCAATTATTTATACTTCATATAATAATAGACTTACAGGATATAAATAATTATTTCAAAATATCATAAAATCTAAAATTAATAATTTTGGATCTTTGTCTTGGCATGTGATCAAAAATTAAGAAATTTTTTACAAATAAATGCAGAAATAAATCAAGGATAAAACATGAGAGTAACATTCCTACCATATGTTTGGTTTATTATTTGCTTGTGCATAAAAACCACTCATCAGTTAAATAAGGCCTAAGTGTGAGAAGGTTTTTGGTTTCATCATCTGATTTCTGGTTTATTCCAAATTATTTTTCCCTAAAAAAACAGAGAACATACTTAATATCTGAATTTACATATGTAAAAAAATGGCCTGGTAAAAGATAAGCTACCAAGTTAACTCAAAAAATTATTTGCAACTTTCAAATTTAATTTTTGATTTATGCTTGTATCCTTTTGGATGCTCTGACTAGATATTTATCCAACAACAAAAAAATGAAGTGAAAAAATTTTTTTTCTGGAAAACATTCCTTCAGTTTTAGTGTTTGTCATGGACAAATTCTGGTAGTATATAAATATAGGTATGGCTCTAGTAGTCTGAAAGGGATTTCATTTATTGATTGTGAACATCTCTGAATCTGTTGGCATTTGAGAAAAAGCACAATTGATTATACTCTCCAGATATAAAAAAAGAAAAAAAATCCTCACATTGCCAAATTCTCAGACTGGCTCTTGTTACAAATTGACAACTGATCATGACGTTTTGAACTTGAGACACAAAAAGTATTAAATATAACCAAAGGAAAATATATTTCTCAAATTAATACAAATAGAAACTTAATATGTTAATTATGTGTTGATGTATTATGTGTATTTCAGATGATGAAGTCAATTGTTTGACTACTTCACCAACCTCTATAAATACTGATGGATAATGTAATTCAGAATGCCCTGCTGAAGAGGAATACTTTGGGAATTTGATGAATTGTTTGGACTTCTGAAGTAAAAAGCAAAGTTATTGCCAAAGTTTAATGAGGCCACAGCATTTTTGAAGTTCATATTATCTACTATTTAAATTATATTTTTGTGAATATAAAAATATAATTAAAAAATTTTTTTGGTGGAAGACAGATGATGTTCAAATTTCTTTCCCATTAAGCAGTTGTTTCTGGTGAAGAATGAATTGGTAACGCAGTTAACAATACATTTTCCAAAGATACCAAAGGGTCTGTATAGTACTGTAAAGCAGGATTGAATCCTTTCTGCTGTAAATATTGGATTCGGCCTTGGTCAATCAGCAATTTACAAAGACGCCCTATTTTCTTCTTTTCTTCAACAGTAAGAAGCCTAAATGGAATAAATTGACATTTTGTAAACATTTAAAAATGATTTTAGTCATTTGTTCTTGTTGAAAAGCTACTAAATAGCCCACATTATACTAGGTACTTTGTCTCGTCTTCCATGGCACATTTAACTTATAACCTCAATAAAAATGTATGTATTTTAAGTTATTCTAAATTACACTGTATGTTTTCACGAATAAATTGTTGGCAATGGTCATCTAAGAAGAAAGTAGTCCCCACTTATCCACAGTTTCATTTTCTGTGTTTTCCATAACCTGTGGTTAACTGTGATCTGAAAATATTAAACGGAAAATTCCTTTCAATAATCCATAAGTTTTAAAGAAGTGCTGTTCTGAATAGCATGATGAAATCTTTTGCCCTATCACTCCTTCCCACCTGGGACGTGATGATTCCTTTGTCCAGCATATTCACACTGTATACATTACCCAACCTTCAGGTGCATAGTAGCCATTTCTGTCATAAGATCAACTGTGGAGATATTGCAGTGCTTGTACCCGGTCTGTAGTTTCAGATATCCACTGGGGGTCTTAGAACGTATCCCCAGTGGATAAGTGGGGACTACTGTACAGCAATAATAAACTATTTCCCCTTTAGTGTTAAGCATTACAAAAGTAGTCACTTACCCAGGCAAACTCTCAGAACTATCATCTGTGATTCTGTATCCTCCATCATCATGGTCTTCACTATCATTATTTGGATTATCTTTTCTCTTTGTGGTAACATTTGAGACTTCAAAAGATGTTTTCCGCATTCCACAAGTTGCCCAACTACTCATTCGCTGGAAATAGTGGAATTCCACTGCTCCAAGGCCTAGGGCCCTGAAATATTCTTTGCCCACATAATGTCTCCAATCACACCTGTGGTGACAACAGAGTGCAATAACAATGCCAGCCACAGGGGTCCACTTCTCTGGGACATTTTTTTCATTTCCTTCCTTGGCCAAAGTGTTAATTTCTTTTTCTGTTTTATCATTCTTTATGCGTTTGGCTAAAGGTTCTTCATTCCTTTCCTCAAAACTGGCAGCATAGGTTTCAACCAAACACCGTAATGCAAGATCTGCAAACACAATTATGTCGCCCCCCCAAACCATCATCTTTAAAATAAATATTTTTTATATTGTTTAAACAGTACGGTATTTAAAAACCCAACAACAGAAAAAACAAAAACCTACTTAGCTTTATACATGTAATAATCCTATCACAAATTATCAACTTTATTTAAATCTGCTTTTTTCTCATCTTAATTTTTCTAGTGATTTATTTTGCATAAAGCCTATTTCCCAATAAAACTACCCGAAGTTTAAGGTCTACAATTTAAAAAACTTTTGTCTATTTGAATTGTCTCCCATTTCCCTTACCCTGGTTGAGGAAATGACTTGTATAGAAAACATCTATTTACCTATACTTGCATTCCAGGAAGTTTGACCTTAAGAAACTCAAAGAAAGAAATGAAGAACAAGGCAATTTTGCTTAGCATAGTGATGCCAATCTTGAATTAGAAGATATTCACGGCAAATAGTCATGAATTGAAGAGTAAAAAAAAGGGATCAGAACATGGAAAGTAGGCCTCTCTGAGTAGTCTTACTGTATTTATGCATTCAGTCTGCAAATATTTTTAAATGCCTTTCATGTTCAAAACACTGAGGATGCAAGATGATTAATATACACAAACTTAGAGGATTACGTATCCATTTTTAAAATGAAAAAATTTCAATATATTTTAAAACTAAAAAGAAAAAAAATGATTTTGATGAGTATGAATATTTTCCACTGAGAATTGCTATGCTGTTGACAATATTGGAAAGACCACAAATATATGCTCCAAAATTCACATTTTCTGAATAGGTTCTCATATTGTATCTGATCAGTTAAAAACAAATGTATATTTTTAAATTTGATTGCCCTAAGATGTCACAATATTAAATGATCCGACATTTGCTAGTAAATTTAATTCAATATATGAATTTAAGTCAACAAAATATTGGAAGCCTATTATTTGGAGAAGGTAATAGCCAATCTATTATTTCTTTCTTTTTCTTTTTTACTTATTTTTAAAGATTTTAAAGATTTATATTTGAGGTATAAGGACACAATAGTTTTATTTATTTATTTATTTTATATTTTTTAGTTGTAGATGGACACAATATTTCATTTATTTATTTATTTAATTTATTTATTTTTATGTGGTGCTGAGGATTGAACCCAATGCCTCACGCGTGCAAGGCAAGTGCTCTACCATTGAGCTACAACCCCAGCCCCAAAAAACAGTTTTAATACAATCACAAATCTTCACAAAATAATTTTAATACTTTGTAATCTATTATTTCTTAAACTTAGTATTATCAAAATACTCTCTGCATATCTTTACCTTATTATATTTTACTTATCTGTTTTTCTAATTCTCCCAGTATGTTATGAATTTTTTGAGAATAAGGCATATGCTAATACAATGCTCAATGTATAACAGGAACTTAGCGAATCTGAATGAATGCGTAATCTTGGTCACTAATACAAACATGGAGTACAACTTATTCTAATTAGGATCCAGTCTTGTGGTTACACGTTATGTACTGTGGTGTATTCATATATATACATAGGAAAGTTATGCCAGAATCTTTCTACTGTCTTTCCTATTCCTTTCCCCACTTCCTTCCCTTCATTCCCTTTTAAGAATGAGTTATAAGTATAAGAAATCTAAACTACTCAAAAGAAACCACGGAAGTGGCTGGGCAATTTAAATTAAGCCTTATTGTATTAATTTAGACATCGCCAGTGTGTTTACCTACCTGTTGCCACACCACACAGATGCTTTCCAATTCCTACCACAGGTAGTTTCCTTTCTCTCAGCACAGGAATCTTGTCTGAAAGAAAAGAAAGCATTAAGTTAGCTCTCATGAGATTGAGTATATGTGATTATTTAAAAGACAAAATTAAGATTAAAATTTCTGCATTTCAGGGCTAAACCTAGAGACTCAAAAAATTTTTCACTTTATAGAATTCAACATATAACCTGAAAACCTGTTATCAACATTTGAAAAATAATATATTAAATAATTTTAAATACAATGATTTACATACAAATGCTGGATTGCTTCTCAAGTCTGGATAAAAATAAGTGGATAAAAGATGCTGATGTAATATGGCTGCAGTATTTTTTTTTAAATAATATGCAGTAAAGAAAATGTTTGAAGATGTGTGTATGTACAGAATGTGAATTCTACAGTGATGACTTATTTCCTTTGGTATAGTTTAAAAATCTAGACAGCATCTTTTATACATTAGCCAGGCAGAACAACTATTTCATTTTCTTTAATGGTTTTGGTAAATCATGTTAACTACAGGCAGAAGGCTAGTTTATGATATTAAGATTATGATATTAAGTTGATGATATCAAGATTAATTTAAATTGGACATAGAAGCAAAATAAGGACACATTTTCAAAAATTGTAAACTCTTGCCTGGTGTGGAAGTGCTTGCCTATAATCCCAGTGACCTGAGAGGCTGAGGCAGGAGGATCACAAGTTTGAGGCCAGCCTTAGAAACTTAGTGAGGCCTTAAGCAACTTAGCAAGACCCTGTCTCAAAATAAAATATAAAAGGGCTGGGGATGTAGCTCAGTAGTAATGCACCCCTAGGTTCAATACCCAGGAATAACAAAAAAGTTTTAAACTCTTTCTGAACATAACACTTTCAGTTGATACTGAAAAATATTTTTCAATCCTAATTCAACTTACATTTATCTGGGTGTTATATATAACATTATCTATTAATATGAACTTATTATCTTTGTTTTTCCTCAAGCACTGTCCTAATGATTGGATTTCTAAACAACCCTCAAAGTTTGAAACACCTCTCATTTATGATAGGGCAATGGAAAGTTAGGCAACTTACTCAAGCATAAGTGTTGAATATCAATTTGAAGTCTTTCAAACATTGAATTTTTCTTCCTGTGTTTGCCATCTACCTGCACAAACAGTACAGTATTATAACAACAACTTTGTGTTAAAAAAGCAGTTTTATGAAAATGAAAAGATTTTTGTTTTCAAAGTCTAAAGTAAATGTTTCCATCTTGTTTTTTATTATTGAAAAAATATGAATTAAAAATTTTAAGATTGTGTATTTTTGATGAAAACTCTAAGATAATATCACATTTTTATAAGATCTGAAAATTTTACCAATTATTATACACACATTATTTTCTTTAACCCTAATAATTCAATTCACTCACAAAGAACTAGGGTTCACAGATGTTAAGTGACTTGTCTAAGAACATTTGCCAGCTCTTTTATCTATGTTACTGCTAGCATTCTATTTTCATTTTGCTTCTTTTCTTACTTTCTCTGAAGGATTATGACCATTTTAGTCTTTATCTTTATGCCTACAACTTACATTGTAGCCCAGAACTCTGATAAGCATCAAGACACATGTCCATTTAAAAAAAAATTTTTGGTAGGCTGGGGATTGAATCCAGGTAGTTGCACATGTCAAGCAACAAGCTTTCTATCACTGAACTACATCCCCAGTAAAGTTTTGTTTTTTTGTGGTACTAGTGATCAAACCCAAGACTTCACAAATGTTAGGCAAGAACTTTGCTGCTGAGATACACCCTCAGCCCATCAGGCACATTTCCAATCCTGAGCTAGAAAATTCTACTTCAACAGAAAACTAGACATGTCCAGAACTGAATTTATTACTTTTTCCTCCAAACCTATCCTTCCTCTTTCTCATCCCACATTCCCTATCTCAGGAAGAAGGCCACTTACTTAAGCCATAAAAACCAAAATACTCCTCTTTCAGTCAATGAATAATAAATCACTGGTTTTTTTTTTTTTTTTTTACTGAGTACTTTTTTCTTTCCAAATTAAATCACTAAGTCTTATGGCTTCCAACACTTTAACATTTTTCATATTCTTCCCCTCTTCTATATTCCACTGTAATAGCCGTAGCTTTCTGGCCCAATCCTTAATTGGATTATTGTTTAAAAATAATCATCAATTTTCCTACTTTAAGTCTCAGACTCCTATGATATAGTTATGCTGCTAAGCTAAACTCTTAAAAAAACTTTTTTTGCTTCAGCAATGCTTACATATTCTTCCAATCTCTCAACTGTCACTTACTCTGTGAAATCTTACATGACAACCCACACTAGACTGAGGTTGTTCTTTATCTTCATGCTCCCATAACATCAGGTACTTATATTATCACAACATATTTAGCACTCAGAAACAAAATACTTGTATATCTACCCTGCTAGATGTAAGCATCTTGAAGGCAAGAACCAAATCTTGCCCACTGTTCTCTCAGCATATAGTGGAATAAAGTCAAACTTCTTCCTCAGCATTCAACATGAGACCTACCCCATCCAGCTACTTTCTGGTCTCATCATTGCTCAACTTCAAACCATGCCCTCCTATCACACAGTGAAGTTTCCATGTTTCCCTATTCTTTCAGACATTTGATTATACCTGTTTTACCTCCTAGAATGCTTCTCAAACTCTCAGCTAACATTAATTCACCTTTCAAGATTTAGCTCAAGCATCACCTTTTCTGTGCAGTTACTCTCCATCCCTTCCCTGAAATAAAACTTGTCACTCCTTTGGAATCCATACTATGTGCAGACTTTTTTCACTGTACTGCACTTACTCCATTTTAATACTTTATGACAATTATTTATTTATTTGCCTATCTCTCCTTTCTAAATATAAGTTAGAGCACAGGGGCCTTGTCTTATTAAATTTAATGTATCCAATGTCTATCATGGTCCCTGTGAGCATGCTCAATAAATATTTATAAATGAGTAGTCAGTAAGTAGTAAAAGACAGGAGGAAGAGTAGGAGTAAGACTTGTAACTCATAGCTTGGGCCTGGATCTTTCTACATATTTTCCTGTCCTGCAAATGATTTTTAAGAACTCAGATCATGAACTGTCCAAATTTAGATTTTAAAAATTCACCTTCCAGTTTGTTATCAATATAATTAGAATTAATAAAGAGCTATAAATATACAATAAAGGATGTTTGTTTTAAGAGACATGTTTCTGACCATCATTTTTTTTCTAAAGCAGAAAAATGTAAAAACAAAATCTGGCTACTAATATATTGCAATAATTTCACTTACTTTGAATCTTGTGGTCACTTTTTCTACCAGGATGAAGTGAACTTTTTCAGCATCTTTTAAGGCAATATCAACCCAATGAGATAATTTTCCCTTTCCTGCTCCAAACTCAATAAAGCATCTTCTTGGACCAAGTAACTTTAATTTTTCAATGTTACCTAAAATAGAAGCCTGCAAACTTCACAAGATTATTTTATAAACTAGAGCAAACATAGGTAGCTCAAAGGGGAAAACAGCAAGTTAATCTCTACATAAGGTAGTATGTTTGCACTGATAATTTGTTTGGCTTTAATTTTTTTCTCATTTTTAAATATATAAGAATCTACTGAGAACCGTATCTGTGCCAAATTTTTTGTTTATACATATTTTTGAAATTGGAAAATTTTGTACCCTAAAAGATAAACAAAATCTCATTAATAACTACATTGAGAGGGAAAAGGACATTAGCTTTAAACAAATGAAGAAAGGTAGAATTACTATGGTCTAAACATACCTGCTGTTTCAGGTGCTTGGTTGCAGAATCACCATTTTTAGGGTCATTAAGGGCATCATGTAATGCTGGATGGGACATAATGTGATCTTTAAGTGTAGAATTCAAACCTGTGCCAAATATAAATATGATAGCTTAAGCAACCAAATATGAAACTACAGGACTCTGAACAATGGTGGCAACATTTTGTAAACCAGAATCAACTCATACACCACTTTAATTACTCTAAAATAATTTAACTTGCAACTTCAGGCAGACTTACCTTCACTTGCCTTTCTCAATTTCTTAATTAAGTTTTCCAACTGTTCTTCAGATAGAGAAGAAATTGGAACCTATGTACAAAAATAAAATTAAATAATGGAGCAAAAAATGCCTTAAAGTACCATGACAGAGGCTTACTAGTTGGACAAATTCCATGGCCACCCAGGCTCTTCTTTCGGATAAAACCCCTTCCCTAAGCGGCCACCAGAATTGCTCATCTGCTAAGTTTCGTCTGTCTCTGCCTGTTACTTTAATTCCCCTAACCTCCTTAGGGTCAAGAAGTTCTTAGGCTCAGAAGAATCAAAGGGGACTCAAGCCATGTTGTAGCTTGTTATGGAGCTCTGGGAATTAACCATCACTAATAATACTGATTCAATATGAAAATGCATTCTAAATTCAAAACAACAGATTTATCTCAAATAAAAATTGGAACATGGCTTCTGTGCAACATGGACACAGCTTACAAATACCTTTTGAAATTAATATTAAGTCAATGTACTTACTAATTGTTCAGGTATTTCTGTTTCATCTTTTAAGCCTGCATTAATATCTTGAATAAAGAAATCCTTGACAAAAACAAAACCATAAAAAATTAATATGAAGTTCACAAAAATTAAGCTGAAAAACTGAATCTTCTCTTTATCCCAAACTCTGTTTCTGCTATCCTCCCTTCCTCCCATTCAGTCATTAAATAATTATTGAGTACCTACTTAAGTGCCTGGTTTGCTTCAGGAGTAAGGGATTCACCACAGTAGGTAACAGAAGAGAAAAATCTCTGTGTTCATGGATCTTATATTCCATATGCTATATACCTTATAGCAAGGTAGTTAACTGGAATGATTATTTATAGTCCAAAAATTCATTAGCAATTTTTATTTTTACCTGGTTACAGCATAAAACAAGGACTGTGCCACTTTTGCTTTATGGTGTTGAAGCAAAAACAAGAGTACAATCAGGCATGCAGAGTGATCAAAACCAAACAGTGATATTATAATGGTATAAGTTTGATTTTCTTCTGTTTTAAAATACTAATTAAAAATTGAAAGTAGAAATGTCCTGTGACACTATGCTACTTTGTCCATCTGCAGAAATATAAATTCTAGGTAAATATTTAGATAAACATTGTCCAATAGTACTTTCTGCAATGATAGAAAGGCTCGCCTTAACCAACATGGCAGCCACTAGCTATGAAATAAGGCTAGTGCAACTGAGAAACTGGATTTTCAAATAGTTTTATGTGGCTAGTGACTGTCATATTGGACAGTATAGATCTACATGAATGAAATAATAGTGTTTCTACAAATGCTGTTTTAAAAGTGAAAACAACTCCTGGGGACAATTTGTTATGCATGGTAGTGGACTTCTGTGACTCAGGTGGCAGAAAGGTAACATCCTGAGTGTTTACTGCTTACTTTGCCTATATGTTTAACAATGGAAACCTGTAATTGAGTGGAATGGGTGAAAATTGCATGTATTACAATGTTTTGTTGGATGACTGACAAACCCATAATAGAAAATTAGCTATACCTATTATAATTTGATGTACTCTTAGTTTTTTAAAATGGTTGTAAAGAATGTTCCAGGTAAACTGTACTGTAAATTAGACTAATTAGACTTTCAAACGTGAAAATTATGTTGGAGAAATTTACCGCCAACCTACTTTCATTTAGTAAGCAAATGTTTACAAACTGATGGAAGTTTCACAAAGTTAAGCAAAATAGTGATATGAATCTACCTAGTTTCCAAGTTTCATATGAAAGGGTACCAGATAAAGATTGCTCAGCAATTTCTTCCCCCATCTCATCATCCCATTGTTTTTTCCCCCTCTCCTTGCCACTGTGTCCTGGCATGCATAAAACCCATCCAAGAGTATTCCATTTTAAATAAATTGATCCATTCTCTCAAACTTTTCACAGAATACACATTCCACTTGCTTGATTTAACTGAAACCTGGTGTTTAGGCAAGGAAGCTATTTCCAAGTAAAACCTAATTTTCTCTTTCTACTAAAGTGGCGAAGGGATAAGGGGGAGGTGGGTGGTCATCATTTTTCATCTACAGTATCTTAATGTTAAAATATTTTCTTCTAAGTTTATAGCATCTGGCCTAGAGGCTCTCCACTGGGAGGCACGTGGCAATGTATGAGGATATTTATTGTCAAAATGACTGGGAACAGGTGCTATCAGAAGATAATTTTCCTATAGGCATTCCAATTTTCTGTTAGTCTTACAAACAGTCACTGACTAAATTTATTTCAGACAATCTTTTTTTGGGAGGGGGGTTGGGGGTACCAGGGATTGAACTCATCTACATCCCCAGCCCTATTTTATATTTTTAGAGACAGGGTCTTACTGAGTTGCTTAGTGCCTCACTTTTGCTGAACTGGCTTTGAACTTGCGATTCTCCTGTCTCAGCCTCCCGAGCTGCTAGGATTATAGGCGTGCACCAATGTGCCTGGCTCAGACTATCTTTTGAAGGATGTTTTTACACAACATAATCTTGGAAGATAGAAATGGTGTCTTCTAGATCACATAGCAGGCTTAATTATTATACAGTATAAAAAAGAAAAATGTCTACTTATAAGACTCAGTTTAGGCAGCTTTGCTTATTGCCCAATTAAATATTTATAGTTCCTGAATTTGGGGTTCTTTAATTATGACCCAAGCCCACTTTATATACAGTATCTGTCTAGGACCCTCTGTGGTGACTCCACAGGCTTTGGGAAACAAGAAGAATTCATGTAAATAACAAGCTCCTATTGCTTCCTCTGAGGTGAATAATGTGTGTGTAGATTAGTGGTAAGGAACTTATCTTCTGCCAGCATCCACAAATCTGTGGTTAGTTTGTTAGTTTGAAAATATGATGAAATTTCAGAACCTTCTTAGTACTTGCCATTTGCTGCTTAGAAGCCAGAATGGGTAGTTTGGAAAGTACAGGAATGCTTTGAAATGCACACACTATGACTATCTCATCAAAATTACCAAAAGGCCCCAATGAGAAATACCAGGCTCTCAAGCTACTGTCAGAATCTCCTGAGGTTGTCAACTATTCATCTGCTGGCCATTGTCCAACATTCACTAGGAGTTTGACAGCAAATTATACTTTATATTTCAAAATCCAGCCAAAATGATTCTTTAAAGCCACCCAATGTAATGGTTCTGCTTCACCTTTTATGACATGTCAACAAAGTATTTCCATGGACCTCTAGATTCTGGCATTGTTGTGAACAACATAACTTCTAAAATCTTCAACTCTGGTAACCCATTTTCTGACCACAATTTTGTAATTTGTTAGTAAGAAGCACAGTGATTCTCTTGCTCCTAATCATATTATTCCACCTTCAAGGGCCTCTATTGAATTTTTCGCTTGTGGCACTAGGGGTTGACTCCAGGAGCACTCTACTACTGAGTTACATCCCCATCCCTTTTAAAAAAAAAATTGAGACAGGGTCCCACAAAATTGTTTAGGCTGGCCTCAAACTTTGGATTCTCCTACCTCAGGCTCCTGAGTTGCTGTGATTTCAGGCATGTGCTACTACACCTGGCCTTTATTCACTGTTTCTCAGTTACTTTCTGGCTTCCACTTCATGCCATGCAGTCTAAATACCCACTATCATCATTACTATATTTCACAATCTGGTCCTTCTCTCACACCTATGCTTACAAAATCCAATGACCTACCCAAACCCCCAATATTTACTTTCAATAAAAGGAGATGAATGCACTTTTCCCACAACTCCTTTATACACACACACACACACACACACACACACGCATACCTGTAGTTTGCTGATGGTGTTGATGGTTGACTGCCAAATTATCACTATGTATTCAACATTCCACTTTATGTATGTTTTTTCTATTCTATTCTTTTTAAAAATAAATTTTATTGCATATATTTGAGGTTTGTATATAACATGATGTTGTGAGATACATATAGATAGTAAAGTGGTTACTATATTGAAGCAAATTCATATACCTGTCATCTCATATAGGTACTTTCCCCCCATTCTATTGTGTTGCTGAACAGAGAACTGAATTTTTAGCTCTTGTTGAGTGATAAATGGTTATTATGGTACTATGTACCCCTTAGTTATAAATAAGTGTGATCATAAGTTAATGTGACTTAAAATCCCAATATATGGTCTGCTGAATACTGCTGAAGTAAAACCAGCTAAGCATCTGGACAGGTGCCAGTTCAAATTCATTATCACTATACTCATTTGATTCACAAAGATGCCCCGCAATCATTCTTCATAACCACACTATCATACCCCTCAACCATCTTGTCTCTTAATTGTAGAGACTAGCAAAAGTGCAGCTATCAGAAAGAACTTTCCCATTTAATATTCCTGTTGGCTTAAATTTGCCTGAACTAAATTCATCTTCTACCACTTCCATCTACTTCAATGGAAGCATTATTGCTCCCCCTACTGGTCCCTTCAACCTCTATTTTGTCCTCTATCCCCGGATGCTCTCTGAAAAAACTTCCCCCATTAATGATGCCCTCTTCTGGTTTCTATTTCTTCCTTTCTACTGGTTCTTTACTCTGAGCTTACAAATAAAATTTCCCCAATTTTGAGAGCCATTCTGACTCTCAAGTTCCACTGAGAGCCAAGTTTGTTGCTTCTGGTTTTTACTGCTTTATTTGCCTTTTATTCACATATTATTCTAGTCTGATTTTTGCCCTCCCCACCCCATTTAATATGAATTTTGCTAAGACCTTTGATCATTAGCGATCACCAAATTGCCAATCCAATGTTTTCTTCTCTATCCTTATCTTACTTTATTCCTCTGTGATGATAGATGCTCTTGATCACTCTTTTCTTTTTGAGATTTGTTTTCCCCTGGCTTCTGATACACCATGCTCTTCTAGTTTTTCTTTATCCTCCCTCTCCAGCCACCCTCTCAATATTTTTCTGTGGTGCCTTTTAGCAGCTCACCCTTCAAGATAGCGTTGCCTAGAGTTATGTCCTTTTTTTTTTTTTTTTTTTTTTTTGGTGGTGGTGGTGCTGGGGATTGAACCCAGGGCCCTGTGCTTGTGAGGCAAGCACTCTACCAACTGAGCTATATTCCTAGCCCTAGAGTTATGTCCTTGATCTCAGGATTCACTCCTGGCTACTTTCAGGTCTCCTCTTTTATTTTGCTCTCCTTATATTTTACATTTCACTTATGGGAGATATTCAGTCCCTGACAAGTATTTACTCTCACTTCTCAGTCTTTGCACATATTTTCCTCCTCAAAGGTTAGATTTTCCCTTGACTTTTAGGTCTCATCTTATACGATACTTCCTTTAGAAAAACCTCCCTGATTCATTCCCCCATTTCTCTCATGCCCTATATTCTCCAAAAAAGTGTAAGGCCCTCCTGCTTTATTCTCCCATGGCATCCTGTACTTAATCACTTTTAGTGCATAATATTGCATTTTCCATTTCCCTCATTAGATTGTTATGTTCTTCTAGGCAAGCTGTTTGGTACAATGCTGGCAAAAGTGCTCAGTTAATGTGTACCTTAAAAATCCAAAGTTTTACCTATCACCTATATTTGACTTCCAAATTTTGATTATTTGTCCAAGTTCTCTACCGAGTTTCACGATCATATACCCAACTCAAATTTATAGTCATCAAATTTGATTGACTTTGCTACCTAAATAATTCTTTCACCCTTCCCATATTCTTTAATTACCAGTCTCTTACCACATTCCAACTGGATGTCAACAATAGCCTTCTAACTAGTCCTACTGATTCCAAGCTGTCCTACCACACTGCTAAAAAACAAAGTTTTTTAACAGGAAAATTTGGCCACACTATTCCCAAACTTAAAATCTTTCAGTGGCTTTCCGTATCTTTCAGAATAAAGTTCCAGTTTCTTGAAAGCTTCATGTGGTTTCTCAGCTCCATGCCTTTATATGTGTGGTCCTTTCTGCTAAAAAGGACCCTTCTTTCTTTTCTTTGCCATATCAAGACTCAATTCCACTGTTACTCCCTCTGGGAAGCCTTTCTCAATCCTTTACGTTTGTTCTTAATTTTGATGCAAGTACATGTTCTCATTTGATTATGCTTGCTTCTTTCCTTTGACCTTACTGAACAATTTTCTATATTTACAATTTTACTTTTTAGTCTCAAGCTACTTGAATATTGAGATAATATTTTACTGAAACAATTTTAGTAGGCACTAAGCAAGTATTTTTCAATAAATAATGAATTTATTCTCTGAACAACATTCAGGTTCCATAAAATTCTGTTCTCTGAGTTATGACCATAACTGAATTTACACACATACTTAAAGACACTGACCAAATTCAAACCTCTTGGCAAGAGTCCTGTTAAATATTAACATTAGCAATATACTATATACTGTGTATATATATCTAAACATCACATAGTTCACATTTCACCATTCACTTTTACTGATCAAACACTTACAGGTTTTGGCTTCTCCCTTGAATTACATTTTTTCAAATGTTTTGCTAGTTGATCTTCATATACTGTGCTAAATTTAAAGAGAAAATAAAAAATGAGAATTGTGACAATTACTGTTTCCAGTACAGAAAGACCCTTATTTGATCCATACTTACTGCTTTGGATCTAAAGGACACAGGATTCTTTTCCGAGCATTTTCCTCCTAATATGTTAAAAAGGATATATTTAGTTAAGTAAAATATTACTTTTATTACTTATAGATTCTAGATATAACTTTGGTGTATCTGCATGATCCAAAAAAGGTAAGGAAAGGCTGGGGTTGTGGCTCAGTGGTAGAGCACTTGCCTAGCATATGTGAAGCACTGGGTTCAATTCTCAGCCCCACATATAAATAAACAAACAAACAAACAAATAAATAAATAAAATAAACCATCAACAACTAAAACTATATTAAAAAAAAGGTAAGGAAACTTTAAAAGGACATAATGAAAAATTGGCAAAATCAGGTCATAGGGTTTAATAAAAACAAAATATCCAATGTAGCTAACATTTATACCTGAATTAATACTGCTTTGGACAAACAAGGGTCTATGACTTCAAAAAGGTTATAGTGAAGGCCTATATATACACAAAAATTTGAATCTAAGAGAACATCTACTATAATATGCACTATTATTTTATGTACCACCAAGAAAGAAAAAAATGTTAACCATTTATTTTAAATTAATTAAAAACTGACAAAAATTTTATGCTTATCATGTACATGATGCTCTGAATTATGTTTACCTTGTGAACTGGCTCGTTTTGAACTGACATATGCATTGTTATTTATTTTATGTATCTATTTTTTTAATGTGGTGCTGAGGATCGAACCCAGTGCCTCACACATGCTAGGCAAGTGCTCTACCACTGAGCTACAACCCCAGTCCTTATGTTATTTATTATTCCTTTGGAAATACTGCCCATTTAAATTATGACATCACTGATTATCAGATCCATCTCTAAGTTGTAAAAATGTTGAAAAAAGTATCTTAGAAACAATGAAACAGGATTTTAACAATTAGGTATGTGCTATATTCTACTGACTTTGCAACTTTTCAGTATAGCAGTTATATCCTTTCACCTCAAAGTTACATAGATTTCATTATATGCACTAGGAAAAAAGGACAATTAATAGTCTTGGCAATTCTCTTCCACATTGTATTTGATTCTGTAAGAAAAGCATTAACAGAAGTTAAGCCACCAGCCAGTCAGACTGCTTAGATATATTTCCAGGTCTATCAGCTACCAGCTCCATGACCTAGGGAGACTTATTGCTTCATATGAAAGATGAGTATGTCTTACCTACTAAGGTTGGTGAAAATTAGTGAGGTATTAGTTTGTTTTTATTATTTTAACAAAAAGGATAAAACTGTTTACCATAGTGCTAGCCATAGAATAAATGCTGATCAAGGGCTTACTCTTTTTTGTCGTTGTTGTTTGTGTTGGGATTTCACTCAGGGACTTGAACATCTTAGGCCTTACCACTAAGCTACACTCCCAGTTCTATTTAAATTTTATTTTGTGATAGGGTGTCACTAAGTTGCCCAGGCTAGTCTTGATTGGGATCCTCCTGCTTCAGCGTCCTTAGTATCTAGGATTAAGGTGTGCTCCAGTGTGCCTGGTTAGTGTTCATTTAAAACCTATATATATATTTAGTTCTAGATGGACACAATACCTTTTATTTATTTTTATGTGGTGCTGAGGATTGAATCCAGGGCCTCACACATGTGAGGCAAGTGCTCTACCACTGAGCTGCAATCCCATCCCCTAGTGTTCACTTGTATTGACTTTTTTTTCCCTCAATTTATTTTAGTTCTGATGTGCCTCTTAGCATGTCCATGAAAACTATGCACACTGAATTTTATGGGAAAGTTAAGAAAAAATTTTTTGAAACTATGTTTATTCTTATTTGTTAATTTAATACTTAATTTCCTGCTGGTCTCTATGGGCTTGCCTATAGTCCCCACAATTTGGGAGGCTGAGGTGGGAAAATCACTGAGACCAGTTTGAGACCAGCCTGGGCAACATACTAAAATCCCTGTCAAAAAAACAAAGAGCCAGGCGTGGTGGCGCACGCCTGTAATCCCAGCGACTCAGGAGGCTGAGGCAGGAGGATCACGAGTTCAAAGCAGCCTCAGCAACTTAGCGATGCCCTAAGCAACTCAGTGAGACCCTGTCTCTAAATAAAATACAAAATAGGACTGGGGATGTGGCTCAGTGGCCGAGTGCCCCTGAGTGCAATCCCCGGTTCCAAAAAACAAACAAACAAAAAAAAAAACAAAGAAACAACACAACTTAACTTCCATGTAGGAAAAGGCTCTATTCTAACTACCAAAGTTCAACCACAGAGTGGAGAATAAAAGTACTTTTTAAAACTTGTTATTTGGATTTAGAAACAGGGTTTCTCAAACCTGAGCACTATTGACATGTTGGCTTGGATAATTCTTTTTTCTTTTTTTTTTTTTGAAGGGGGCTGTCTTGTGATTTGTAGTTTTAGCAGTGTCTCTGGACTCTACCCATTAGATGCCAGTTACACTTTACAGTTGTGACAACCAAAATGCTTTCTACCATTGCCAAGTGTCTATTGGGGGGCAAAATCATCCCTAGTTGAGAATCACTGGCTAAAAACTGGTATAAGTGGAGTTGGGGTTGTAGCTCAGTGGTAGAGCACTTGCCTAGCATGTGGCATTGGGTTGGATTCTCAGCACCACATATAAATAAATAAATAAAATAAAGGTCCATCAACAACTAAATTTTTTTTTAAAAATTGATATAACTGTCATCAATGCCAATTTTTTTAAAAGATGAAAACACAATTTCCAATTACATCATAAACTACAGATTCAGGAGAATGGTAACAATTCAAAACCCAACTGTAGTTATGGGAAGTGTTTCCACCTGGTATTTTTCAGTCTTTCTTCAAGGGAGTAATAACTACATGTAGTTCCTTTTTAAGAATAGCAATCAGCTTGTAGAGATTTAGCCATCTTCTAATACTATCACCATCTTCAGTTACATTCCAGATGTCTGGATACAGAGGGGGAACAAAATTCTTGTGCTCTGATAAATCTCATTCTTCAACCAAGGGTTGCCCCCCTGAAACCACCAATCCAACTACAGGAGGACTTCACAAGGAGTTTCCACAATAAGTCACATTTCCCATATTCCAAAACAAGAAAGTTCTTGTTTCAGTATGCTTCACTTTAGGTTAAATATCAGCAAACCAAAATAGGAAGTAGGCTATGAAAGATAGTGTGGTACACAAAGGGGCTGATCTGCACTGTATTCTTAAGTAGAAGGATAAAGTGTTAAATAAAAATAAAATAATGCAAATAATACTGGACTGTCAAAAGGCATGAAGCCAGATGCTAGTCTATTTGGTTTATTCTTTCAAATCCTATTGGATATGTTCTTTTTCTATCAGGATTCTGTTCCTCTTGTTCTTATTTTTACTTTCCTATTATATATATGTATATATACATATATATGCTTAATATAATGCATACATGCAAATATACATTGGTTAATAGTGTATTTACGTGTATAAATGTATTATCGAACAAGATTGCACGCTTTCTGCTTTCAGTTTTAAAAGGTCAATACTTATATATTTTTAAATCATTCTTTCCCAATTCCAGCAAAGTAGTTCCAAGTAGATTTCTAGAGATTGAAAGCCTAAACAAAAAATTTAAGTTTCTCTTTAGTACATTTACAAGAATTGGTTATTGTCCACGAAACAATAATTAGAACACAACCAGTGAAATCTAGGGACTTCAAAAGCTACTTTTTCTAAACTACCTAGACTTCCCATCAGGAAGGTGGAGGGCGGGCGGAATTAAGCAGCAGTACTTTGGGGTAAAATTAGAGTCTAGCATTTCCGAGTGAGGATCAAGATGAACGTGTTTAACTTAGTAAGATAAAACAATGCTCATCACTAGGGCTCATCATTGCTCCACAAGTAGGTCAGAATTTCGTTTATTAAAGTAAAAGTTGGAGAATCCAGGGGACAGAAGCAGAAACCTGTCAAAGAGGGGAGGGGCGGGGTTCCAGCACCGACCGCACCCGGAAACTTATTTCCGACTCTCAGCAGGGTAGAGCGATACCAGACCTCTGCGGCTCCAGCGTGTTCACCGCAGAACCTTTTCCCGGCGGCCACCACCATTCTGCAGAACCGCTTCTTCTTTTCCACATAGTAACTGCATCTACCCTCTGCTGGAAAGCTAGTCGCATGCGGCGTCCGCGCCGTAGCCGCCATAATTCAGAGTGAGCTTCGGTAGCGAGCATCCGGCGCCCAAAGCAAAAGTTGTCAGTTTCCTTTGGGTCGTTTTCCCTTAAGAAACATGGCGGCCTCCGGGCCTGCCACATAGGTTAATGCTTAGAAACCGGGTCCCGCCCTCGTCCCTTTCCTCCGCAAAACCGGAAGAGGCTGATGGTGTCTGGTGAGGTCCAAACCTCCTACGTTTTCTCTCTGTTTCTCCCCGCCTCTTCCGCGGAAGCCGAGCGCCAAACTCAAACTCTGCCAGGAACCGTACGCCTTTCAGGCTACTACCAGGGGCCGGGCCTGTTTGGCTTTTCCGCACAGCGGCAGGGTCAGGGGTCCAACATGAGCCAAGTTCTGTTCCAGCAACTAGTCCCACTGCAGATGAAATGCAAAGACTGCGAGGAAAGGTGAGGCCCGCGTCACCCGGTGCTGGCGGGTGGCGGTTGGGGTCGGGCCAAAGGGGAAAATGGCGGCGGCGGCGGCCAGGGGGCACCGGCTTGCGGTTGGGTGTCGGCCCGGCCCCTAGGACGCGGGGAGGGAACACAGCGGGGACTTCACGGTTTCCTTTCACACGGAGTCGGCCGTTACAGAGGGACGGAAGAAAAGGGATGAGGAAATAGGACGCCGACTCAAGAGTATGTCAAAAGTCCTAGCTTCTGAATGGCACTGTGAAGATGATAGGTCTAGTATTCTTTTTTGGCAGGTAAGAGCTCTGGCCCAGAGAAATTAATTTACACCAGGGCTCACGGTGAGCTCATGGCTAGGTCAGCACGAGAACTCAGGCCTTGGCCTTCAGCCAGTTTTCCATCCACTTTCCATTCTTTGAAGTACACTGGGAACACATTTTTAAACTTCAATTAGAAAGAAGTAATTTCAGTGGTCTTCACATTACTTATAAAATTATTTTTAATTGACCAAAAAACAATGAGAAAATCATCAAGTCAGTTAATTCACTCAAGAAATTTTGCCTCCTTGTAAACCCCTGGCAGAGAACTGGGCTAGCGTTGGTCTTCGTGAAGCTTGCGGTCCAGTAGAGGAAGTAAAGGCCAGTCTCACAATTAAATGCAAAATTGCAACATTGACTAAGGAAGTGGTGCCATTAGACCTTAAATAGATTTGACTGGAAGTCAGGAGATCCAGTTTTTTTCTTTGTTCCACCGCTCACTGACTCTTAGCTTCTGTGAATATTGCTTCCTCATCTGTGAAATTGATAGAACATGTCTATGTTCAATGAGGATCAAGTGTGAATATGTTAAAAACTAAACAGTGCAGAAATGTAGCATAAAATGACATTAATTTGTTGAGTTGCCAGTAATGTTAAACCATAGCAAATAATTAAGAATTGGATTCAAAATGGTTGGCAAACTAGACAGGAGATGGTACCAAAACATAAACTGCCTATGGGAGATCTGTAGGGTTATTTTGGTCTTTTTTGTTGTTGTTGTCGTCGTTGTTTTGTTTTGAGAATGGAATCCAGACCTTGTTAAGCACATGCTTTACCACTGAGCGCTGGTCCTTAGTTGGTTATTCTTTTGTTCTATTTACCATGGTAGTCACTAGCCACATTTTGATTGTGAACAAATGTTCAAATGGGACCAATCCAAACCGATGTGCTCTGTGAAATGCACACTGGATTTTGAAGACATGCTGTGTGGGAGAAAAAGAATGAACTTTCTCAGTTTTCATTTTGATTGTTTGTTAAAATGGCAATATTTGGGATATATCTGGCTAAATAAAATGCATTCCTGAAATTAATGTACCTGCTTTTTAAGACTTTTTAAGAATGTGGTTTCTAGAAAATTTATTATTGCATACATGGCTCATATTTGTAGCCTGCATTATATCTGATAGAGCAACACTGTTCTACAATTATTATACAGAGTAAGGGATCATTTCTTCTTTCAATATTGACACTCTTGGCACTTCTCCATCTCTGCATTGTCATCACAGTTTATCATCTTAAAACATAATTTCAGCCTTTGCATTCTTCTTGCTAGTAACCTTTCCTACATTCCTACCCTCTATAGCATGGTTCAGCAAACTATAGTTAGTGGAACAGATGTCCCACTGTAAATGAAACTTTACTGGAACATAGCCATGTTTATTTGCTATAAACAAATTGTCCATGACTGCTTTTTTGCACAAGGGTAAAATGAATAATTGTACTATGGTGTCTTTTTTTGTAGGGAGATGATCGGGGATATTTCTCAGTGGTAGAGTAGTTACCTAGCATTTGTGGGGCTCTGGGTTCTATCCACAGCTTTGGTGGGATGGAGAGTGGGGAAAGTGGGGAACAACAGGGAAGGAAAGAAAGAAATGAGTAATTGAGACAGAGGCCCTATAGCCTGAAAAGCCTAAAAGCCTAAAATATTTGCTCTCTGGCACTTTACAGAATAATTTACTATTCCTCACCTATAGGACGAACAACCTCTTAGATTTCTTTAATTACTCAAAGCCAGTCAACTCAACAAATAGTTGCACTTGCCTACTATGTACCAGGAACTGTCCTAGGTGCTGAGGATAGGAATGCTCCCTTTTCTTTCATTCCCAAAACAAAAAGACCAATTATTGTTATGGCCCTCAAGGAACTCACACTTCAGTAGGGGAAATCAAAAGGTATCCTTCAGAGAGACAGCATAGCATAAGTTAAAGAGCATGGCCTCTGGAGCCAGATTGCCTTGGTTTTAATCTCAGTTTTACCACTTATTCACTGTCTGATCTTGTACAATTTGTTTTTAGTTATTTACTTTTTTTGTGATATTTTGTGTTTGTGTGTTTGTACACTGGGGGCGTGAACATAAGGCCTTACATATTCTAGGCCTGTGTTCTAGCATGAACTGCACCCCCAGTTCTGATCTCATGCAATTTTTTTAACTTCTCTGTGTCTCATCTTTAAATTCATGATAACAGTACCTAGCTCGTGAGATTATTATGAGGATTAAATGAGTTAATACATATAAAGTTTGTGGAACAGTACCTAGAGTTTAATAACTTATGCTAGAGTATAAAACTTTAGCTATTAATATAGTGTGATTAATGACAAAGTAATGTATAATAATGTCATAGAGAAGAAGGAAATACAGTTAAGGATAGAGATAATTAATGATCATGGAACTCTGGAGGAAAGTGATGTCAAATTTTGAAGTCCGTGATTTGATACCAACCTGCTTTTCCAGTTTTCTTTCCTAAACTCCACTCTGTGGTGTTAATTATACAAGAATTATCATTATTCTCTGAATGTATTTGATACTCTCTCTATACCATACTTTATTCCTGCTATTTTCTAAACCTCAAATGCTTTTTCTTTCATAACCTCCAAGGTGTATGTTAAATTCTTTCTTTATAAGGATCATTATAGGTTGCCCAAGTTGAAAGAAATTATTTATTAGCATGGTGTAGGTGAGACATCTGAGTTCTAATTTGTGTTTGGCAATGTGTCTTGTGTTCTTCTATGAAATATTTTTTAGAATAATTGAATATATTTTTTTAAATAGATAAGATTATTGTTAAATATTATGATACATATAAATTATCCGGCAGGTACTCAGTATTAGTAACCTTTCCTTTTTCTTGAAGCCACAAAATATGATCAGAAGCAAATCTATGGAAAAGTGACTTAATCTGACTTCAATTTGAGGACATGGACAATGTTTATTTCTGTTTGTATCCCTAGCACCGAGCATAGTAGCTGGCTTAGAGTAACTTTCATTTATTTGAATTGAGAGGTTAAGGCCATAGCTACTGTATGACATCAGTGGGCTAGAATCCAGTTCTTCTAGTGTCTGATGTTTAAGAAACTTTTTAAGTAAAAGAACACCTGTTTAAATCTACTACGTGGGGAATGTTATGTAGATTGATAGCATTCAGAGTGTGACACATACTAAGATGAGAGATAACTTCTATTGAGATTTTATTGATTTGTTTTATATAGGTCTTATGTTATTAACCATTATAATAGAGAAAATAGGATTTTTGATTTCAGATAGATACCCCTGAAAGCTCAGATTTTTCTACAAGATTTTTTTTTTTTTATTATTTGTACTGGGAATTGGACCCAGAGACACTTTACTACTGAACCACATCCACAGCCCTTTTTTTATTTTTATTTTGATACAGGACCTTACTAAGTTGCTTAGGGTCTCGCTGAATTGCAAAGGCTGTCCTCAAATGCTATCCTCCTGCCTCAGCCTTTTGAGTCACTGGGATTACAGGCATGCACCACTGTACTGGTGACTCTACAAGATATTTTTATGGGTGTTATGGAAGTAAACATGGAGAGTGTTTAATTTATGGGCCTTGCCTCCATCTTCCTCCCAACATCTAATACGTGTAGGCATTTTGAATATATGTAACAATATCATTAATATTATTGGTAAATTATCATGTAAGGGGCATTTTATTAAATAGATGTTTCTTGAATTTTTTTTCTTACAAATTTATGAAATCTGACAGGGCTCTAAAAGTGTAAAGCTGTAAAGCATAGAAAGTTGTTAGTAGTTCATATCACTATGCGAGTATTTTCTTGAAAAACTTAAAAAGATGAAAACCAAACATGACATAATGACATTGTAGAACTAAAAAGACCCTTACAAACCATCTAATTGAATCTGCTTAACTTACAAATTCGGAAATTGGAGTTTTTTCCTCCCAAGAAAGCTTAATTTAAGTGAAATTGACGTATTCTAATCTGTTTCACATGCATTGCTGTAGAGTGCTAGAAAAATAGAAATACCATGTTTTCGTGTTTTAAAAGTAATTCTTCCTGTTTTTGTGGAAGTGTAGACCAGTGCAAGCAAGAACTCTACCATTACTTTTAAGTAACAGTTACAAGTATGGTAACATTTAACTTCCTTATATAAAATAAGATTTAGCATCTGATCATATGTTCAATAAAAATTTAACAAATGACACATTTTAAAGGAATATAAAGTTACCAGTCAGAGCATAAAATATCCAAACAGTTGCATCTTAACCATTTCCAAGTTTTCTGATCAATACTTGATTGCTATATTTAAACTTTTTATTTCTGTAGTAGATAAATAGTAGAATATGGAAAAGACTTGGTTTGTGTATCTAAAAAACATTTTTTATGTGTGCAAATGAGTAGAGAGAATGTTATATTTTTCGTTCTAATGCTTTAACACTGAGCCACATCCCTGATTCTTTTTTTGTTTGTTTGTTTTGTTTTTTTGAAGCAAGGTCTCTAAGTTGCTGAGGCTGGCCCTGAGCTTGTGATCCTCCTGCCTCAGCGTTCGTAGTATCTGGGATTATAGGTGTGTGCTACTGCGCACATTATAAATTTCAAAAACATTTTAAGTTTTTAAAATGCAGTCTCACATAAATCAGTTTGATCACTTGAAATCCTATTTTTTTCTTAATGAAAGAAGTTGTTACTAAATTGATGGTTTGTCTTTCAATAGATGGTATTTTAGAATCAGGGCTATATGTTTATATACCGAGTGGTACCAGGCACTCCATATTTGTTTATCCCATTTAATCCTGTCCCCCATGTTATAGTGAGAAAAATTTAGCTTTAAAAGCTGCTAGGTTACCTAGTAGTAGAACAACAATAACAACTTTAAATCCACTGTGCTTTCTAAAAATCTGTTTATTGGGCTGGGAATGTGGTTTAGTGGTAGAGTTCTTGCTTGGCATGCTCATGGCAATGGGTTTAATCCCCAGCAAGCAAAATAAGTAAAAAATAAAATCTGCTTATAAGGTAGAGAACAGCTGTGAAAAGTCTTATGACTTTTTTTTTTTTTTTTTTTTTTTTGAACTGGGGATTGAACTCAGGGGCACTGGGCCACTGAGCCACATCCCCAGCCCTATTTTGTATTTTATTTAGAGACAGGGTCTCATTGAGTTGCTTAGCGCCTTGCTGGTGCTGAGGCTGGCTTTGAACCCATGATCCTCCTATCTCAGCCTCCCTAGCCGCTGGGATTACAGGTGTATGCCACCACACCCGGCTAAGTCTTGTGACTTTTAAGACTTAAAAGTAGTTAATATAAATGATAGTGATAACTCCTTTCATCTGAACGTTTCTAATAGTTGGGCATTGTCTTTTCATATAGGAGAGTAAGTGTTAGAGTGAGCATTGAACTACAATCAGTTTCTAATCCAGTTCACAGAAAGGTTAGTATTTGTTTTTTAAAATATAATTTCTGTATATTATAGATAATTATTTTGTTTTTTCAGGAATGGGAGGTCTTCAGTTATAGATCTTGCTTTTTAATTTTGGGACATTTTGTAACTTACCAATCTGAGATGGTGAAATCTACTGAGACAACTAGAAGATATATAATTATACCATATGTTTCTAAAACATACATGAAGAATTAGGCATTGTGGTAACAATCTCCATAAGTTTGCCCCGAACATTTAAAAGTTGCAAGAATATGTAGTGCTACTTTAAAGAATTGGCATTTCATGCTATAAATGTGCACACAAAATAAAGTACTAAAGAGATACTCTTGAATCTTTACTTTTTGAAGAGAGGCATTAGTTCTATCTGATCTTCAAAAAGTGTGAGTCATTAACAGAGCTAAGGATATATAAACCAGAGGGCTAAGAAATACAGCATTTGTTTTCTCTGTTATAGCTTTCCCTGAACTACTTTCCCAAGTAGTATTAGTAGTAGCTTTAGTTTTTGTCTCATTTAATAATATCTTGGAGTGAATTTCAAGAAGTACTTCAGTAGAAGCTGCTTAACAATGGGACATTCCAAGGCAGAACAAATACCTGAATGGTTAATTTTCCAGGGTGGAGATTTTTATATTGATTTATCTTTTGGTATGTTATTGTGCCTGCTGAATCTCTTCATTTTTCTTGCTCTACTTATAAATGGCTTAGATTTTTCTGGGACCCTAGTCACGAGTAGATTTTACTTCAAACTTATTCTTAACTTGCTTGTTAGTTCTTTGTTAGTCCTTGCTTGTCTTGTAGTTACATACATACTTTTGGTTCCTTTTCTGTTAACATTAGCTGGTATAATGCTCTGCCACACTGTAAATTTGATACCTGGGAAATGGTCTTTAAAGGGAACACAATTCATTAGAAAAATGAAGACAGATGGGTTTCCTTGTTTGTAGCCACCTGGAGTAGGAGAGAATAGATCCTTAATAAGAAGTCCTGGCAATGTGTCACCCGATACCTATATTTTATGTGAGCCACCAAAGCTCCTCCTTCCTTTTCTTGAGTGGATGATTAGTTCCTTTGTTTTGTTGATACTTATTGCTTATGAAATAACAGATTAGTTAATTTAAGGGAACAAAATATAATTAAATGTAGTATGTTCAGTGGTAAAGAATATTTTTGCCATTATGCTGTTAGTGCAGCAAAGATTCATCTGAATTTCCCTATGCCCCTGCTGATATTCCTAAATATTCAGTTCAGTATTGCTATTCAATTCCTAGCATTTAATTTACTTTTACAGACCCCTTAAGGCTTTCAAGTAGCAGAATTTCTACTCCTGTTTAAGATTCTAAGTCTCTAAAGAACAATAAAAATTACACAGCACCAGAAAACAAAGCAATCTGAAGTATAATGGTGATATGTTGATGTTACTGGATCATTTTCCTTTTAAGAAGGAAGATCTGAAACATTTAAAAACATTTTTTTCTTTTTAGGATTTGGTTATTCGTCTGACTGATGATACAGATCCATTTTTTCTGTATAATCTTATTATATCTGAGGAAGATTTTCAAAGGTAGGTAAATTTTTTTTCTGTTACATTTAAAACTAGGAATAAGTTTCTCAGTTTTATGTAGTCCTATTCTGTTTGAAACACATACCTATTCAGAACTTTTAGTTATTCTGGGAATACTGGATTGTTTGTTGTACTCTTAACTAAGAATGTCTTTGAAAATAAATATTCATAGATTATCAGAAGTCTGCATATAACAGCTCAGAAATTTGTAGCTTTGACTAAGTTTCTTGACTTTTTCCTTTTATTAAATAAATTCTATAAAATACAAAATTTCCTAGCTTAGTCCTTGATGGGTGCTTGGTAAAGCAAAAATCTTTTAGGGTATTTTTTATAATTAAAGATAGTAATTAAATTTTTTTTAAAATTTCTTTTCCTGTTTCTTATATAGTTTAAAATTCCAGCAAGGTCTTCTGGTAGACTTCTTAGCTTTCCCACAAAAATTTATAGATCTCCTTCAGCAGTGTACTCAAGAACATGTCAAAGAAATTCCAAGGTAAGTTGCTTGAGAGCACTACATTATTAAACTTCTATCAAGATAGACTCCTTTGAAAGACAAGCTGATGGCAAAGTATTTCCCATGGATGATAAATGCCCATTTGTTTTTAAAACTGGGAGTAGGGCTCCATTAAATTTCAAACTTTAAGGAATCTTGATTAAAATCAGAAATATTTAACCCTCAATTTTCATGTTTTGACAAAACCACTAAAGTTATCTAAAATACTTAATAGCATCAAGAATTTCTGTTTTACTGATCTTGGAAAAAGAAGAAGTATGAGAGTTTGTGTGTATGTGTGCATATTTATGTGGTGCTAATGCCTAGGCCATTCGCCATCAACTTTTTATTGGTTTCATCAATTAATGATTTTTCGAGTCATTTATTTCTATAGGAACAACAAAATGATGCTTTTCTAAATCTTTCTTTCCATGTTGGTATAATTCTATCAATTTTACCTTATCAAGTAGGGCTATTTTGATTACCCTGCCAGTTCATTCAGGAAAGGATAAATGCTTAATTCATACTTTTAAGTGATCAGCTTTCATAATTAGGAGTTGGTAAACAGGTTAGTCCTATGGCATTCAATGAATTTTTGTTTTTAGTTTTGCTTTCTGTCTTCTTATTTTGAACTCAAGGACTTTTTATGTATTTAGTGTGTTTCAGTCAACCTTCTAACCCCCCTCACCCCAATTTATCTTTTACCAGTAGGAGCCCCTGTGATTTCAGTGTGCTCCCTTTCCTGGTCTTTCTAAGTAGAGGAGCTTCACTGTCTCATTAGTTTGTTATAATGTGGCATTTTCTTTTCAAAGGTTTTTGCTACAGTTAGTTTCTCCAGCAGCTATTTTGGATAACTCACCTGCATTTTTAAATGTGATAGAGACAAATCCTTTTAAGCATCTTACACATCTCTCACTAAAACTTTTACCTGGAAATGATGTGGAGATAAAGAAATTCCTAGCAGGTTGTTTGAAATGTAGTAAGGTAAGTTTAAGTTTTTCTTTCAAATTAGTTTTCAAAGTATTTTGATAAATCACTAAAGAACTGCATTGCCCTTATTTTTTGTTTTCTGAATAAAGGTTTACTGCATATAATGAACTTAGTCAAGGATATCTACTCTATCTAGCTCATCTTAAATGATATTCAATATATGAAAGTGTCTTGAATATTTAAAAAAGTAATAAGATATATGATACAAGAAAAATCATAGTATTGCTTCTTGAAAATTTTTTAGAATATTTTTCCATTAAATGCTATAGATCAGTGCATTTCCACTATTAATGGTACATAGATCATCTGGGTATCTTGTTAAAATGCAGATTCTGATTTAGAAGATCTGAGATTTTGCATGTCTAACTAAAGTTCTTAGGAAGATGCCTGTGCTGTATTTCACTGTACTTTGAGTAGCCTGACTACAGATGATTGGATTAAAAACTGCATAATTTTCTTCTTATAAATAGGAAGAAATACTATCATTGACACAATCACTAGATGATGTTACTAGGCAACTGAACTTCACACAAAAGGTAATTCAAATTTCATTTTGTCTTTGTAAGTCAGTCAGATATTGACTTTTAACTGCTTCTTGAATTAGGTCCATGCTTTCTATTTTCTTTTTCTTTTTTTTTTTTTTTGGCGATGCTGGGGATTGAACCCAGTGCCTTGTGCTTGCAAGGCAAGCACTCTACTGACAGAGCTATATTCCTAGCTATATTCCTATATTGTATTTTCTTTCCAAGTATTCTACCATTGAATTAATCTCTGCTTTTTGATACCTTTCTCCTACTAATTTCTGTAATTTCATGCTTTCTCCTTTACTTATTTCCACCCAAACCTTCTGTCATACCCAATATGACACATTTTCTCTAAGTGTTCATGAAATAATGTTTAGTTTCTATCACGTGTTAGTTCTTTTCTCCCCTTTTATTCTCATTTCTTTGACTTAAAATGGTTTTTCAGTTCCTATCTTCTAAAATTTCCTTCCCTAATGGTTAGAATTAATTCCTCTGCTGCGCTTTGTCTCATTTCAGTCATATCTACTGCATTTTTGCCATTGGTCCTTGAAATTGAGGGCCAGAGTGTCTGATAAACTGCATAGCTTCAGGCAGAAAATCCTGGGGATCATGTTACTGCATTTTATGTATAAGAAATTGACTCCTTATGACTGAGTATTCTACCTAGGTTGCTTTACTTCTTAATACCAAAGGAGAGGATACTTGAGTTAGATAAAGTTTTTCTTTTTCTTTCTTTCTTTTTTTTTTTTTTTTTTAATTTTAAGACAGGGTTTGCTAAGTTGCCAAGTCTGACCTTGAACTTTCATTCCCTCTTCTTTCAAGTTTTCCTTAGCTGGGATTACAGGAGTGTGCCACCATGCTAGGCTAAGTGGTAGATATAATTAAAAACTTAATTAGAGATAATTAAGCTCAACCTTGGACCATTTGAACTCTAAAATTCCTTTTATTCGAATTTTGATTCCCTCAAATTTAAAACATCTGTGCAGGAAAAGGTTTGACTATGTCTTGACAAACTGAAATTTCACTTTCTTTAATATTCTTGTAAGTACTGTTGTGTGCTAATCAGAAGTTCAAAATATTCAGGAGACTATCTTAATATTTTGTACCAAATTCTAATACAGACATTATCAGAAAAAATACAAGAATTAGATAAGTTACGGAATGAATGGGAATCACACACGGCATCATTGACAAATAAGCATTCTCAGGAACTGACAAATGAGAAGGAAAAAGCTTTACAGGTAAGAATATTAAAGGTAACTGGAAAAATAATTTTTATTGCTGTTTATTTTGTTAATTATAAAAGTAATAAATGCTTTAAATTGTTCAAGCATTATGAAGTATATAAAAATTGAAAGTTTATCTTTCAAAGTTATACTAAAAGATAATTTGTAAACGTCTTTTTTTTTTTTTTTTTTTTTTTGCGGGGGCCTTGTGCTTGCAAGGCAGGCACTCTACCAACTGAGTTATATCCCCAGCCCTAATTTATAAACATTTTGATGTGATTTTTCTGAACTTTTCTATGCATGTGTAAATAATACATAACATAAATATATGTTTATGAATTTATAGTAATGCAAATTCTAATTATAGATGTATGTGTGCACACATGGTGAGTTTAATTTTGTTCTGTACCATAGAAGTCTTACTGGATATATAGATTATAGCTTTTTTCCACTGCATAAGATAATTCTATCAGTTCAGATATTACTTTTTAATGGCTGCATGGTATTCATTGATTATAATGTTAATTATCTACTTATGATTTGGTTATTGCAAACAATAGTGCAATGAACATTCTTTGTTGAGATTACTGTAAATTTGCCAACCAAAAAAGTTATACCAAATGGAATCCCTAAGATAACTACTTCTTCATACTCTTGAATAATGTTATTATTAACTTTCTTATTTGCAAGCTGATAGGCATCAAGGTAGTACGTGTTTTAATTTATATTTCTTAGATTTAAAGGGAAGATAAGCATCCTTTAACATAACTTTTGATGATTTTTATTTTGAAGATTTCCTTTTGATATCTTTTGCTCCCTTTTGCTGTGCAATTATCATTTTCTATTGCTTTGTAGTGTCACTTCTTTTTTCTGTATTATACCTTCTTTAATACTAGAATTTTTTATTCACTTTTATAGATATTTGTACAGTTGGATGATTTTTTTGTGTGTAACTTTCACCAAAATTAAGATTGAGAAGATTGTACCACCCTTCTAGGTTCTCCTGTGTGCTTTCCTGATTTATATAATACTCTTTTAGGAGGTCATTACTTGCCTGACTTCTGTCATCATTGGTTAATTTTGCCAGTAGATACTTATTTCTCAAGCTTTTAAAAAGAAATATACTGAGTAGTCTTAATCATTTTTACAATGACTTCTTTATATTAAAAGTAGCTTTTCTGTGAGGAAAGTCCTAGCAACAAGTAGAATCAACCATCTTTTCTTGATCCTCCTCATTTATTTTTCTCCATAGAATTTTCTGTTAATGTTTGTTTTCCAATGCTTATAAATCCATCTCCCCATTTTTCTGCATCTAATGTTCTAAAACTACTGTTCCCTTCTAAAGACAGTATAAAATATTCTTTTGACAAATATTGCTTCTACATGTACAAATTGTCCCTTTTCTATTGAGCTTTATTATTTTCCTTCCTATAATTCTGAAACTATCCTGCTGAAGATTAGTCTTCAGAATGGAAATCATTTTTCTTACATTTTTTTTCTAAAAAGTTCAAATGATTCAGAAGTAAACAAAGTAGAAAATATATACCTTAATCCTATCACTCATAACTTTCTTTAGAAAAGGACTGCAGTAAAACCAGTTATTTGTATTGTGCTTGTCCTCTATTGTCTTTATTAGCATCTTTATAGGCTTAATCTAGTTGTTTTCATGATTACTTCCTCAGTAGTTTACATGATAATATTTTAATTTTTATATGGGCTCCTTCCTGGTTTTTGTCCTTTGCCCCTTCTTTCCAAAAACAAGGGACTCTCTAAAGTAGTAATTATAAGACTCTCAGAGTATTTTATGAAAGAGACATTCTCCTGCATTAGTGGTAAGAATTTGAATGGGAACAAGTTTTCTGGAATGCAATTTTTTATATATATATATTTTTTCGATACTGGAGGTTGAACCGATGGGTGCTTTACAAGTGAGCTCCATCCTCAGCCCTTTTTATTTTTTTGAGACAGGTCTTATTAAGTTGCTTCGGGCCTTGCCAGATTACTGAGGCTAGCCTTGAACTTGCTATCCTCCTGAGTGTCTGGGATTACATGCGTGAGCCTCCATACCTGGCCAATTTTGTAACTTTATTAGGCTCCTTTTATGTTTGTTTATATTCTTCAGTCTGTACTTTGATCATAAGAAACTAATTTTATGATGTGCAATGAAGAAAGAAAGTTCTGTAGGAAGAAGAAAAAAAAGAAACTAATTTTGATTTTGGATTGTAGATCTGTTTACAAAAGTATGGATCATAGTTTTATTTGTAATTGTGAAAAATTGGAAACTAAAATGTCTCTGTTAGAGCAGGAGTTAGGTGAATTATCAGTAGCCATGGGATGGAATATTCACAAAGGGAGAGCATATAAATGGTACAGGAATAAAAACTATGGTTAAATTGTGTACATATCTTGATTTCATTTCATAAATTTATATTATACAGATATTTGTGATGTTAACATGAATATATAAATGACAAGAAAGGAATATACCTAAATATTTAAGAGTGATTCCCTGTAAGGGATTATATATTATCTGTAATTCCCATTGTGCCTTTAAGAACGTGTATAACTTCCATAATCAGAAAAATATACTTTCTTTCTAAAAGAATTTTTGAATTTGGTAGTGCTTATAAGCAGGTAGTGTGGTGTGATTTCAACAGGCATAAGAGATTGCATTTTTTCAACTGTGTTCACATTTTATAGCTGATGAAATGTAACTACTGACTGTGAGATTGGACCAATGATTAAACCTTGCCAGTTTTATAGTTACAGATGTTTTTCCATTATAAAACATATGTATATTGATTATTAAGAATTGAAACAATACAATGGTGCTTTAAGCAAGAACAATGTTCTTATATACTACCTTTCTTAAAAAATGCAAATATGTTCATACTAGATATACTATTTTTTGTTTTCTTTTTTTACTTAATCATATATTATTCTTCTCTTAACTTGATGATCATTACTTCCAAACATTGTGAGTTTAAGAGAAATAGAAATTATGAACAAGACTACAATGGTAAATTTGCCTTTATTGGCCTACTTTCTCCTTCACGAAAACCATAATTGAAAATAGACCCTTTTCAAAAATAAGGAAACCTAATAACTCTAAAGAAGAAATTTGGATTGTTTTTCTTCAAATCTTTACATATATTTGTGATTTTTTTTCTTTTTCATGTATTTTTATTCTATAATAGGTACAGGTTCAGTATCAACAGCAGCATGAACAACAGAAAAAAGATTTAGAAATCCTCCATCAACGAAATATCCACCAGCTACAGAACAGATTGTCAGAGTTAGAGACAGTTAATAAAGACCTAACTGAAAGGAAATATAAAGGAGACTCCAGTATTAGAGAACTTAAAGCAAAACTTTCTGGTGTTGAAGAGGTATGTTGGCTTCTCTCCCCATCCTAATTTAAAAGAATGTTTTAATTTGATCACTTTATTTTGATTTGGTTATTTTATTACTTGTGTGGATGGGGTTCTCTGGATGCACCACAAAGACCTTTAATGGTGTTAGGATAATCATTTCAGATAATGCAAAGTGACTGAAATTTGATTAGAAGAGCAAATTCAGAACAGAATTGAGGTAAGCTTGGATATCTCTAGGACCTGGGGGAGCAGTTCTTTGGCACATCTTTCTGATTTTTCAGTATATTTTTAATATTAGTGCAGTGTCTGTATCTCATGGGGTATTCAGTGTGACAGGGCTAGTTCTTTCCTTCAGCCTACACAGTGTATCAAACAACTATATAAAGTTTAGTGTTCAATGATAGTAGTGAAATAGTAAAGATAATAACTAATGTTTAGTGAGCGTTTGATATGTGATGGTTACTACTTAAGTGCTTTGTACATTCACTCAATTCTTACAGTTCTTTAGGTGCTGTTAATTATCCCTGTTTTGTAAGTTACGGAGGAGTTAAGTAACTTGCCTAAGGAAGAATGAACATTGAAACCCATCTATTACTTGCCTATCTTTCGTACTACCTTGTTCTTATTAATAAGAATTAATACCAGAATTATTATTATTATTATTATTATTATTTGCATACTACAGATTGAACTCAAGGCATCAGGCATGCTAGGCAAAGACTTTTACCATTGAGCTACATTCCCAGTCTATCAGAGAAGTTTTAAAATCTTGGCTGTCATAGCACATTTGTTGATGTTTAGGATGATAGCCTCCTACCTAGAAGCATTATTATACATTTTTATCACATGAATTATCAAAAAGTATATGTAATTGTTGGGTTTTTTTTATTTTGTTTTTGAGATAGGGTCTCACAACGTTGCCCAGGCTGGTCTTCCAACTCCTTATCTCAAATGATCCTCTGGCCTCAGCTTCCCAAATAGCTAGGTCTTGAGGTGTACACCACTGTGTTGGCTTGAAGATATTTTTAGTATATTATATTTAAAAGCAAAGATAACCAAGCTTAATTTCACTAGTTAGTTATGCTTAGATCTCTGAAGGTTGACTTATTTTATGTTCAGATCCTCATAAGAGTTCTGCCTTGACAATAGATATCCAATAAAGTATTTCTTCCAAGATTTGCAGAGTGCTTACAAATTATGAGTCTTGGGAAGTTGGGTTTTTTTTGTTTTTTTTTTTTTTAAATCTTTGGGATTTAATTTACCTAATTTTTTTTTATTTTTTTCTTTTTCTTTTTTTTTTTTTTTTTTTGCGGTGCTGGGGATTGAACCCAGAACCTTGTGCTTCAAGGCAGGCACTCTACCAACTGAGCTACATCCACCCCAGTTATGTAATTATTTAAAATGACATTTTTAGATATAAATACCCTTAAAATAATAATTATCATCATCCGAGTATCTTCTATATATCAGTCAATATGTTAGGCAATTTATATAAGGATTCTTGTGAAGATTTAAATAATTTATGAGGTATTTGTTTATCATATCTGTTTCATAAATGAGGGAACTGAGACTTAGTCTGTGCTCCTAAAGGCATCATAGTATAATACTATAAAATTATCTTTTTGGGCTGGGTGGTGTGGCTCAGTGATAGAGTGCTTGCCTGGCATGTGCATGCCCTGTGTTACATCCACAGCACCACAGTGGGGCGGGGGAGGGGGGGTTGTCTTTTAAATTTTTGTTAAAAACTGTAACGAAGACTACTATGTATTGGACTTTTGTGTACTAGCTACATTTGGGTTGGTATTAGCTGATTGAGAAGTGATCTGTTCTAGATTTTTTTTTTAATATGTTTTTTAGTTGTTAATGGATCTTTATTTATTTATATATGGTGCTGAGAATCAAACCCAGGGCCTTACACATGCCAGGCAAGCGCTCTACCACTGAGCCACAACTCAAGCCCTGTTCTAGATTTTTTAAAAATCTATTTTTAATTAATGATTGTCATTTGCCCATTTTTGCTTTAGAGTGCGAACCAACAGAAAGTTCAGAAACATTATTTATTGATGTAAAAAGAGCATTTGTAATATGGGAAGAAGGTAGATTATAAAACTGAGCAGGGGATGTGACTGCATAGTAGAGTGTTTGCCTTGCATCCATGAGGGCCTGTGTCCAATCCTTAGCACCACAAAAACAACTGAGCAGTATGAACTCTTTTTTGGGGGGCAGAGGGCAGGGAAGCACCATAAGCAACAGAGAAAAGTACGAACTCATAGCTGTTGCCGTTGGCTACTTTTGAAACTAGTTGGGAAGATATCACAATATTCTTGTTAAATGTTTTTAAAAGTTGTAGTAATTCATAAATTGGGATTGTTTTATTTTACCTTGATATTATTGAATTAGTAATGTGTTTTATTTTGATTATATTGCAAGTCTATAATTCATACATGCCATTAGATTTTCATGTCTTTTAAAGAAAATATTTATTAGAATTTTAAAATCATTCAGGACATTTTTGATACTGTCAACATCTTAATTATAAATAACGAGACTAGCCAGTTTCCTTTTTGTCATAAAGCATAATTTCTCTTTTTCCCCACTTAGGAGCTACAGCGAACTAAGCAAGAAGTTCTCTCTTTGCGAAGAGAGAATTCTACACTAGATGCTGAATGCCATGAGAAAGAAAAGCATATTAATCAGCTACAAACAAAAGTGGCAGTTTTAGAACAAGAAATCAAGGATAAAGACCAGCTTGTTTTAAGAACAAAAGAAGCATTTGATACAATCCAGGAACAAAAGGTCTTTGAATTTTTTCTAAACAAATTGATGAGCACATTTAGATATGCTTTACCTAAACAAACACAAATGCCCAAATTATTCTTGTTTTTTTTTTTTAAATCAGGTGGCTTTAGAAGAAAATGGTGAGAAAAATCAAGTACAGCTGGGAAAACTTGAAGCTACAATAAAATCATTATCAGCAGAACTTCTGAAGGTTTGTTTTAAAAAGTTAATAGAATATTAATATTTTATTGGATTGTAGAGATTTACATATGGAACTCTTTAACAGGCAAATGAAATTATCAAGAAGTTACAAGGGGATCTGAAAACCCTAATGGGAAAGTTGAAACTGAAGAATACAGTTACTATTCAGCAAGAAAAACTCTTGGCTGAGAAGGAGGAAAAATTACAAAAGGAACAAAAGGAACTGCAAGATGTTGGGCAGTCTCTCCGAGTTAAGGAGCAAGAGGTAGTTAATATGTTTTTTGTTGTGACTTTTATTTATAAAGTATAGTAAGCTTCCTCATAGTTTTTAAATTTCTAATTTGTTATAGTAGAGAATGGGCTTTGGCTTTTGTTTTTTTGTTTTGTTTTTTTTTTTTTTTTTTTGTTTTTAAATATAAAAACATCTACAGTCAATAAACTTGTAGTTTGGAAAGTTAGTTATCATGACTCAGATACCTTAATTGCTGAAATATGTTCAGAATATCTTAATTGCTCCAATATGTTCAGACAACTATATGGATAGGTGTCTGTGAGTATGTTTTTATGTATGTACACACATACACCTAAATATTTGATCCCACAGTTGAGCTAATTCCTTCATTCTCATTTAATAGGATTAGTAGCAGTCACTTAGTTAATTAATAGTAATAGTTTCTTTAATTTTTACTTTAACCTTTATTTTGTTTGGCTCACTATGAGGATTGACATTTTAGGTATGCAAATTACAAGAGCAATTAGAAACTACAGTTCAAAAACTTGAAGAAAGCAAACAGCTTCTAAAAAACAATGAAAAGTGTAAGTATATTATATTTTTATGTAAAAGAGTTTTATTTTATTTTTAACCTGGAAATTTTATTTGAATTCATGAAAGTATAGGTAAATCAAGATTTTGCTTAATACAGATAATTTCTGCTTTAAATAATGCTTAATGTCTTTGCTGTAGTAAATTATATTATCTGCCCTGTAAAACAATTATTGTTATAAAGAAAATTGTATTGTGTCCATGACCCAAAATTAAAGGTGTTGAAAATATTGATTGTAATTTACTGTTTAGATTCCTCAAAACACTTTTTTAAAAAATTGCTGTTAACCTAATAGTACTAATGTGAATTTTTTGAAACTAAAATACAAGATTTTTTTTCATTAGCATTTTCTCAGTAGAACTGGGGATCGGACATAAAATTGTGAACATCAATTAAACTGTTGATACCATTCTAGAAGCAAAAACTCTTAAAAATATTTTTTGATCAGAAATATGTGCTTCTTACAGTAAGAAAATAAGAATCTAATTATATATTTTAGATAAGCCTGTGTTATTTCAGTATGATGTCAGTTGTAAAAACTTAAAATTTAAAAAGCTTAAGGTATTTAAATATTTTAAATGATTAGAAAACTAAAAACTGTCAAAGTTTTTTTTACCTTGCCTCTTGTTTTCTAAGTAATCACATGGTTAAATAAAGAACTAAATGAAAATCAGCTAGTGAGAAAGCAAGATGTGTTGGGACCTTCTACCACTCCTTCAGCACATTCCAGCAACAACACAATCAGAAGTGGAATTTCTCCTAACCTGAATGTGGTAAGGTATTAGTGACTTTCCAGTTAGGAAGTCTCTGTGACTTAAGGTGCTGATACTAACACAGACTGAAGTCCTACAGAAGAACAGTGTAGGCTGCATTGGAAATGGGGCATAGGCATACTTGCTCTTAACAAAGAGACCGTATTTCAAGGGCATTCTTCTTTGTAAGACTTCACTGGACATAGAAATCATTTCTGAACTCACCAAAGTGATGCCAGATATGCTAAAAACTTTACAACATGTGTAGATACACCCCCCCCCCCAAAAAAAATTTAGACTTTAAGAAGTAAAAATTCAGGGTTTGGGCTCGAGTTTACAACTATAATGAAAAAAGCCTCAAATGAATTTTAGCTGCAAAAGAAAAAAATGGGGCAGGGGTAAGAAAGTTCTATTAGGTTTATCAGCTCTAGAGGCAAGAAGAAACTGGTTATGAGATACAAGCTTTCTGGTTTCCAGAATTAGGTCATTTGCTTTTTCCTGGCAAGGAATAAGAAGGGAGAATAACAAAAGCAGTTAATATCCAGGAAGTGTCCCAGTATTATCATGTGACTAGGTCTGGGTGCTCCTAGGAACTTACCTGTACTCATATATAGGCCTTGGACTCTCTTTTTGAATATTTTCACAGAATATTTTCACAGAATATCAGACAAGGTCATTCTATTACCCATAATAAATCAAGATAAAGTGAGAGTACTTTGTAAATCATGTCTAAACACAGATTAAAATATCAATATCGCTAAACCACAAAGATGGCCAAGCATCCTTCAGTCCTGACTAACATGAATGACTGTTATGTTTTCAACCACTTATAGCTTTAGCCTTAATGCATTCCTCCTCCTTTATTAGGTGGGATTTATTTAGATATCCATACATACATTTATCCTTACTTCCTGATAGCTTCCAATCTACAGTAATGTTCTGCTTTCTTAAACTTTCACTTAAATTGCCTGGATCTAATAAATAATTCCCTTTTACCACACTCTTCACTGAAACTTCACCTGGTTCCTAATGGTGTGCAGTCTCCTTCATTTCAAGGAGTTAATAAATACAGTTTTTATACCTTCACGTGTTTTTCTGGTGCTCTCTGACTGGAAGGCATTGGCGGAGAACATAAAATTCAAATGCCTACTTGAATTTTTAATCCACTCTGATAAACAGTACTTCGTGTCTAAAACAGGACAAGGATTGCTGCTAAATTGGAAGATGGTACATAAGGAAGAATCTGGAGCTGAATTACAAACTTGGAAAAAAATGATAGACTTAACCAGAATGACTAAAGATAAATAGCTGTTTGAAGGATGTTTGTGTTGTACAGCCACTGGTATACACAGTTACTTCTTGATTATTACTGTTTTTTTTATTGTGTGGTGTATGGGATTGAATCCAGGGCCTCAAGCATGTATGCTAGGCTAGTGCTCTCCAACTGAGCTGTACCCCAGTCTACACAGTTGCTTTTGAAGATTTGTGTTTCAGGTGACCTCTTACAGAAATAAACTTTATTTTCATGCTGTTGTTTAATGGTGATGCTACTATATAGGACATTAATGCAAAGCAAATAGTTGTCTCAATTAGCCTATTTAAGAACACTAATCTTGTTTTTACTCAGTTTGGCAGCAAATTATTATTTTATCTCTGATTGGGCTATTGATTTATGACTCACTATCCTTCCTAACACCTTCCATGTCAGGAAACTTGGAATGATCCAAGATGGTTCAGTTCAGTGGTTCATTTTTTGGTGGTGGTGGGGGACGGGGGGATATGGTTTGTGGATACTGGGGATTTAACTCAGGGGTACTTTACCACAGGGCTGCATCCCCAGATGTCCCACTAAGTTGCTGAGGCTGACCCCAAAATTGCAGTCCTTTTACCTGTCTCTAGTTGCTGGGATTATAGGTGTGTGCCACTGTGCCTGGCCAGTAGGATTTGTTTTAATTTATTTCAAAGCAGAGTTTTATGATGTCATGATAAAATTGGCCTCAGAGATAGCACTATTAATTAACAGATAATAATGTCTCCTAGATAAGCAAAACTATTTGGAATTATTTGTTATCCTTAATCATTTTCATGTTTTTATTTTTAGGTTGATAGTAGGCTGACTTACCCAAGCTGTGGGATTTCTTATCCTGTCTCCTCTGCATTTAAAATCCAGAATACTTTTCCTTATCTGTTATCTACCAAAAATACCGTCCACCCAGTTTCAGGACCAAAGGTAGTGAAATTAACTAATACTTTTTTTTTTTTTTTAGAAAAATACAGGAACTTATTTGCATATAATTCAGTTTTTTAAAAGTTCATTTATTGTTTGGTCATTTGCTAACTGAAGTAATGCATTAGATGAATATATTACTAAATATCTAATATGTATTATTATCAGAAATATATGCACCTGTTTTCTGAGTCATTGTAATTTGGCTTATTAAATTACATCAGTCTGTTAAATTCTACTAAAACTTATTACCTATTTTATCTGTTTTTATTCATTCTTCTACTTAAATTTATAAGCCTAAGTAGAATTACTGACTTCATACTACTGGTATATTAGATGTGGTAATATTTTTGGATCCTATTTCTAGAATTTAAAGGTCCATAGGGCAGGCTCATCACAAATTCTACAGTCTAGCGACATTATCTCAAATAGTATGTGGTGAGCAGTCCTTCCAACCCTTGATTTATTTGCTAAGACTTTTTTCTGCCAACTCGAGTTTTTATCTTTATCTTTGTTTTGTCATGTGATGTGATAAACTAATGCTTAGATTTATATATAGTTTTCATATACATTGTTTTATTTTCATGATAATTTGATCCGCCCAGGTTAGTCACTTATTTTATTTTCATTTCTAACTTCAGGTTCAAATTGATTTTCTTACCAGATTATATATGACAGGAATATTTTAAGAGTTGAGCCCAGCAAGGTGGTACACATCTATGATCTCAACTACTCTAGAGGCCAAGGCAAAAGGATTGCAAGTTATAGGCGAGCCTGGGCAACTTAGTGAGACTGTCTCAAAATAAAATAAAAAGGGTTGGAGATATGACTCAGTGCTTGCCTAGCATTTGTGAGGTTCTGAGTTCAATTCCCAGTACTGCAAAAAAAAAAAAAAAAAGATAAAGTTTAGAAAGTTGAAACTGATTTTATAGACTCTATCAAATTACCTGGGCTCTCTACAAAGCTGTTTCTTGTTTAGGCTTGGGTGTCTTTTTAGCCATAGCTTTATTGGTTATCATATGGAGCTATTAAGAATTCTCTTTGAAATAGAAATTAAGCCTGAGTTTTTATGCTTAGATTACTATTATGTGAACAGTATTCAGATGCATTTAATTGGCTCTTCTTGCATTGCTTATTAATGAGAATTAGATATGTGTAATGAAAGGAATACTACTCAAGTGTGGTTATGTCTTGGGATTATTTTTTCTTGAGAATTATGATTGAATTCAAGTTGTTTTTAAAATTTTAAACGACTTTCCAGGAATTTTTTTCCAAACGAGGAGAATTATTGTAGACATTTGCCTAGTTGGATGTTCTTTTTTTATTTATTTTTTTTATTTTTTTGGAATTGGGGATTGAACTCAGGGGCACTTGGCCACTGAGCCACATCCCCAGCCCTATTTTGTATTATATTTAGAGACAGGGTCTCACTGAGTTGCTTAGAGCCTTGCTGAGTTGCTTAGAGCCTCGCTAAGTTGCTGAGGCTGGCTTTGAACTTGCGATCCTCCTGCCTCAGCCTCCCGAGTCGCTGGGATTACAGGCATGTGCCACCATACCCGGCTACCTAGTTGGATGTTCTTAAACACAGGAATGAAACTGTCTATTCACACACACATGCATTTTGTTTTTAAGAGACAGATTTTCACTATGTTGCAAGTCCTTGAATTCATAGTCATCCTGCCTCAACCTCCCAAGTATCTGGGATTATAGGTGCTTGCGACCTTGTCTGAATTTCCAGTATTTCTTATTTCATAATCTCCATACTCTTTTTTTATTTTTATTTTTATTTTTTGCAGTACTGGGGATTGAACCCAGGGCCTTGTGCTTATGAGACAAGCACTCTACCAACTGAGCTATATCCCCAGCCCTCTCCATACTCCTTTGATGACTTACCCTCAGTAGTCAAAGAAAGGGTGCAGTAATATGTGCCTATTGTCCCAGTTACTTGAGTGAGGTACAAAGATCGCTTGAGCCCAGAAGTTTGAGGTCAGCTTGGGCAACATAGTGAGTCTCTATCTTCAAAAAACCAAAAAAACCCACAACAATGAGCTTGAGTCTCCAATATAAGAATATTTATTTGTGAATTATATGTGTATACTACTCAACTACTTTATTATATGTAATGCAGTTAAGTGGTTAAGAAACTGGAATCTGATGTTAGGGTTTAAATCTTTCCTCTTTCAGTTTGCAGTTGGACAAATTGCTAAAAAACAATCTAATTCTTATGCTTCAGTTTCCCCACTTGTAAAATGGATTAATTTTATCTATCTTACTGGATTATTGATAAAAATAAGTTAGTGTTTGCTTAAAATAGTATCTGGAACATGATGAATGCTCCATAAATATGCATTTTATTAATAATATATTGAAAATAGAAATGGAAGAATGAGGTTAAAAGTATGTATTAATAGCTCAGTGGCAGAGTGCTTGCCATGTGTGAGGCACTGGGTTCAATTCTCAGCATCACATAAAAATAAATAAAATAAAAGTATTCTATCCATCTACAACAGCAAAAAAGTTTTTTTAAAATGTGTATAAATTGAAGTTATAAAATTTTCTTCTACCTCAGTGGATGGTCCTAATCATTGCGTATGTTAATGACCATTGATCTAGGTAGTCTTATGCTAGCGGCTCTGGCGATTAAATGTATTCTTTTGATTTGCACTAAGAAAAATCATTTCATAACCTTGAATCAGTGATATATCTCATTTCTTAAAATGTTATTGTCAAGATATAGTATATTCAAGGACTGGGGATGTATCTCAGTAATGGAAGACTTGCCTAGAGTGCACAAGACCCTGGGTCTGATTCCCAGCATGCCAAAAAGGAAAAAGAAGAAAAATGGTTTAACCATTCAAGTGGGTGTTTAACAGTGAGGATGTAAAATAATGAGTTAAATTGGGCGAGAAACAAAGTCGTGCTTAAAGATTATATAGAGTGTTTTAGATGAGTGTGTCATGGTGACCAAGAGAACAAACACTTGATATAATTCTAAAGTGAGATAGTCAGAATAGCATATTTCTTTTTCTTTGTTTTTTGAAGACAATACTAGCCAAAGATTTATCCATTCAATAAATATTTCATGAATATCTACTGTGGCCAGGCACTGTTGTAAAAGATAAAGCAGGAAACAAGGCAAAACCTGGGCCATCGAGGTACTGGCATTTGTGGTAAAATTTTGACCATCAAAGAGCAAACTGTAGTACCTATCAAACTATTAGTAAAGAGATTTTTTCAGTGTCAAAATATTTGTTGTTTTTTAGTGACTTCATAGTATTTCAGTGTGTGGATGTAGTGTATTAATCTGTTTATGGATGATTAGATTGTTTTCAGTCTGTATACTCATACTACTCTTCAACACTGTCTTTGTACATATGTATTTGTGGCCTTGCACAAACAGATTTGTAGAATCAATTCTTAGAAGTAACTGGGTTAATAGCATTTTTGCCTCTCTGGTGACTGAAATAAAATCTTATCATGGTATTAACATTTCCCTGATTATTAAAGTGAGGAAGTTGTTTTTATGTATTCATGAGTTTCCTGTTCTATATAATTCTCGTTCATTCCTTTTGTTCATTTTTCACTTGGGATGTTTAACATTTATTAAATGATTTTATAAGTGTTCTTTTCATATTCTGGAAACTAGTCTGCTATTTCTCAATTTTTGGTTTGTTGATTTACTCTCTTCATAGTGCTTCATTTTTTGAAAAGCTTTTTTAAAAGTATAGTTTACATACTATGTAAGTCTCCCATTGTAAAATACAGTTCAGTAATTTTAGTGTGTTTATAGAATTGTGAAACAATTCAGTTCTGTGTTAGAACATTGACAGTATCCCAGAGGGTTACTTCAGACCTGTTTGCAGTTCATCCATACTTTGACCCCCAGCTGTAGGCATCTACTGATATACTTTCTATTTCTAAAAATTTGCCTTTCTTTTTTTCATATGAATGGAATCTTACAATATGTAGGGTTTTTTCTTTTGTTTTGGTTTTGGTTTCTCTTTCAATTAGTGTAATGTGTTTGAGAATCATCCAGTTTATAGGGTTTACAAGTATAGTTCATTTCATTTAATCATTGGGTGGTATATTCCATGATATGGATGTGCCACAGTTTATCCATTCATCAGTTGATGGGTATCTGTTGTGTTTTCAGTTTTGGGATATTATAAATGAAACTGTCATGAACACTTGTTTATAGTCTTTTATATTTGTTGGGAATAAATTCCCAGGAATGGCATGGCTTATGATATGTTTGATTTTTAAGAAGCTGCCAAACTTTTCCAAAGTGATTTTACACTTACTATCAGCAGTCTGAGAGTTCAGGTTGTTTTTTGGCCTTCCAGTATTTGGAATGCTCATTTGTTTAATTTTAGTCGTTCTAGTAGGTGTGTACAAATATCTCATTGTGACTTTAATTTTCAGTTGTCTGAAAGTTAATGAAATTGAATATCTTTTCATGTGTTCATTTGATACAAGTAACTATTTTGGTGAAATTTCTTTTAGACTCTCTTGCCCATTTTTAAACAAGCTTGCTTGTCTTTTTATTTAGTTACACCTTCTTTATATATTCTGGACACATGTCCTTTATTAGGAATATTGTTTGTAAGTATTTTCTCTTGGTCTGTGGCTTCCCTTTTTGTTTTTCTTCTATCTTTTTCTTGTCTTTCCTGGGGATTGAATTTAGAAGTGCTTTACTACTAAGTCACATCCCCATTCTTTACTTTTTATTTTGAGACAGGGTCTTGCTAAGTTGCTATGTCTGGCCTCTTAGTCACCCAGTTTCTGCAATTATCCAGGCAGTTGAAAGTCAGAGTAGAAAAAAAGTAATGAGGATTTACTTTATGCTCATGAAACCACAGTGCCTTTTTTTTTTTTTCTTTTGGTTCAGGGATTGAACATTGAACCCAGGGGCACTTAAACATGGAGCCACATCCCCACCCTTTTTATGTTTTAATTTTGAGACAGGGTCTTGCTAAATTCTGAGGCTGGTTTTGAATTTTCAATCCTCCTGCCTCAGCCTCCCAAGTCTCTGGGATTACAGGCCTGCACCAGCTACCTCAGCACCTTTGATCAGATTTCCCCTCCTTCAGAGTTCAGGTGGATTCCATGACCTCTATTGTTTTTGCTTCCTGTGGAGCAAGAGAAAACAGAAAAGAATGAGATTTTCCTCACTCTCCTTGACCCTTGGGAGGTTGTTTTTCTTATCTCAGAGTAGAAAGAAGAAGCTCCCTTGATAATAATAATGTACTCTGACTTTCTTATGGTTATTCTCTAGATGAAATAACATTTTGTGTACTTTTTCTTTTGCCAGTCTGTATCTTTATATTTAAGTTGGATTTCTTTTAGATAATCTATAATTGATTCTTACATTTTTATCCGTTCTGATTCTTTGACAATTTAAATTTTAATTTACATTATGATGTCTTGCCATCTTGCTATTTGTTTTCTACATATGCCATATATTTCTTGTCTCCCTTTCCTACTTCTGCTGCCCTCTTTCCAATTTGCATTTTGTTTTCTATTTATATCTTCTGTTGACCTTGTTTTATTTTCTTTGTGTTTGCTTAGTTTACAACATACATTTTCATATTACCATAATCTACATTGAAATAATATAATACTTCCCATATGAAACAAGAACCTTACAGTAATTCCATTTTCTCTTTCCTGCCCTTCTGCTTATACTGTTGTCCAAAAATTTTACTTCTCCATGTGTTGTGAATCTCACTTTGTTTTTTTTCTCTCTTCTTTTTTCTTTAACCCAGGGTGACTACCACTGACTGACATCCCCACCTTATTTTTTTTTTTATTTTTGATACAGGGTCTTGCTGAATTACCAAGGCTGACCTCAAATTTGCAATGTTTCTTCAACCTCCTGAGTAACTTGGATTATAGGCATGTACCACAGCACCCAGCTCGGTTTCTGTTTTTTTTTTTTTTTTTTTTGAGGGGGGTACCAGGGATTAAACTTGGGGACACTTGACCACAAGCCACATCCCCAGCCCTATTTTGTATTTTATTTAGAGACCGGGTCTCACTGAGTTGCTTAGTGCCTCGCTTTTGCTGAGAGTGTCTTTGAACTCTCCATCCTCCTGCCCCAGGCTCTCAAACTGCTGGGATTACAGGTGTGCCCCAACATGCCAGGTTCCATTTCTTTTAAAGAAATTAAATGAACGAGGAAAAGCCTTCTTGGTTTACTTATACATATACTACTCATATGACCTTTTTTTTTTTCCCCCTTGTACTTTGTTCCCCAGGGCCTAGTTTATGCCAGGCAGGTACTCTGCCACTAAGCTTTGTCCCCTCCACTTATACAGTCTTTGTATAGAGCTTTTATGTAGCTCTACATTTTCATTTGCTTTTATTTTCCTTTCTCTTCAATTCTCAAAGATCTCTTATCTTGTAGATATTTAACATTTCTTACAGTGCAGGTTTGCTATTAATTCTTCCTGTTTTTGTCTCAATGTCTTTATTTTGGCTTCATTTTCTCTGTACATAGAATACTAGGTTGGAAGAAAGTTTTTTCTTTTCTGCATTTTGAGTATGTCATTCCATTGTTACTTGGATGGAAAACTTCCTGGCAAGATGTCAGTTAGTCATCTTTATCACATTTTTTCTATACAGAGTATCTTTTTGTCTCTTGATGCTTTTAAGGTTTTTTTTTTCTTTGATTTCCAACAACTTATGATGTGCCATGGTGCAGTACATGTGTATTATTATTTTCACATAGGGTTTTTTGAAGTTATTTAGTTGGTAGGTTTATAGTCTTTTTTCAGTTTAGGGAATTCTGGTCATTTTTCCTTCACATTTTTTTTTTTTCTGTTACCTCTCGTTTTGGTACTCTGGTTATACATGGTTGATCACATGATATCCCACTGACACTGCCCCTTAATTTCATTATTATTTGCTTAATTTTAGAGCTTCTAGTAATAGTATCCTAAAGTTCACTAATCTTTTCTTCCACGAGTGCTATTAATCTGTCCAGTGAGAAACTTGTTTTTTTATTTATACATATTAATTGTACAGATCGATGAGATTCACTGTGATTCACTGTGATTTGTACATTGATCATATCCATCCACCCTGCCTTTCACTCCCTTCCCAATAACTACTAATCTTCCTCTACTTTCAGGTCAACTTTTTTTGTTTTAAAGTTTCCAGGTATGAGAAGGAAGATACGATACTTGTCTTTCTGTCTGGCTTTTTATATTTAGCACAGTGTCCTCCAGTTCCATCCATTTTCTGCAGATAATAGGATTTCATTCTTCTTGATAGCTGAGTAATATTCCATGGTGTGTGTGTGTGTACATACGTGTACATGTGTACCCACATGCGTGTAGGCGCACATACTGCACTTACTTATTTTCACCCATTCATCTGTTTCTGGGCACCTAGACTGATTCAGATTTGGTTTGTGAGGCAGAGTTGGTTTGTGAGACAGCTACCTGCTGAGCCAGAGTGGAGGAATATCTGTGGGGTTTCAGAGATGGGAATACGCAGGGATTTCTGACCTTCAGAGTAGTCCAAATTCAGATAGTATGTCCCTTCTTAAGATGGCTCCTGACTATAGCATTGTGGGGGTTCCCTGGTAGATAAAGTGAAACGCTAGTTGCCTATGATCTATTTAGGCTGCAAGCCTATAAAGGTTGTGTAACTTTCCATTAGCTAGCATCTGTACTGGTAAAGGGCTGGGGCTCTCTCTTTCACCTTTACTGTTGCAAAGGGGAGACTCCCTCAGGTGCCAGTATATTTTATTCTCTATGCTATTGTCCCAGGACTCTGGATTTTACAAGGTTTCCACTTCTATTGAATTCCAGTGATTTTCCTTGATCACTCTTCTCAATTTGCAGCTAAAATACTCATTGCTTTGATTCTTAAGACTAGGTAATGAGTCCTGGGTCCCTCTTTTGGTATGAAAATCTTACCATTCCTGAGAAGTTTTTTTTATTTTATTTATTTTTTAAGAAATTTTTTTGTAGTTGTAGATGGGCAACATGCCTTTATTTTATGTTTCTTTTTATGCAGTGCTAGGGAGCAAACCCAGTGCCTTACACGTTAGGCAAGTACTCTGCCACTAAGCTATAGCCGCAACCCTGAGAAGTTTTAGATACAAATGGTTCATTTCCAGAATTTCTACTTCACTCATATTTTCCATTTTTTTCTCACTTTTAATTTCCATTAAATTCTTGTACGTGGCTATTTTACATTTGTATAATTGTCCTGTAAGTCAGAACAGAAGTCATTTCTGGATTTGTTTCTATTGACTGATTTTTCCTTCTTGGGTATAACTTACATGTTCCTTTTTAATGTCATTTCTGGTCATTTTCGATAGGAATGGAACATTATCCATGCTATGTTATTATCTCAATGTTATCTTTAAAGAATTGAAAGCATTTAAATTACTTGTGGGTCAATTTGATCTCATGAAGTTGTTTTTTTTTTTCCTTTTGCTTTACTGTGGTGAATCTAAAGTGCTTTCTACTCAAGGATAGTTTAGCCTTGTAATCTTTCATGGTGCTGTACTGAAGTCTTGGTGTCTCTGCTTTTGAATCTTAGAAATTGTTCAGCTTAAAATGTCTGTCTTTAGCTTTCCATCACTGTGACACAATATTGGGAGTGATCAGCTCAAAAAGAGGAAAAGTTTATTTTGGCTCACAGTTTTAGAGATTTCTTTCCAACGTCACTTGGCCCTGTAACTTAGGACCTGTGGTGAGGCAGAACATCATGGCAAGAGAACACATGGTAGAGCAAAGCTGTTCTTCTCATGGTGGCCAGGAAACAAAGAGAGAAAGGGGCCAGGTTCTCAGTATCCCCTCAAGGACATGCCCTCCAATGACCTTCCTTCTATGAGGTCCTACCAGATTATTCCATCTCCATTAGCTGGGGATTAAGTCTTCAGTACATTAGCCATTAGGGAGCACTTAAGATGCAAACCATAGCAGGCAACCTTGTGAAATTTTTCTGTGTGCATGAGCCCTATCCTCAGCAGATTCAAAGAAATCCCTGGCAGATTCTCAGTTTATTCTAGGTATAGTTCTTCTCAATAGAACTCTGTCTAGCAACCTCCAGCTATTCAGTCTTCTAAACTCTTGATATTGACCTCCTGAGTTTAGCAGTTATTCTTCTGTATCTGCTGCCAGGAAAGCACCTAGAGTTAGAAAGCTGGGTCAGTTTTAGGGATCATACTTCAGAGACCACAGCTCTCTCTGTCTAGTTGAGAATATTTTCTTTTCTTTTTTTTTTTTTTTTAAGTTTTCTTGTTTATGATTGGTGGCTAGAAGCTATGTGATCCATTAATACTTGGTTCCCTTTTTTAATCCTTTCCTTTTTACATATTTATTTTGCTATAAGAAATATTAGAATCTGTCATTTAAAAAAATCCTTTTTGTAATGCTGTTAAGGGTGGGTTAATGTCAGAAAAATTGATACCTTTTTATATTACTGAATGATAGCCACAACAACAAAAAACTACTTGTATTTTTGCTTTTTTTTTTTTTTTTTTTTTTTTAATTTGTGGTGCTGGGATTTGATCCCAGGGCCTTGTGCATGCCGGGCAAGCACTTTACCAACTGAGCTATATCCCCAGTGACTTGTATTTTTATGATCTAGATTTATTAGGAAAAAAGTGTAACCAGTCATCTCAGTATAGAACTTTCCATTTTTTTCTTTAACCTTTAATACTCATTACCACTTTTTGTTGACAACAACAGTTCTCAATCAGTTAAATGAGACATTTTCCCTTTTCACAGGTTCAGTTTAACTTGCAGTTTACAAAACCAAATACATCACTAGGAGATGCTCAGTCAGGAACGACTATTAATATGCCTGGCTCAACTGATAAAGAGAAGTAAGTATTTATTGATGTGAAGTTTATTGCTTGTCATTTTGAATGTCATCTTAAAGAATTTTTATCATTCATGCCCTGTTTTTATCTGAGATATTTTAAGATGCTTGAGTCAATTTGAACTATGAAAAGTGCTTTCTCATGTATATTTGCAAACTGTGGGATATCCTTAAATATGTAATAACAAAATTTTATCATAAGAGATTTTCTTATACAAATGAAAATTGCTTTTGTATGTCTTCTTGGGCATGTACATAAAAATCTTTAATTCTTCTAAAGTCAGCTGTTTTTGTTTTCCTGTGTGGCTGTTTTGTCCTGAGTAATTTGCATTTTTTTGATTTACTATTTCTAGTATAATCTAAGAAGCTAACTGGTTAATCTACTAGAATTATGTGGTGAATAAAAGTAAAAAGGTTTGTAAGATTGCCCACTAGGTTAACTAAAAAAAAAAAATGCGTGCTAGTTTGTGCTGTTTTGCCTGCTCAGATTCCTTATTTTTTAGGTTTTACATAGTATATTTTTGAATGAGTGACATGTGGCTTAATCACCTCTTAAATGCACACTTCTTTCTCTAGGTAGTCTTCATGTTTGTAGTTTTTAAAAACAAAATCATTATGGTTCCTTGTTTACTTCAGATTTAATGGTTGTAAAAACCTGCCTTAACATTCATCACAAGCTATCACTATTCTAGGATATTGCAATCTCAAGTTACTAACATAGTTCAGTAAGGGTTCTTGTCCCAGTTCTCCAGCCTTTCTTCACTGGGTCTTCTGAAATTGTCAACAGGATGAGTACTAAAATAGTTAATGAAGAAGATTAGAATTGTCTGAGGTTTTGATGATGTATGTATTCATTATATTGAATCTTATACTTGCTAACAGGATAGAGCATGTGGAATTCATTTTAATGGTAGAATACCATAATGTTTATATATTTAATTCCTCATTTACACAAAGAGCAACTTTACTAGCAAAAAACATGACAGTCATTCACAATATCAAACATCCTGACAATAAAATTGAGATTTCAGTGATTTTCAGTTATTTGTTTAGAAGTGTTTTGTTCTTTTATTTGTTGTCAACAAAAAGTGGTAATGAGTATTAAAGGTTAAAGAAAAAAATGGAAAGTTAAAATTGAAAAATAAACCCTATCCACCCACTTCCTTTCTACATATTTGGAAAAGACCATCATTTAATTTTAAGGATTTATTATTTTGTAACATCCTTTAAATTCTTACTGAAAGTATACTACTGGGGAAAATGTTAACATTGTTGAGATTTTAGAAGGAATAATACATGTTAGAAAGAAGCAAAATGCAAAAATGTCAATTTTTTTGAAATTTCATGTTTGCGTTCATCTGATTGGAGTTATTATGTAACATGTATTACCCTGGTACATATCATGGTTATACATGGTAATGACCACTTTGAAGTACTGTAAAAATTTTTTATTTCCTAACCCTTCTATGGGGTCCTTCATTTGTATTGTTTCCTCCAACAAATACATTTTTTTATTGGTGCATTATAGTGGTACATACTGATGGGATTTCTTGTTATGTATTTGTATGTGCACACAATACACAATATAAGAAGATTTGGTCAGTCACTCCCCAGCACTTCCCCCTCCCTCCCCACCTCTCATCTTTTTCCCCTCTGTGGATCTCCCTTTGATTTTCATGAAATCCACTCCCATTTTTCTTCTCCTTTTTCCTCTCTAGCTTCCAGCTTGACAGAAAACATATGACCCTTAACCTTCTGAGTTTGACTTATTTGCTTAACATGGTGGTCTCTAGTTCCATCCATTTTCCTGCAAATGACATAATTTCATTTTTTCTTTATGGCTGAATAAAATTCCATTGTGTATGTATACCACATTTTCTTTATCCATTCATCCATTGATGGACACCTAGGTTGGTTCCATAGTTTGGCTATTGTGAATTGTGAAGCACTATAAAATTTTGAAGTGCTTTTTTAAAAACGATTTTAATTTTATTTAGTTTTAGATGGACACAATACCTTTATTTATTTTTATGTGGTGCTTAGGATAGAACCTAGTGCCTCACACATGCTAGGTGAGTGCTCTACCACTGAGTCACAACTCCAGCCCTTGAAGTATTCTAGGTTAAAGGAAAAAGAAATCTTCCTTTATTTAATATAGCATGAGATAGAAATTAAGTAATTAAATAAGTATTCTCAAGGCATGTACATATACATGTATTTTATTTATCTGTCACTTGTGTGCTACTTTTACAAATTTTATGGTACTCAGAATTATTTTTATAATAATTTATTTTTATGCTCACTGTCCTTATCCCAGCCCTTATTTACTCATTAGAAACAGGGATACTTTGGTTATATACAGATAAATTATATTTCCTTAAAAAAAGTGAAGAATGTGTTCTGAACCATAGCTATAAATTACAACTCAATTATATATTTGTGTGTGTTTGATGCTGGATATTAAATCCAGGGTTTTTCACAGGCCTGAAAATATCTATCATTGAGCTATATCCCCAGCCCAGTTCTATATAGTACAGGCTAAATATCTTTTATCTATAATCTTAGGATCCTAGTGGAAGCTTTTCAATTTCAGAATTTTTCAGGTTTTAGAATACTTGCTATACATAATGAGGTATTTTGGGGACAGGACCCAGTGTAAACACAGAATTCATTTATGTTTCTTAATTTATTATGGCCTGAAGGTAATTCTATGTGGCATTTTTAGTCTGTGTTTTGACTGTGATCCATCACAGGAAGTTAGAATTTTCCATTTGTAACATCATGTCAGTGCTCAAAAAATTTCAAATTTTGAAGCCATTCAGATTTTTGAATTTGGGATGTTAAACCTTAAAAATTAACTCATAAAAAAATTAGACTTATAAAAAAAATTTCTTTTTTAAAGTGGTGAAAATTTAGGATTGGAATCTAAATACTTGAAGAAAAGAGAAGATAGCATTCCTTTACGTGGACTGAGCCAGAATCTGTTTAGTAATTCAGGTGAGAAGAGACATTTCTGGACTAAATTTTGTATAGTGTTGTTTAATTAAATGTATATACGAAGACTAAAGTGACTATCATTGTTGTTTCTTTGGCAGAGCATCAGAAAGACGGCACTCTAGGAGCGCTGCAGACATCCTCCAAACCTGCAGTGCTCCCCTCTACATCTTCAGCCTATTTTCCTGGCCAGTTACCAAACAGTTAATTCTATCATCTTTTAACTTTCTGTTGATATTTCAGAAACTCAGGTGGTTTAAAAATATCTCAACAGACAAATCCTAACCAGGCTAGTTTCAGATTTTACTTGAGCTACCTAATATTAGCTTATTTGGATCCTTAATACTACTACTGTATTTATAGCACAGTTTAAAGTGCCCTGAATTTGTATTTGGGGATTGGTAAAGACTGAGTAAAAGATATATTTTGGTCTGTGAACATGGTGTTTTGCAAAATAACAGTATGAATTTTAAACTGATTCTTAGAAATTCAGTTCTAAGGAAAGAGATGATCCTTATAGGGGATATTCTAATCATTTAGAAAGTCTGAATAAATTGCAACCTGCTCAAGAAAATAGTACTATGAAAGAAACCAAAGAATACTAATAATTCAGTTTATTGTTTTCATTGGTAAAATGTTTTGTTTGTCACCTGAGAATTATGAGGAAAAATAATTATCTCTTAAGATTATCTCTTATTGATATTTACATTAAGGGAAAAGTCATGAAGTTACCTTAAATGAGTGAAATGAATTAAACCTTCGTAGCAAGCAAATAGGAGTATTTTCCTTGTAACATTTAATTAGTAATTGAGTCTGTTAAATAACTTTTGATACGCTTCATAGGCCAGGTGTGCTGGCACATGCCTGCAATCTCAGCAATAGGGAGACTGAGGCAGGAGGATCACAAATTTGAGGCCGGCATGGACAACTTGGTGAGACTGTTGTCAAAATAAATAAATAAATAAATAAATAAATAAATAAATAAATAAATAAATAAATAAATAAATAAATAAATAAATGGGCTAGGAAGTAGCTTGATGGCAGAGGGCTTGCCTACCATGCATAAGGCCCTGGGTTCAATCCCTATCATTAAAAAAAATAATTTAGATAATATATTTACATGACCAGATTAGGTGCTTTACACTGGAGCTGAAACAATTTTAGGTTTTTAGTGCTTTCTGAAAGTTTACACCCTTCCTACTTTTCTCAATTTGGAGTTTTACTGTTATGCAGTTAAATTTGTATCAGTGGGATTTGGTTTTAATTGCTCCATACAAAATCTTTAATAGAAGTACATCATGGATATTCGCTGTCCTTGTTTCTACAGTACTAAAACATGGGTTCCTTTTAATGTTTACGTAATAAAATAGGCAAAACTGTTAGAAAACTTTCTTCTCTTCCCCATTACTAAAAGTTTCAAGTTAAGAACAATTCCTATGGAAAAAAATTAGGTGATTTTTAAAATTCACCCAGAATGATAGAGCCCCATTACCTTCTTGTTGACAACCATCCAATACTGAGTACATTCTCAAGAATAATCTAAATTTGTTTGCAGAGTGCTCATTGCTCATGTGATAGTTAAAAAATTGTTTTCAAGTTTTTTTATACAGCTGAAGCAAAGATATTTAAAAATAATGAATATCAGTATCACTGGGTTCATGATAAGACTTGTTGCTAAATATTTTAAAAATACTCTCGTCTTATACTTTGAAATTGCTGGCAATTGTCTTAAATGAGGGATTTAAGCAGAATATTCAGTAATCAACATTAGGCAGCAACTTTTTCTCCCTCAATTAGATATACTATATTAGTAAGAATACTCAAGTTACAATAACTTTCTTGAAAGCACTTACGATTCTGGAAAGAAGTCTTTTGGTGACATGGGAATCTGCTTTGTTGTAAATATTATGTAATATATATTAAAAAAACATTGTGACAGGGTTTGGATGGAATATATCACCCACAGGTAGCTTTTTTTTTTTAAGCATGTCTTTTTCCATATACACACATTAAAAACTTAATTCCTACGATAGAATAGAGATCATTCTGACATTAACTTGCTGAAGATTTGTTTGTATTAAATGTATATATGTAGACTTCTGAGTGCTAATTTTTTGTTCTACCTCTTCAACTTTGCTTGAAATTGTTTCCCAGTATAAAATTGTACATGTGTTAATAATACAAAGGTTGCATTTAATATTATTTCTATACACTGAGCTTTGTTAATAAAATATTGAAATTACTTTGGGAGTATGGTATATAAAAGGCATAGAAAAAGAAACAGGATTTATCTACAGTATCTGTGCTTGGAAAATCAAAGTATGCTTGCATTGTATAATGATGGAAAAGAAATGATTTAAACAGAAGGATTAAAGCTTTGATTTGTTACTATAAAAGTGAGCATGGTAACAAAAAGCTAAAACCAGCTGTATCTGGACTCACAGATCAAGACTTTTTTTAAAAAAAATCATTAAAATATTTAATTTTATTAACAGAATATTTACATTTTTAAGACCTTATTTAACCATAGTGAATGTTCCAAGTTTAAAAAGCATTAGGCAATAACCACACACAAGATGAAAACAGTGTAAACTATACAATACTTTATGTACAATTTTTACAAAGTAACACTTTTTTAAATAATATAACTGGACACAAAAATATACACTTTAGAGAAATTCACATCAGTAATTGTATAAAGCTCTCTTCTAGGGTCCTGAAAATTTAGGACAAACATTAGCTCTGTAAATAAAGTGTTACTGTGACAGTCCTGAAAGGCCACTATATATATTTATCTACATATAGATATCACATTGACATTTTCAAGGCTACCAGCTTTGCTATATAATTTTTAGATTATGTATTCAAGTGTTGAGGTTTTTATGATTATGCAAACATTAAAAGAATAGTGGTATAAGAAGCTGGGGAACAAATTTGAGCCAGCATTTATTTTTAAAATTACAGGCTCTAACCACCCCAATTTAAATTCTAAATGGCTGATATTTTTTTCACTTAAAAAACAGTAGTGAATAATGCTTAAAATAAAATTACTGCAAACAAGCTTGAAACATGATTCAGATTTTAGTACAATTTTGTTTTTTTTTAAATGCAAACAATTCATTTACCATTTCTTTATTTTAGTGCATCTGCATTAAGGCTTTGAATTATTTGACCCAAGATTTTACAATATTAAAATCTGACTCGGTTTTACAATGTTAAAATGAACAGGTCCACACCATACTACCTACTCTGTCTGAGAGTCAGCATAAATAGTTAAAGCTCAACACCTTAAGGAAATGGTAGCAGAGACATATGCTAATATCTAAGAAGTTACATATATAGTTTTTAATTAAAGGATGTATAATAAAACAGTTTAGTGGCAAGAAATTGGTGCTAATAAACAAAAGGTTTCTTTTCAAAAGAAATTGTAACATCTTTGGAAAACTGTCCGGTTCTTTCTTTAGTTCCCACGGAGTTCATGCAGATAATTTCTTAAGACAATCTTAAAGTACACTGCAGATGGAAATGGAATGTACATCCAGAACTAGAGGTGAAAACTAAGACCTGGGTGCTGATAGAAAAATCTTCCTGATTTCAGTCATCACACATTTGTGTCCTGGAGTAAAGGTTCTTTGGCCTCTCCTGGCGCTTGTGTACTATGAGGATGGCTGTGACTGCCACAGTGCTTTCTCCAACTGCTGGACCGTAAGCTTAAATTGGTATGTTCTGGAATAAACAAGGCAACAAGCAGAGCCAGCAGTACCGAACAGGCTCCAAAGAGAAAGGGGGGACCAGGGATTATGGAATTCTGAGGAAGAAAAGAACAATTAAGATTTTTGCACAAATACTTTTGTTCCTAAGAAATTGCTATTTTTCATTAATAACTGACTGCTACAAATTACAAGGCAGTGACTCAATTCTTCATAAAGCCATAGTTATAAAATGCATTCCCTCTTCCAGAGAAAAGGGACATATATACTACTCTCAATATAAAATTCTGGGAATAACAAGTGGCAAAAATGCCATAACTTTTAGCACAAAATATGAAATAGATTCTAAAACCTTCAACCTTCCAAGAGGAAAAACAGGAAATCTTAAAAGTAAAACCAGGTAGCATAGAATATTGACAACTACAGTAGTAGAATCAGTTACTATTTTGTTTCAGAAAGATAATAATTATGTTCAAGTGACTGAAAGTAAGAAAAACACAGGTAATGCTATTACCCTGAAAAGAAATACACCTTTAAATTAGCCCCAAAGTACATTTATTCGTAGCAAAAACCTGCACTGCAAGTTTTACTTGTGTGTAGCCCACAAACATTTTTTCTAGAAGTAGGCTTAGCTGGTTTTAAGGTTAGTACAAAGAGGAAGCCAGGGAGCTGTTTGTATTGGCTAAAATGATCAATGCTGCTTGGCTTTCATGCTTTTAAGTGTAAAGAGGGAAAAGCAAACAAATGAACAAAATCCCATGTAACTGTAACTGACTTTTTGTACAGAAGGCTGCTGAACACAGGGAACTAAGATATCACAGAAGCCTCAGAGGAAACATAAGCAGCAGTGTAGAGAAATGATTAACATGTTCCATTAGATGTAAATTTGGCAAACGAGGCTTTATATAATTTTTTATTTTTGAAAAAGGTACAATTTCACAAAGAGAATTTAAGTCCTTTAGACTTGAGTTTTAAACTGTTGTATCCAATATAAAGTTGTAAGAATCTCAAAAGCACTTATGATCAAAAAATACTATCTTTTGATCTGTCCAAACAAATATGTGAAAGAAGAATTACCTGCTCAAAGTGGTGCTGAGGGCTTGTGTTTGTCCCCAAGTCTGTTCCTGTTATTGGCAGTTCTTTCAGTTCCACATGGAAGATGTAGAAAATAAATCCATAAAGGGCTGGTCCCAGACCATTGCACAATCCTCGAATTCCTGTTATCATTCCTTGAACGACACCTACATTGTTTAAAGAAATCATTTAGTATATCACCTGTCTTCTTTCCTAAAATATGAAAATATGAAATCAAGGCTTTTAACAAACACTAGCAATTTACTGCAATGGCATTAAAAACTTAGAAGCCAGAGTGCATGTAGTATGCCATCTATCCTATGCAAATGTGAGCTCAGATGCATCATATAAAGGTTGAATATAGAAACAAGGGCAAAAACACTTTATTTCCCTAGAATTTATTTCCACATATCCCTGGTTAAAAACCAGTCATGCATGAATTCAGAAGTAAGACTATTCAAACTTGGTCCCCAAGCAGCTGATCAAAGACCCCTTTTAGTCAAATATATACTGCTGAGTTTATCTCCGTTTATTTTGATTTCTCTAGGATCTTTCCAGTTTTAAATAAATGCAGCTTTCTTTAGCCATAGACCTTTTCTTCCTTATTTCACTAAGTGACCACTGTCAATCTTTTGCAACACCTGTGTTTTGTTTTTTCTTACGACCAGATAAAACATACCCTTTTCAAAGAATTACTCCTTTTATCTGTTAGGATTCTCAAAATTAAATGCTCCCGCCACAAAAGCATAAGCCTGTCATGTTTACTGTTATGTCTTTAGGTAATTGAAGCCATAAGATTCGAATAAAAGGGCTATGAACATATCTCAAGGTGTCTAGCACAACATGGCAAACAACAAATGTTTAGTGAACTTCTTTACTAAATATTCTAGCAAGAGAATAGTTAGGGCTACATATTCAAAGCAAGAGACAGGACACTATATTCACATCAGGATAATATTCTAGATTCTGCTTTTCCTGATTAACACTGATTGCAGTTCAAAAATTTTCTACCTAATAGTCATAGAATCACTGAATTGTCTTTATGTTGTATAATATTTAGAGAACAATAAAAAGTAATCCAGTTTTTATTTTTTTAAATTCAAATGAAGGTAGTGTAGAAAACAAAGTGACAACAATGAAGCCTTCACTCAAAAAATAGTTACTATAGTAACTTAAAATTATACAATTACAATAAAAGTGGAATGAATAGACAATTTCAAGTGCCATATTAATCTTTTGAAGTATGGCAAGAGTTGCTGTTTGATATTTGAAAGAGACTAGGTTGTTTACCTTCTAAGATGTCTGATTTTGTCTTGCCTTTCAGTAATAAAAAATAAATGTGGAAAAAAATTCTCTACTTAAAAATATACTCATATTTCAGTACTTATGTGAGGGATAAAACAGGATCAGAATAGTCTTTGCTTTTAAATAATTTTCATTGGTTCCTATCTACTCACCCTGTTGATCAGCATCAGCAGTTCGTGAAACAAGTGCACTAACAGCTGGAAAGGTAATGCTAGACATGGCTGCTACTGCTCCAGCAGCCCACATCATCCTGTAATTAAAGCAGTAAAACAAAGTAAGTGCCTCTTTTCTACTGTACCTGTCAAAATTAAAATACATACTTTAAAAAGTCAGTACCGGGAAAAGAACTATCTATCTATTCCTTTCTTCCTAGGTGACTGAGCAAATCTCTTAAAAGTGTAACCCTGTTTATTTGTCTCAAAAAAGAACAACCTTTTATAAAAAGTGTATGGTTTTAATATAAAATTGGGATATCATGTTCCAAACTAAAGTGTATTGAACATTATTTCTGCAGGAAGTTGAGAAATTATGTTGAAGATGATGTACAATACAGATAAATATCATCAGATGCTTCTAAACACGTGAAGTGAGCAAGTCTTCCTCAGAGTTCCCATGTACTTGTGACTCACTACGAAGATATCACTGATTTCATCTAATACTTAACTTATAAAGAAAGTAATGTGGATGCTCCTGGCTTGATACTTAAAAGTCTTAGATAATTTTAAGTTGTTAACACCTCTTTGTAAAAGCTAGACTGGAAAAGAAATTGCCCATCAGAACAAATGCTTGTTGTTTACTCATACCCAAGTCTAGAAATGAGGTGGCCAGTTGTGTAAATCATCAGCTCCCTGCAGGAAACCAGACTTCGGGAAAAGCTGAGACAACATGAAGCCTCGATCAAACCAACTGGACTTTGTTCACTTCCCCTATGCCATCAGGGACTACTTCTGGTGTTACAGAGCATTTTTTTTTTTCATACCAAAAAAACGAAAAAGGTAAATAGTGCTAACTTTCAGGGTTTTATTGCTATGGAATTGTGTGCTTTATCCTAGTTTCAAACTGATCTCTGATCTTAATTAAATTCTCTTCAGAGATTCAAAAACACAAATCTCATGCAAAAATTCAGCCAGTCATTTAGTTATAAAATGTCCCCTTTGTATCTTCAAGCCACTGTAGAAGAGTATATGAGTATACAAGAGGGAGACTGGACTATATGTTTAGAAGGAAAAGTATAGCAAGGGACAGATTATAAGCAAATAAAAGGAAACAAAACACCAAAATGAAGAAAGCAAACACTAAAATATTTATACATACCAAGGTTCTGAACCAAAGCCATACCATGCCAGCTGTAATATTTGAAATCCTAGACCCAATAAGATGGTGTTCTTATTTCCAATTGACCTCATAAGTAAACTCAAGACTATGGTCTGGAGAGAAAGAGAAAAAAAAAGAAAAAACCAAAATGGTCTTTAAAAAGAAAGAATAGTTGGTGATACCCATTACTACTTTTCTACAATTTGGCTTTTCAGCAACTACTGTACTGAATGTATCTGAGATCACTACCTCAGGTTTCATAAGCAGATGAAAAGTCCCTATGCTCCATACAGATCCAAATTTAGAGTTAGAAAAGTGAAAGGTAAAACTTTCTATATTTTTTACTGAGGACTGATTAAATCAGAAGTTCAGAAAAGCAAGCTCAAAAGGTCCTGCTAATAATTTGGAGAAGTTTTTCAGGTCCAAGTTAGCCTACAATGTTTGTTCCCTGACCTAAAGAAAAACTGACATGGTATAATGATCATCCTTAATTGTTAGCCTAAATGAATCTGTTGAAAACATGAACAGTTTATTATTTAGGAGAAATACAGTGTATTTAAGAGCATGGGCTTTGGACAAACTGCCTGGATCATTATCTTGACTAACTGAACAACCCTGGGCATGTCACTACTCTGAACCTCAGGTTTTATCTTTTATAAGATTAGGATAACAGCATGTATTTCAGAACTTGGTCATATGAATAAAATGAGATATAGTGTTGTGCCTGGCACATAGTAAGCATTTAACAAACAATATTTTAAGTGAATGGATATCCTGTATCTCCTCTCAAAGTGAACTGAAATCCAGCAATGGTTTTTAAAATATTAGAAAATATTTTTTGCTCTTGTATCTATAGTTTTAAATATAGTACATAAGTAACTAATAAGTCTATAGAAAAGCATAATTCAGGAAATCACTGTTTTATTACTGACACTCTAAAACTCAAAATATGAGTTAAAAATTCTTTAAACTGAGACAATCAATTAACAGTTTAAATAGACTTGGTCACAAATATGCCAATAAAAAGCAAATAATCATACTTTTAAGGGCTTTTGAACAATTAGGACTCAGCTTTCTTCTCTAAGACTTTCAGTGAAATCACAGAAGTGTAGATTGAGATGCATAAGGTTTGGTTACCTTGTAGGATTATATTATTCTGCAACCACAGTCCACAAAAGGGAACTCACTAGAGCCTGGAGTTAGCCAAGAAAAATTTCAAATCAACTAAAAGAAACATTTGGTTACCTTTTCACTCTAAAACTAGTATTTTCAGTCTGATGAGTAGGCAAAATAGTTTCAACTCTTATTCCTCCAATCAAATGCAACTGGTACACTTGTTACTTTCTGAGATAAATAACATGCTTGCATGGGGACTGGTGGCCAACATTACAAAAATAACTAAAATATTAGAAATAATTAGGATGCAAGTACTTCTCTTGATTTTATTTAAAGTATATATCAGATACTGGCTTTAATTATGAAAAAGAAAACTACACCCAAAGCTCGGTGGCATCAATTGACTGGAAGGAACTATAATGCAAAGTTAATAACTTTTGGGGACCTACACAAGAATATCCCACAGGCAGCACTTTCCTCTAAATAGCTGTGATTCATTTTTATGGCTCTAGGAACTCAGAGGGCAGAAAACAATCATTCTTGTCATTGTTCAATGCAACCTTAGAGGAAGAAGTGCTGTTGAAAAATAGAGATTCACTAAAGATGGAATACTGCCGCTTAAGCTTGGAAATGAGAAAGTGAAAATGGAGGACAGTGAGCCTCAGCTTTGGAACAGACTGAACTGGCCAGATGCACACTCTGGAGCACACATCCTTTCAGGAATGTGGTCTAAAGGAGCTGGCAACTTTCAAGCATAGATCATGAATACCACCAAAACTGCTTCTAAAATGAAGTCCTCTCATAGTTCTTTATCCAACCCAGGTAGCTCTGTTGGAGCTATTCTCAAGTCCAAATTAAAAAAGAAAAAAAAAAAAAGCTGAGTGCAATTACTAGCTTAATTTCCATTTTATAGACATGATTACTGAAGCAAAAAAGTGAATATTCTTAAGGTCATGGGATGAGTTATTAAAACTGGAAACAAATTCAGATATATCAATCCTGGTTTTGTGAAGCTAACATCCTTCATATAGCGATATTGTAGCAGACCCTCTACTGTAAGAACTACCTCTTATCCCCTTTACCTACATCCTCTGTCTGTGACCCAAAGACCTAAAGGACACTGATACTTATCTCATGACATTCTAACTAGGGACATCAATTTTCTTCTCAGGAGCAGGGACTTTTCTCATTTACCTTTGTGTCCCAGCACCTATAAGTTCTTAAGGATTTATGTAAAGCATGTGTGATTTTAAATATGTCACATTTTCAACTCAATAATAGTCATAATAGAACATATTAACACATATAGTGTGTTGAAGGAATAAAAAATTGGTTTCCCTTAACTCATTTAGAAGATGAGAGAACTGAGTTCCAAAGATTAAATAACTCAACCAAGATGACACAGCTTCTTAACAGTTAACACTGAGATCATTTTGGGTTAGTCAACCAACAAGTATTTGCTAAGTTCCTACTATGTCCAAGTCTTCCCCTAGGTTGGAGGACAAAATGCTAGACTACTAAGTGAATGGATATTCTGTATCTACCACTACTATCAGCACATAGACTACTGTCTACTGGTGGAGAGATGGACATGTGCATGTTTATTTTACAAATAAGAAAATTCTAGGTTGTCACTCCTATGAGAAAACAAAATCAGTATGATGGAGATGCTGCTTGAATCAGGATGGACAGGGGAGGTCTTTCACAGGTGACGACTAAGGTGAGAGCTGAGTAAGGAGGTCATTATGGGAAGTTCTGAGGGGAGAGGGCATTTCAAGGGAGGGTGACAGCAAGCGCGAAGGCCTAGACAGGAACATATTCAACTGTGTGGAGATGAAAAATGAGTTTCCACTTGTGATGGAAAGTTTCAATCAGAAAAGAGACATGTTTAAATTTTCATTTTAAAAAATTACTCTGCCAAGTGGAGAATGAGCAGTAAGAAGGCAAGAAAGGAAGCAGAGACACCAGAAGAAGGTCACTGCCATGGCTCAGCCTAGGTCCGAGTAATGGACAGTATGAGAAATGCTCATATTCAGGACCTATAAAGGAGCTGAGAGGAAATATCTGATACACTGGATATGGGATAAGGAGAAAAGAAGAAATGAATGATGAAGGTGAGGTTTCCGGCTCGCTCGCTCGCTCTCGCGCTCTCTCTCTCTCTCTCTCTCTCTCTCTCTCTCTCACACACACACCCACAGGAGGTGATGGTGTCACTGAAGAAACTTGAGGAACACTGGTACTGGTGGTAGGAAGAAATCCAGATTTTGCTTTTGACTGTGTTAAAGTTAGAGGCCCAGCAGATTTGTCAAATAGGAGGTTGACCGGGCTGGGGATCTAGCTCAGTTGGTAGAGTGCCCGCCTCACAAGCACAAGGCCTTGGGTTCAATCCCAGCACCGCAAAAAAAAAAAAAAAATAGGAGGTTGACAATTGGTCTGCAGGTATAAATTTACGAATCACCACGAATAGAGAACTAGATAGGAAAGAAGTGAGGAGAAATATGTAGAACTACCTATACCGTGCCCTTATGTAAACATTTATTTAGTGCATGTGAGTTTCTGCCACAGAAGTGATGGGGCCTATGACAAGCCAGAGAGAAGAGGCAGGAGTAACAGCAATTACTTGACTCCTGTTGGAAGGTGCATCTGTCCAGTTAGCAGATGGAATGATTTTGGGGGAGGAGGTACATATAATTTACTTATAACATCTCCCATTTTAAAAATGCTTACTACTAAATTTTAAAGTTTTTGAAACACTGCAAAAAACTAATGACCTTCAATTTAGCACCTCTGGGTTGAAGGCAGTGCAGGACACTAGGGTGACAGAAATAGACAACACTGACCCTCACAATCTACACAGACCTCTATTAGAGCTCACAAACTACTAAGGTAAAAATAATCAGAAATACACAAGTAAAAGCTATACTATATTATCATCTGTACAATGATAGAGATATGCCCAAGTTAGTGTGGGGACCCAGAGAAAGGAAGGGATGCAGAAAAGTATAGCAGGAACAAAGACACACAGGCGAGAAATAAACTAAATAAACAAGAAGTATAAAGGAGGATTTACAAAAAGCTCCATGCTGCTGGAAAGGAGGGGAAAAGACACTAACGTGAGAGTCCAGTAAGGAACAAGTTAATACTACAACTTCGAGTAAATGGACATACAAGATCATACTTCCAAATTTGGGGTTGTATGTAATACAGCAAACCACATGACATAAAGATGTTATTATCATAGTAACATGCAGACTGTAGTGAATATATTCTTATCTTCCTGTTTTTGAAGGCGGCTAATGTAATTCTGCTTTTAATGTGATTTTCATCCCCCAAACTCGTTTTCATGTAAGCAACAAAAGCTAAATGGGCATTTAAAGACCGTATTTCTGTGGGTGCCTGTATGTACTGAGGCTGACTGTGCCAGCAGTGCCCACTGGAGCGTTACTGGTTCCTTTCCAATATCACTGCCTTCAGGACTCTCTGCTGCTGCAGTGATCTGTATAACACAAATTCAACCACACTCTTCTCCTTTATTTATTTACATGTCTGGCCCCAGAATCTGAGCTCAGAGGCTATTTTTCATCTTGTATCCCTGATGCCAGGTGTCATCTGCTGAACAGAGGACAAATTCCCTGTAAAGTATCTGATTCAATTCATTTCTCAATCTACAGTGTGCTACTGCTTCAATTTATCAGGTGCCTATAGCTGCCATGATCAGTTAAGTATAAAATGCAACTTAAGACCTTACAGCTATCAACCTCTTAATTATCATGACAGTAAATATTAGCCTGTCCTGTTCTTTTTTCTTTCTTTCTTTTACTGCAGAATAGGAATTGAGTTACCACTGAGTTACATCCCCAGCCCTTTTTATTTTTTGAGATATCGCTTTACCTAGCTGGCCTTAAACCTGTGATCTTCCTACCTTAGCCTCCCAAGTAGTTGGGTTTACAGGCATGCACCACCATAACAGGCTTGATCTAAATCTTAAAATACTAGCAAGTCTAATTTCAGCAAAATACGAAAAAGATAATCATGACTAGGGTGGATCTAACCCAGGATTACAAGGTTGATTTAACTTTTTATAATTCATCAAATTCTACCCAATTAACTTGTATGTTTCAAAAACGTAGGCATGGGGCTGGGGTTGTGGCTCAGAGGTAGAGCGCTTGCCTAGCATTCATGAGGCACGGGGTTTAATATCCAGCACCACATAAAAGAAAACAAAAAACAAAAACTAAATCAACAAAATAAAGTTATTGTGTCCATCTGCAACTAAAAATATTTTTTAAAAAAGTAGGTGTGAATGTTTTAAAGCTGTTTTTATATACAAGGTTTGGAGGTATTTTCCTCCAAGCTTGAAGAACACTTTTCTGACACCAGGAGTAAATATTTAAATGCAATCTTTTTCCAGATGGAGGGATTTTAGGATAAAACAAAGAGATTAGATATAGTATTAATCTTTAATGTCAGGTTTATGTGTGAAGCCATTAGGGACATATGTCACAGGATTTAAATTAAAATTTTAAGGTTATCACTGAACCTACCAAAAATTCGTAAATGATGAGATCTGTAGAAACAATCCTAACAAAGAAGGTGAACCCTCGAAGAGACCAATGAAAAGGACCCTATCTTCCATTTTCTTAAAAACAGAATAAAACAAAGAAGTTACAATCTAGTAGATTGAGTCTATGAAGGGAAGAAGTATTAACTTAGGGTAAGTGATATGCAGAGTCTGGAAAAAACAAAGCCAATAGCATGAAAGGGGTAGAAATTTTTCATAGAAAGTAGAAAAACTATGTGAAGGAATTATGGTCATCACAGATGAATAGTATTTTATTGTAGAAGAGAGAGAGTTTGGAGGCCAGGAATAAAATATCTTCTAAGAAAATCTGAATTCCTATGTTGATTAATATCTTAATCATTAAAAAACCACTGTTTACCAACTGAGCTTCTGAGATATGCAGTTTCATGTCACTCCTCTGCTCAAAACATTCAATGGCTTCCTGTCTTATTTAAGTCTTATGACAACCTATAAGGTCCCACAGGATCTGATCCTTCACTACCTCTTAGACTTTATTTCCCAATGCTTTTTCCCTCCTTGTTCATGCCCCTAGAGCCATACTGGCCTCCTTGCTCTCTTACTTACACATGACAGAACAGTCTCCCCTCAGGTTTTTATTTCTGTTCCCACTGCTTAGTTTTCCTCCAGATAGTCCTACAGCTCATTCCTCATCCTGAGTCTGGTCTAATGTCTCCTTGTATTGGCAAGGACTTCCCATCCTTCCCAACCTTCCCCTAGATCCCCAGTGATAACACCTATATATTAGGTGTTACTCTATATGTCTCACTCTATATGTCCCTACCCCCTATTCTCTGTAATTCTCATTATACTTAATGTGTTTCCATAGACATACTTATTTTGTCTTACCCTACTAGAATGTAAATTCTACAACAGCATAGATTTAGTTAACTTCACCGCTATATTCCCTAGAGCCTGAAACATGGTAGGTATTTGTTGAACGAGGTAATCAACAGTAGGAGTAACAGATAAAAAATTTCTTGACCAATAGGGTAACACAGTTATGCCCTAATACATATCAATAAACTAGCTTTAAAATCACATATTAATATATCTCAGTTTCAAAAATGTGACCAAAACTAGCTACACTAACAATTAAATTCCTAAATCTACAAACCTTGCACTCCTTCAGCAACTCCATCAAGATACCATAATTCTAAGGTCTCATTTGGATGGCCAGCCAGGGTAACCCTCCATGACATCACTCAAACAGAAAAGAAACTCACCTGTGCAATAATGGAAAGAATGCCAAGGACTGCGATAAATGCTGCAACACTTTCTGGTGAAAATTTCATTATCTAGAAGGTTTCCAGAACAAGTAAAATTAATGAATAAAAACAAACAAACAAAAAAACATAAAAATACCACACTAATATAGCTACTTGTACATTAACATTAAATGGGCCAAAAAATTATAAACCAAAGAGTTTAATTCGTATTTAACTCATATTTAATTCAAAATTTATCTTATTTATAAGGAAAGGATTCTTCAGAGGAAATCTAAGTCTTAACATACTGAAAATACCTATTTATAGATGGTAACAGTCTCTTAATTTGGATATAATAAATTGTGGACTATTAAGCATTCAGAATATTTTACAAATGAATATTGCAGTGTTTTATGTTTTGTACAGTGTTGATAAAGGTTTGATTTTTGTCTAGCAAGTCTTGAATTTAAAGAGGAAAAACTTGGTTTGTTTTCTCATTGTGGCCAACTGCTCTCCTTACATATGCTCTACAAAAAGAAACTGGAGGAAGTGAATGGTTAAAGCATCCTATTACCTCTCCAAACAGCAAACAAACTCAGACCACCTAACTTGACAGGGAAAATAATCTTATTGCCTAAGCCCCAAATCTCACTACACAAAGTGCCATCTTAAATAATGTGCTAGGAAAATCAGACACACTAAACAAGGTTAAGTCTAGTTAACTGTTGTTTATAAAATGGTATTTGTTTTAAAGTTCTCAGCTGATTTCAGCACTTTCAAGAGTAAGCTTTTGGGCTGGGGTCTTAGTGGGAGAGCGCTTGCCTAGCATGCGTGAGGCACTGGGTTCAATTCTCAGCATCACTTATAAATAAATAAATAAATAAAATAAAGGTCCATTGACAACTAAAGAGAATTTAAAACAAGATTAAACATTTTTCTTATGGCACTAAACAATGAAAGAAAAGTTCACTTTGATAGAAAAGGCTTTTACCTGTCTGAGGTATAAAAAAAAGCTGGAATATTGGCCTGCCTCTGGTAGGTAGGAGAGAAACACCGTAATACAGATGAGCAGCACTATGGAATCTTGGCCCACTTTTTTTAAGGACTAGAACAAGAAAAAGAAAGACTAAAATAAGATTTTACAACAAAAACAATATAGCCAGGCGAGGTGGCACACGCCTGTAATCCGAGCGACTTGGGAAGCTGAGTCAAGAGGATCGCGAGTTCAAAGCCAGCCTCAGCAACTCAGCGAGGCCCTAAGCAACTCAGTGAGACCCTGTCTCTAAATAAAATACAAAATAGGGCTGGGGATGTGACTCAGTGGCCGGGTGTCCCTGAGTTCAATCCCTGGTTCCAAAAAAAAAAAGAAAAAGAAAAAACAAAAACAATAAATGCTTTTTAAGGATACAAAGAGATTCCTTTTGGCACTACATACACACACAAAAAAACTTGATAAAGGGATGATAAAAGTTATTTTATTATCCCCAAACAATTCTAAAAAATATTTCCAAAAACAAAAAACACCTTTCAAGATGTCTTCCACGAAAAACATCCACAGTCAAATATTAACACTGTTATTGAATTATGCATCCACTCTTGCCAAAGAGAAGGAAGAAATATAAACTTACTGCAAAGGGGTCGGCCTGTTCCCATGAAATGGGTGCTCCCCATGATGCTGGCCGCATCTTCTCAGGCAATGACTCTGGCACAGCAACAAGGATAAAACAAATATCTAGCAAAGCTATTGCCGTAGCTAGAACCACCACTAAGCTGTCCCCATACACTCGTCCAAGGTAAGCGCCAATTGCAGGGCTGGTGACTAAACTTGCAGCAAATGTTGCTGAAACCTGAAACCATTAAGGACAAAGAAAAAGAGATTAGTCAGGATTACCTGACTCCTTTACCTTACCACCATATCATCCCCTTAATTCTGGTTTATGTCAGAGGTGCTCTTACACCTTTCCCCTTCTCCGACCTGTACCACTTGTTCTCTCTTTTGCAGGAAAGTAAAAGGATTATGGTTCTTCTATCAAAAATACATAATAGGCTCTCAGGACAGTGGCTTCAAACTTTCTTTTAAGCCTTGGAGTCCTCTGTACAAAGAAATCCTACTGGCAGGGCCAAAGGTACAACCCATTTACAAAAACAGAAAAAGACAAAACAGTTTCAGTTGAGGAAGGGCTGTGGGCATGGAGCAGTATCCAAATGCTTTCCTCCTCTCAGTCACTTTAGTCCTTAGGGTACCACCACAAATCCTTGGTGGTCTCCATGAAAGGATTCTAAAACCACTGCTCTAAGGAAATTCAATTTCATAGTGATTTGTCTAATATTAAAATTAAAACTAAATGAATGCTTATTTTGAACTATATTCAGTACTAGCTGAAATAAAACTTAAAAACTGAGATTTCTTATCAATAATAGTGTTAACCCACTGGTAACAGAAGCATATACTTTCAGGTCCCAGCTACTCAGGAAGCTAAGGCAGGAAGGTCAATTGAGCCCAAGAGTTCAAGGCTAGTCTGGACAACACAGTAAGAGGTTGTCTCAAAAAAAAAAAAAACAACCAAAACATTAAGCCTTGGTGCAAAACTGAAGTTGGTCATCTTTTTGGGTGATAGGATTAGGAAGAATAAAATCACAGCATGCTCTGAGAACTCAAACTCTGAGGAAGTATAGACACGTCTGGATGAAGATTAAAGTACGAACAACACAGAGAAAAGCTGCTAACACTCTACTGAACAAAAGGCCTTCAAATCAGCAGTAGATGTGAAAGTAAATAATAACACTAATAAAAATGCTATTTAGGATAAGTAGAATTAACATTTAAACTTTCTGTTTCTATACCATTTATGACTTTTGGACCAAGGATTTAAACTTCACAAAAGTGCTTATTTGCAACTGTTTATTAATAACTACTCAAGATAAGCAATTCAATTTTCAAAGGTCAATTGATTGAACAAATATATAAAATTGTAATAATTTTAAATCTCTAAGGAATGGTGGCATATGTCTATAATCCTAGATACTCAGGAGGCTGACACAGGAGGATCACAATTTTGAGGCCAGCCTGGGAAACTTAAGTGAGATGCTGTTTGAAAGTAAAATTTAAAAAGGCTGGGGATATAGATCAGTGGTGGAGCACTCACCTACCATGCTTGAGGCCCTGGGTTCAAATCCCCACTACAACAAACAAACAAACCCCTCCCCACAAAAAAACAAAACAAAACAGTCATTTAGCTCTCAATAAACAAAGAGTAGTATATCCCACACAATGAAATATTACACAGCAATAAAAAGGAATAAACTATTCATATATATTATCAACACGGATCAATCTAAAAAATTATGCTAAGTGAAAGCAGTTAGACCTAAAAGACTATGTTTTGTATTATTTCATTTATATGAGATCTCTAGAACAGGTAAACCACAGAGACAGAAAGCAGTCTGTTAGCTGCCAATGGTCAGAGGAAGGATGGTAAACAGGACTGAGGATATTCTTTAGGCTATCAGAAATGTTCTAAAAACCAGATTGTGGTGGTATTTTGTTCTGAGTGCCCTTGTGGTCTCAAAGAGCACTGCTGAGTCTGAGCAGAGTTCTATGTTGGGGGAAAGACAATGGCTTGCACTGTGAGGGACAGTTGGAGATCTGAGGGCATCCAGAAACCACATGTGCAAATTAGTAAGCAAAGGTCCAATCACAGGTGCTTCATGTCATTTCTCCTCTCAATTATCTCTACATTGTAGCAATCTCTTTCTGGTCAGACAGATACAGGGTGCAAAGATCATTTCCCCCTCTGTATCTATATCCACATTATTTCTACATTTAAGTGGTTGTTTGCTAGAATGTGCTTTTAATACATAAAGCCTCTGGGTTGAAAAGTGTGAATTAAAAGCTTTGACTAGGGCAAAATGACTTCAACCAACCCCTCCAGAAACTATATAAACTTACTAAAATTCACTGAACTATACACATAAAATAGATGAATTCTTGCTATATAAACTATACCTCAAAATAGTTGGTTTTAAAAATCCAGCCAGGTGCAGTGGCACACACCTATAGTTGCAGTTACTCAGAAGACTGAGGTGGTAGCATTTTTTGAACCCAGGAGTCTAAGGTCAGCCTGGGCAATATAGCAAGACCCCATCGCAAAAAAAAATAAATAAATAAAAAAGTGGGGGTAAATCCTACCAATCAATGTCATATCGTTTAATGTTCTAAGTCTACAATTGAAAACATCAGTTCTTTTTGTAAGCTTCTCCCTATAGGTATTTTCTCCCAAATATCTCTTAATTCCATGATTCATTAGTTTGGGAACCTTTGAATCAGAGATCACAAATTCTTATAAAACTTAAGATTCAGTCTGATACAATATTTGGTCCTTGTTTATCAAAGAGTTTGACACATATTTGTTGAAACTCATCACTATCCTACTTCTGCCTACCTAAATAATGATCTGCATTATTGTGATTATGGTATCCAATCTATTCCTAGATTTGATAGGCAACAGACTGCACTGCCATGTGCAAAACGATGAGCAATTTATTTTTTTAAATTTAACTTGTTTCCTTCATTTTTATCTTTCTGTGGTGCTGGGGAACAAACCCAGGGCCTTTCGCATTCCAGGCAAACACTCTACCACTGAACCACATCCCCAGCCCATGAGTGATTTTTTTAACCCACAACATTTTTAGGATCTGTTAAAAAGAACTCCACAAAAAATTCTATTCAACCATAAAGAAGAATAAAGTATTCATTTGCAGGAAAATGAATGGAACTTGAGAGCCTTATGTTCATTGAAATAAGTTTCCTCTCAAATGTGAAAGCTAAGGAAAATAAGCATGTAGATGTGTGTGTTGGCAGGGAGGGTCCTCATGAAAATCAAAGGAAAACCAGTAGCGTAGAAGGAGACCAGAGCAGGAGGGAGAAGAGGAGGGAAAGGAGAAATACTGGGGAAAGACACTGACCAAATTATATTGTTATAACATGTACATGGACAAATACAGAGCAACAAATCCATTATACGTAATTACAATACAACAATAAAAAATTGGTTAAAAAAAAAAAAAAAAAGAATTCCACAAGGCAGAAACACCCCAACTGCAATTATGATGAGACCTATAAATATCTCCTGAATGTTAAATATCAAAACTTACATGGTTTTGTACTGAAAACAATTTAAAATGTAGTCTAATAGGTAACTTTTTTGAAATGTATTTTTGCAAAAAATAAAATCTTTTAATGCAAAACTTTACATTACTTAAAATAAGGGATATTTTAACAAGGTATTTTTTCAGCAGATGCAAAGTATAAGATAAACACACATACCAGTCCATAAGCCATACTTCTTTCATGTTCCTGGGTTATATCTGCCACGTATGCAAATACCACAGAGAACGTCACTGCAAAAACCCCAGAAACAGAGATAACAGCAAAGTACCACCTGAGGATGAGAGATAATAACAAGAAACGGTTGTAACAATTACCATCACTTGAACTTTTCTTCATTTTTACTAGCTAATTTTAGTCAATATCTTTCTAGGGCAGTTTAGGAATTAATACTTCTATAAATCCTAAGTCACAGATATTATGAAAACAAAGGGCTAGAAATGATTCTTTAATAGCAACATAGCTACTATGAAGGAATACAGTACTTAAAATGAGATAACAACCGGGCACACACCTGTAATCCCAGTGGCTCAGGAGGCTGAGACAGGAGGATTGAGAGTTCAAAGTTAACCTCAGCAATGGTGAGTTGCTAAGCAACTCAGTGAGACCCTGTCTCTAAATAAAATACAAAATAGGGCTGGGTTTGTGGCTCAGGGGCCAAGTGCCCCTGAGTTCAATCTCCAGTACCAAAAAAAAAAAAAAAAAAAAAAAAATACATTCAGGTAAATCTTTTACCTAATTGTTGAATTATAGCTTTGTCCACTGCTTCTACTAAAATAGCAACAAACTAAAGTTTATTCATTACTATCATTATTATTATTCTATACTTATTACTTACTTATTACTATACTATTTCCACCATAGTACTATGCAAAAAAACAAAATTCACTGAAACAAAAAGTTACTCCACATTTCACTTCACACTTCACAGAGGAAGCCTGAACACTGCGGTTAACAGTTAACTATAAACCATGAATGAAAGAACTAGGCATGGTGGCCCACACACGTAATCCCAGCTACTCAGGAGGCTGAGGCAGGAGGACAGCAAATTCAATTCAGTCTGGGCAATTTAGTGAGAAAGAAAGAAAGAAAGAGGGAGAGAAGAGAGAAGAGAGAAGAGAGAAGAGAGAAGAAAGAAGAGAAGAGAAGAGAAAGAAAGAAAGAAAGAAAGAAAGAAAGAAAGAAAGAAAGAAAGAAAGAAAGAAAAACACAAACACTAGGGATTCAATGGTAGAACACTTACCTAGCACTCCTAATAATGGAAACAGACAAACAAACAAACAAACATAAACAAAAGTATCTTGAAAAGCAAATTATATTTTACTATGAATGATTCCAAAATATCTAGCCAGAAATAGGAAACTTCTATTGTAATGATGTAGTTTTTTAAAATCCTATGTAATCATAATGAACTTTCAAGATATCATTCCACCAGTATATTATAGCTACTAAAATTTTTCTGATACACTGCTTTCCAAAGCAAATTCTTTGCTTACTCCCTAGATTCCTGCAGTAAGATTTAATTTGCATAATGAGCATTCATCAAGGGCTCAGTTTTTAGAGTTCTAGCTAACCTATGAGAGAAGATCCTGCTGTTTATCCCCTAGGCCTTTCTAGGCACACAATGAAATATACCCATTCATTAATTAACTAATTAAATAAACAATATTAAAACTCAGGGTAGTAACAACATCAGAGAATAAATCTATAACTACTATTACTCTTTTACTTTGGGACATTCATTCTCTTTTTTGTGAGTTTCCCTAATTTCTTTTTAATTAAAAAAAATCCAAATTTTAATCAGGGTTTCTGAGTCTAACATCTTATATAACTAAAACCTGACCAAAGAGATGTAAGCAGAGGTTGGATGGAAACACTCCAGAAGTTTCCTTAAAAGAGAGTGATGTACTTTTCTTCTTAGGTGCATCTTCTTGTGCTGCCTGAAAGTGTGATATGATAGCTGGTTCTTGAGTAGCTATTTTGTACAATGAGGTGATAGGTGAGGATGGCAAAGCAGCAAGATAGAAAAAGGATGGTTCCCTGGAACTACAATAGCAGCTCTCCAGAGTCCTTTTTTACATTGAGAGAGAAATAAGGTTCCTTCATGTTAAGCAACTATCATTTTGGACTTTACTGATATATAGTAAAACCTATTCCTAATGAATACCAATAATGATAAAATTGTACGTACTTAAAAAAAAATTTTCTGGGTAGTTGTAGATGAACAGCATGGCTTTCCTGTATGTGGTAGTAAGGATGGAACCCAGCGTCTCGCACATGTTAGGCAAGCGCTCTGCCACTGAGCTATAGCCCCAGCCCCTGTGCATGTTTTTAATATTCTATTTAAGAAAACAAAGTGTTAACAACTCTATCCAGTCCCTAAAATACTGTTTTGAAGTCTGAATTGTGAAACCCAAAAGCAAGTTTGCCAGTAGTGTAGACACTTCCAATAGCAGCATCTATTTCTAAGGCCTTTATTTATTAACTCTATATTTTGAGGGGTTTTCTTATCTGTGTCAAAGAAAAAGTACAAGAAAAAATAATGAAAACGTACATAGGTAAGTTGGCAAGAAAAAAAACATTAAGAAGGCAATAACAGAAAATGATATTTAGTTGCATTAATCTAAATATGCACATACCATGGGCTGATCTTCATTAAAGGAATTGGGGCACATGTGAAGAATACTGTTAGCAGCAGGAAGGATTTTCGGCCCCAAACATCAGAAAGAGCACCAATAAGTGGGGCACTGAGGAATGACAACAAACCCTAAAAAAATTTAAAAGAAAATTTATGCTGTGTATCCATGAGCAAAAATCATTTTAATTACCCATAGAAGAATTTTAAACAACTTTTTTCCTTAAATTAAAAAAATAAATTATCCTGTATATCCCTGAGCCCAAAATAAATTTTACTACCACAAAAGGATGTTAAACAACTTTGTTTCTAAATGAACAAATCACTAAACTTTAGATAAAAAGTAACATTTCTTATCTATATATAATTTTAAAATTTCCTCAGACATGCAAGAATCATCTGCAGGGCTCTGGGTATTAAATATAAAATGCTCTAATGAATTCTCAGTCACAATAACTTACATTAGCAATTCTGGAAAGAATATTATATGCTAATAACCTACTTTTATGTTAATAGGCTAATGAACTGTTTATAAAATCTGTTGATCAAACTGAATCAACAGTAAAGAATTTGTACACTTTATCATACCGATATAATTTTGTATTGTGAGGTTTCTAGCACAGTTTTTTCTCTCTAATCTATATTATTATTTTAGTTTATAAATGCATTGAGACCTTTGGAACATAAATGCTAACAAAACCTAGGAAATACAGTATGATTATAATGCACAGTTGGCTATATTTGAATCAAATCATATTGAAAATCCAGTTGGCCTAAAAGCATTAAATAATCCTCCAAATTATATTCTAATTATAAAATTGTAGTTGTTGATCCAATTAATAATGATTTGGCAGAAGTATATGTATGTAGATATGTACATACATGCATACATAGATATCTATATATAGATATATGACTGATCTTACCTTTACTCCTTGAATTAGGCCATTCATCAGAAATGTATGTTTAGGGAAGGTTTCATGTAACACCTGAAGAATAAAAACCAAAATAAAAATCACATGCTACCTTTTAATCTCCATAAAATTTCTACCTTTACATTTTCAAATATCCCTTCATAATACAATCTAATTTCATACAAATTTTCAGATTTATATGGCACTATGCATGCATATGAGTAAATACTAATAATATCAAATATTTATATGGCATTCCTTGATGGTGGAGACTTCATCTCTTCCCCTAGACAGGCAGTTGTCCTTTTAACTGTATCCTGTAAGAACTTAAATCTCAAAGATGTAATCTCAACCACATGAAGTGAAAAAGAAAAAGATTCATGTGTCACCTTTTTAAAAAACAAGAAATTAAGGTTGTAATAAATCTAAAACCCAAACATTTATTACTATTAACATGTCTAAAATTGTGTATCAGTTGAATTAATTAATTTAAAGAAGATCTTTGAAAGTTAAATGCTGAAACAAACTATAATGTAATTTTTGAAAGTTCTGTATGAGAAGAGAAAGATAAAATAAACTCAACTATATCTTCATTTTTCCTTTTTAAATGGAAGTTAAGAATTGTGACTCTCGAACTAGTATCCTTTATAATCACTTTCAAAACACATAAAACAGAAATGAAATATTTAAAAGTTAACAAACTACTGGTTGGGTACAGTGGTACACACCTATAATTCTAGTAATTCAGGTGAACTGAGGCAGGAGTATTGTGAAATTGAGACGAACCTTAGCAACTTAGGGAGACCCTGTCTCAAAATAAAAATAAGCCCTGGTGGTATAGCAGTGGTGGAGTGCCCTGGTTGAAATTCCCACTACCACAATAAGTATAAATGTTATCAGAAAAGTACCATTACCAACTGCGGTTCCTTCTTCTACCCTAAAACCCACCTCTCTCCACACTCCAACATGGGGGCAGGAGGAAGGAGTACAGAATAATGAATACTGGGAACAAAAACCCAAAAATTTGTAAGCAAAAAAAGACTCAAAATAAGCAAAACCTTCTTAAAAGCTCACACCAAATAATTAATATAGTTCTTAAATGATTATACATCAATCATTTCTAATAAACAAAAATGCCTAGGTTTCACCCCTGAGATTCTGATTTTAATAAGACAGGTTTAATCTCTCCCAGAATTTGTCCTTCATCTAGGCATAAATCACTGAATCAGTAGAAAATACATTTTAACTGAGGGGCTGGGGATACACCTCAGTTGGAGATGGCTTGCCTAGCATGTGCAAAGCCCTTGGGTTTAACAGCCCATGATGCCAGTCCAAAAAAACGAAAGAAAGTAATACAAGAAAAACATCTTAAAGATACTATCCATTTTTAGTTAACAAAAATAATTAAAAATATACTAAGCACAAAGTTAGTTTCCCTATGTAAAGAAACAAGCCTTTACATCTAAATAATTTGTTCTTAAAGACAGTCTCCTTTGTCTAACTAGAAAACAAAACTGTACCAGTTATACAAAAAGTTGACATACCTAAAATATATATATACTTACATAAATCAAGTGAAATTAAAATATCTATATATCCTTTAAATTCTGATGAAAAATTATGAAAGCATCACAAAAAGTTTTTATGACAGTTGATAACAGCTTAATCAAATTTTATTTCCCCTTAACTTATTTGAGGAATTACCTAAAACAATAACCCAATACCTAAATAACCAATAACCTCAATTACCTAAAACAGGGATATAAATCACTTACTACCCACATTTCCCAAAAGATTGAGCACCATAATCAAGCAAGTCTATGTTCGAATATCAACACTACAGTTTATTATCACAGTAGCAATGAAGTTTCTTTTCTAAGTCAAAGTGGTTGTGAGGATTAAAATGATAATGTAGTTAAGTGTTTAGGTCTGTGTCTATGCCCACTGTAATATAAACAGATACGAACTGTTTACTATCGCAGAGCTCAAGGACTTAAAAATGGCAAGAGTGATAATCCATCAGCAGATTCTTATGTTAAACTGATAACAGATTACAATCAAGCACACTAGAACATTAAAAAAGTTAATATGAAATCATGACACTACAAATTATTATAGTAGTTCAGTAGCCTTAAAAAATAATTTCAATATAATAAAGTATGGATGTGTGTATCTTATCTATCACTGTATTTGGATTATGAAGGCAAGAGATGTGTAAATTAATTTGAAAGATTCTCACTGGAAATAAACTAAAAAAATTAGATAGTTGAAAAGCCCACATTACAATTATTTTGAAAATCTTTGTAGAACTGATGATTCATTGTTCGTAAATGAATTACAATTCTTAAAAAGGAAGGATCACAATGTAATTATATTCAAATTGGTATCCTTAACGATTATTATTTGTTACTCATAGAACCATTCTAACTTGCACTGCATAGTTTATTACCAAAAAAAATGCATTTATTTGAAGATTTTCTTCTCTTCTGAATCTTGTTTTGGCAATATTCCTGAACATATGTTATATATTCAATATTCAAAAAAACTATTGTTTTGTTTGGTGTGGTGGCACACATCTGGAATCCCCATGGCTCACGAGGCTGAGGCAGGAGGATCAGGAGTTCAAAGCCAGCCTCAGCAACTTAGCAAGGACCTAAGCAACTCAGTGAGACCTTGTCTCTAAATAAAATACAAAAAAAGGGTTGGGGATGTGGCTCAGTGGTTAAGCACCCTTAGAAACACTCCCCAGTGCCCCCACCCCAAAAAGTAACTATGATTTTATGTATAGATAGCAATGAGTACGTAGTCATAAATATGCCAAGGAATATGGACTGCAAATATTTCTAGCCTAGTTCAATCTACTTAATCAATTTTTCTATAAACAACCTTTTTATAAAAGCTTTTTGCTTGTTTAACAATGATCAAGCTCATGTGCATACAAGCAAGTATATTGCTCTGGAATTCTATTCTTCTAGGATTTGGTAAGTTGTACACTTAAGTTAATTATTCAAGTTATTATAGGTTTCTAACATAGATAATGCCTTCTCTCATTCCACTCCTCTTATCTACACTGATAGGAAACAACTAGTTCTATCTGAGTTGTTTGGTCTGATAAGGTCTTTCTAAACCTAGGGAAGTATAGGTAAAAATCAGGTTTAGTCTTTCTAGACCCTTAGCCCAAAGTGAAAAAAAAGAAGGGACAAAACCAAATTAAACCCTGTATTTTGGAAAATGCAACTATATGAATGAATCTCAAAATAATCAGACGAACTAATACAGGTCATAGACATGATCTTTCCCAAACCCAGTGTAAGAAACCCTTCACCTCATCCAGAATGGTGACTGAGCCTCTGCTTGAATATGTCCAATGACATGTCCAAATTCACATACCTCCACCACCAGTCCCGCAAAAATAAGGAAGAGATAAAGGTTGAAAAACACAACTAAAGCAGTAAAATACAGGTGAGTACTGAGGAATTGACAATATTGGTTTGAGTTAACCATGAAAAGGAAAAAGCCATCTTTTCTTCCAAAACTGCAGAAAAAGAGATTTTAGAATCAGTGGTAAATAAACTAAAATTACTTACCACCAAGGTGGGAGCCGTCAATAGTCCCCAAGCAAAAAACTCCAAAAAGATGACGATAACCGCATGATAAACACTAGGAGAACCTATTCCTTGAGGCTAGAAAAACAATTTTTAAAAGTTAAAAGTGTATACTAGAATTACTAACAACGATGACAAGAATCAGTAAATATTTACAAGAACATACAGTTATGCATTGCTTAGCAACAGGAATACATTTGGCGTCTTCAGTGAACTTAAAATTTTAGATCGAGACTTATATGCAAATGAAAACATTATAATGTCATACTTACAGCTTTAAAATATTCATTAGCATTATGTGGGAATATTAATCCACATAATCTAGACAATACAGTGTCACAGATGACTAAAGAGCAGGAAGGAGTAAAGACACACATTAACAGATAATGTCTCATAGACACCTAAATTCCTTAGAAAAAGACTTTGGGAAATGCTGATAAAAAAATTAGGGCTTGAAGGTGTAGCTCAGTGGTAGTGCATATGCTTGGTATGTGTGAGGTTCAGGGTTCAATCCCCAGCACCACACACACAAAATATGTAAAACTTTATACAAATAAATACACAGAGCAAAAAAGATAACAGAAAAAAATGCATTAGAGCCAGGTACAGTGGTGTGAACTGGTAGTCCCAACTACCCCAGAGGCAGATGGCAAGTTTGAGGTCAGCCTGGGCAACTCAGTGAGACATGGTCAAAGGAGGGGAGGAAGGAAATAATGTGTTAAAAGTGGCTCTCACATGAGGACCACTAAATCAGCTTCAGGGAACATCAGAGAAGGCTTTCAGGAGGTAGAGCTGAGGCCTCAAAAGTCCAGTAGGAAAGAGTCAGTAATTTCAGGTATACAACTGAGAGAAGGTAGGGGAAATGATGGCCAAGAGTATCTGAGGTAAAAGCAACAGGATATGAAAAGGTCAGAAGACAGGATACACCATAACTTATTTCAGAAATGACATAAGAAGGAAAGCAGTAAAAGTCAAGGTTGAGAGGTAAACAAAAGCAAAGCTGGAAATGTGATTCAAAAAAGACCTTGTAAATCACATTAAGGTATTGGCCTGAATACTGAAGGAAAACTCTGAAATACTTTAAGCTAAAAAGTAACATCACATTACAGAACACCAACTTCCAATGCAATATGGCAAATAGGTCAGGACACCAGGTTATTGTGGAAACCCAGCTAAGAATTAACAGTAACCTGGGGCTGGGGCAGTAGCTCAGTGGTATAGTGCTTGCCTGGCAATTGTGAGGCACTGAGTTCAATCCTCAGCACCACATAAAGATAAATAAATAAAATAAAGGTATTGTGTCCATCTACAACTAAAAAAATAAAATTAAAGAAATAAAGAAGTAACAGTAACCTGAATAAGACCATGGGAGTAGGAATGAAGCAAAGTGAGCTGACACAAAAACCACTTAGAAGATACAATCAATAGGACTCAGAGGCTGACTAGGTATGCAGACAGTAAGGGAAGATGAAAGATGGAGAGATTTCAGTTTCTGGCTTAGTTAGCTGGACAATGGAAAGCATGAAAGATTAATTCCATTTTAGGTCTACTGGTTTGAGGAGAACATGTATAACATTAATGAATTTAAAAAGCAAACAAGGAACCAGGCGGCGCCCGCCAGTAATCCCAGCACCTGGGAGGCTGAGGCAGGAGGATCAAGAGTTCAAAGCCAGCCTCAGCACTTAGCGAGGCCTAAGCAATTCAGTGAGACCCTGTCTCTAAATAAAATACAAAATAAAGCTGGGGATGTGGCTCAGTGGTGGAGTGCTCCTGGGTTCAATCCCTAGTACCAAAACAAAACAAACAAAAAAAAGTGAACAAGGGCCTGGAGCAGTAGAGCACTTCTTTAGCACATAAGGCATCCTGTTTGATTCCCAGCACTGTAAATAAAAAGTGAACAAACTGAGGAAGATTATCCAAGAAATTATAAAATTCCTATCTTAACTAGTGAAACATTCTTTCACTAAAAACACTGAACAGAAATATTAAAACTTGGCAAAAGATACAAATGAAAACACTAATATTTTAAAAAATATAGAGCGGCATTTACGCCATGTAAATCATCAAACATTCAGACAAAGCTCTATCACAAAGATGTTCATGGTGTCAGCAGCACTTTCAGTAGGAACAATGGAAAGTTAAATGTTCAACCTTTGTTATACAGCCTATACTCTGCAAATCAGACAGAATAATACACAGCTCAAAATTGTACATGGATAATTTTTAATGACATGTAAAAATGCCTGTGACCATATTAAACTTAAAAAAAATCAAAGCAAGATATAAAATTGTTTAGGGTAATTTTGACTACAAAAGACAAAAACTCAATGGTGTTATATTGATAATTAATGATTTACATGATACAATATTGTTTTCTAAGTTGTTTGAAATTTGCTAGATCTTTTCTAGTAAGCATGAATGTACTTTAAGAGGAAAATGTTTTGCTTATTTAAGAAACAAACTATGCAAAACTAAAATGGAAAAAATTAGGAAGCAGCACATACTATCTGTCCCTCCTGAACCATTCTCTCCATATTTCCCAGAATGCTAAAATAAAGTATATTATTTTTCATTTTAAAAAAGGTGTGGAAAAGGGGGCATAGCTGGTAGAGTACTTGCCCACTAGGGTCAGAACTCCAGCAAGGAGGAAGAAGGGATATGTAGGGGGAAGGAGGGACATTAACTTGCTCTAAAGTACTGGTTATTTTGAGAACTGTATTGCAGAGTAAGCACCCCTAATCTGAAAATCTAAAACCCAAAATGTGAAATTTTTTTAATAGATTTTCAGATTAGGGATGCTCAACCAATGAAGTCTATGCAAACATTCCAAAATCCAACATACTCCAAAATCTGAACATTTTTGGTCCCAAGCATTTTAGATAAGGGATACTCAACTTGTGTAACTATATTAATTTTTAAAATTTTAAATGAATTCAGAAACAACATAATATTGTAATAAAATGAACAAATACGAAAAATATTTTACTAATTTGGAATAAAGAAAGCTTCTAGGTAGGATGTTTGGTGGAATACCTATCTGTAAACAAAATTTTAGGACAATTTGAGAAAGAAAATAAGTATCATGGATTGGATAGAAACACCACACAGATGATAGACAAGAAATACAAGACAAGAAATAGAAAATAAGAATAAGACAAGAAATAGAAAAATAAAGTATTTGACCAGCTAATAGTTTGCAGTATCAAGACTAGAGAGTTCAGATCACAAAGAGATCATATCAACAGATGACATTTGAAGATGTTCAAGAGAACTGCAAGAGACAAAGAGAAAAATATGGAAGGATACTAATGTGAAAATAAAATAATACCTATTTCAACCCCAATATGCCACCAGAAAGCATAATTAATATACCAAAAGTTCACTCAACTGAGTAACTTCTCTTATGGAGGCATGACAGATGGTTCCACCAGACGAAAGAAACAATCTCCTTGAACCCTCAACTCCACCACCCCCTCTAATCCCAAAATTCTCAAATCAGACTTTTGATTGGGAACAGACCACAGTTTCATCTTGTAGGCTTTTGGCTGGGTTTGACTGATTGTTTTAAATCTACTTATTTATTTTTTTAACCCTTTTACACTGGGCGACTTCTACAGTCATATATAGAGATATAAGATACTTATTTTATTTGGCCTAAACTAACCTTTTTCAAGCTCACGATCCCTAAGGCAGGTCCTGTGCTTATTATTCTATGATCTGAATCATCTTGGTAAATGCATAGAAACAATGTGTGTAAATGAAATCAACTACGCATTCCCCAATTTGCAATGGTTTGACTTAGAATCTTTCGACTTTATGATAGTATGAAGATGATACGCTTTCAGTAGAAATACTGAAATTTTTGAATACTTCAAATTTTGAATTTTGATCTTTTCCAGGGCTAGTGAGATACACTCAATATTCTCTTGTGATGCTGGGCAGCAGAGGTGGACCAGAAGTCCCAGTCAATCACATAATCACAAGGGTAAGTAGCCAGTACTCTATAGCACACTGTGCTGATACACCATGATATACAATAGGTCAGGTATATTAAATGCATTTTCTCGTTATGATACTTTAGATTTATGATGGCTTTAATTAGAACATCCTAAGTAAAGGACATTTGTACTCCCTAAGTCTCTTCTACCTATCACCAGAGCATTCAGTAATTACTATATTTAGACACTGTTAAAGAGGTAGTATATTCGTTAAACTTGTGACATTCCCTATTCATACCCTCCTCTTATACCCTGCTGTCCTACTGAATACACTATAGTATCATCTATCACACAGATTTATTATACAACCTAGATTGAAATAAAATAATAAAGAATATTCCTTGCTGGGTGTGGCAGCACATGCCTGTAAAACCAGCTAGCTACTCAGGAAGCTGGAGTTAGAAAGATCACATTTGAGGCCAACCTGGGGAACTCTGTAAGACTCTGACTCAAAAGCATAAAATAAAAAGGGCTAGTGACTCAGAGGTATAGCACTCCTGGGTTCAATGAATATTCCCTAAAACCTACAACGTTTAATTTTTATATTACCAGTCAAAACATTAATTTAAAATTTTTTTCTTAAATCAGGAGTGATCTAGCTCAGTGATATAGTAGTGCTGGCCTAACATGTATGAAGCCTGGGTTTCCATCCCCAGTACCGGGAAAAACAAACAATTGGGACTAACTGGCAACATATGCCTCTGAATATAGTACCCTAGGAAGGTCACGTCACTTAAGTAGTTTTCTTAACAATCAATTATATTTAGCTCTCTTTTTCTAATTAAGAGGCACTAAGAGGGCAAATTCTGTTTGAGCAACTTTGGGTAAGACACATGGCTTAGAATTACACATAGAAAAATAGGATATCAGGAATGATATATACACACAAACCCAAAGCAGGGGAACTCCTCCAAATTAAACAAATCTAACAACTATATACAATGTATGATTCTTGATTGTGTCTGGGATTTAAAAAATGAATAGCTATGAAGATATTATCAGGATAAATGGGGAAATCTGAATGTGGAGTAAACAATGTTATAGTTTAGATCTTAAAGGCCCACGTATTAAAGGCTTTGTCCCCAGCTCACTGGGAAGTGGCAGAACATTTAAGAGGGAAGGCTTAGTAGAAGGAAGTTAGATCATTGACAGCATGATCTTGAAAAGGATATTGGGAGCCCAGTGCCTTCCTTCTACACTCTTCTGCACCTAGCCATGAGGTGAACAGGCCTCCTCCACCATGATGTACTATGTAGCTACAGATTCAAAGTCATAGGGCCAATTGATCATGGACCGGAACCTCTAAAACTCTAAGTCAAAATAGTCTTTCCGTTTTTAAGGTGATTTATCTTGGGTATTTATTATAGTAACAAAGAGTTGACTAACAGGAGTTCCAGGCCAGGCTGGGCAACATACCAAGACCTTGTCTCTTAAAACTTACAATGATTTACATTTATAATCTAACTTAGACTTTCCAATAACTTTTGAAGTAAGATATGATTATTACCTTCACTTCATAATCCAACAGAGCAAAATAAGATATGGAATGGAGTCAATCAGAGCGACTCTAGAGACCAAGTCTTAACTACTGTATACCCGACATAGAATATTACTTTCTTAGAAACAGGGATCAAGTCGCATTCATTTTCATATCCTACAGCAAACCACGATGTTTTGTATATAATGGGTGTTTAATGCCAATGGACTGATTCTGTAGCTCTAATCGTGATAGTCACAAAGCTGCTTGGCGACTGAGCAGGAAGGGGTAACCTACAGATAGTTCCCAAATTACAATTCTTCAATTCTTCAATTTTATAATAGTACAAAAGCAACATGCATTCAGTAGAAGCATTCTAGTGCTAGTGATATGCAGTGTGGTACTCTTTTGTGATACTTACTGGGCAGTGGCAGCCAGCCACAGCTACCAGTCAGTCACAAAATCACAAGGGATAAACAACCAATAGTCTACGGTGTATAGTGCTGCTAAGCTACATTTGGTAGACATAATAAATGAATGTTCGACTTACAAAATTTTCAATTTACAATGGGTTTACTGTGTTACAACCCCATCGTTAATTGAGGGGCATCTGTATTAATCTTACCTAAACCCACATCTCTGAAATTCTGAATCTATGTTTATAATCGCAGTTATCATGGAGGAAATACTGACTTTAATAATTTGTATTTCTACCAGTGAATCAGGGAGTTATGTAGATCGTTGGCCAGAAAACAGAACTTATTCCACCAGGAATTGGACACTATAATGCATTGTAATCCTATTTATTAAACAGCAAGCCATCTTATAAGGAAAAAGTGAAAAAAAACGAAATGATTCCAGACGATCACTCTGGAAAACTGGCTTAGACTCTTCAAGGTCAAGGATTGTGAATGTAGCTTAATGATAGAACTCCTGCCTAGCGTGTGTGAGGCCCTGGGTTCAATCCCCAGCATGGTAAATCAAATCAAAACCAAAATAAATTAATAAAAAACATGTTAAGGCTAAAATATAGCTCAGTGGTAGATTACCTGGTTAGCAACTGTGAGGCCTTGGGTCTGATCCCTGGAATTAAAAAACAAACAAACAAAAAACAAAACAAAAGCAAAAAGAATGCCAAGATCATAAAAACTGGGAAAATGTAACTATGGACTTTTATGTATGTATGTATGTATGTATGTATGTATGTATGTATTGGTACTGGGGATTGGACCCAGGGGCACTCTACCACTGAGCCACATCCCCAGCCCTATTTTGTATTTTATTTAGAGACAGGGTCTCACTGAGTTGCTTAGGGCCTCACTTTTGCTGGGGCTGGCTTTGAACTCGCCGATTCTCCTGCCTCAGCCTCCTAAACTGCTGGGATTACAGGTGTGCACCACTGCACCCAGCTTGGACTATTTGTTATACAATAGTATTGTATAATGCTAATTTTTAAAATTGTAATAACTGTGGTAAAGTTATGGGGAAAATATCCTTATTCTCAGATGTTATATTCCTAAAATGTTTTAGGAATAAAATGCCAAGTTGTCTAAAACTGACACTCCAATGGTTCAGGATAAACAAAAAACGTGTGTGTGTGAGAGAGAGAGAAAGAGATGGCAAGATGTTAACAACTGGTGAATGTTAACAACCATTTAAACAAAATTTACACTGTATTAAGTATAAATATAAGTAATTTGGAGATGACTTAAAGTATACAGAATTGTACTGGTTATTTGCAAATAGTATGCCATTTTATATAAGGGACCTAAGCACCTACATTTTTTGTTGGGAGAGGGGACTCCTGAAACCTCTGAGGATACAGAGGGATGACTGTATATACATGTTTAAGACTACTGAACAGATCTTTGGGTCTACAAAGACCCTACAACTCTTAGAAGTCTCCTGAAACTACTTCAGCCATCCTAGGTAAAGAGTGCAAAGCACCTGAAACTGGGTCTAGTTTTCTGAAAGGCTACTGACTCATTTATTCTCATTAAAATCGGGGGAAGATCTTGTGCTCTGCTTCTCTGGGCATATTTCATATTGCAAATGATATATTAATTATACTTTTTAAAGTATTTCCAACAAAGTAATTGATATGACTAGTTTTTATCAAATCTTTAAAGTTATTTTACTATTTCACATGTAAAAGAACTGCACATTTTCTACTGTCATAGATGTAATCCCATAACTGTATTCACAAAATAAAGATCATATAAAAAATAAGCAAACTTAAAAATCAGAAGGATCCTTCAATTTTCGATAATAAATAACTCATGTAAATAACACAAATGAATCTAGTAATCCATGACAATGATTTAACAACAAAACTAAGTATTCTAAAATGTCAAAATGTGTGTTTAATTCAGTTACCTTAAATTAAATGGCCCAAAATAATGAGAAACATCAAAGTGTTAATTACACACACATTAAAACTTATGCCTACAAACTGTATTTCTAAACATGGATGCTTCAAAAGCAAATTCACCAGTATCAGGGTTACTTTCATAAGTGAAATGGTATTCAGTAGATGATAAAACACTTTATTTAAACTATGCCACTAACTCTATAACTATTTACATCATTTTCAATAAGAACTCCTCTTAAAATTTTTGTTTTACAAAACGGCTTCAGGGTAAACCTATTAAGGTTAAGAACTGAAAGAGATTCACACAACTTATTGTAATTGACCTTAATTGTGCACTATTCAAAGGACAGCATATTATCCTGGCCTTAGAGTGAACTGAAATAATTTCAAGAAAAAGAAAATTTACTAATAAGGGGCTGGAGAGAGAGCTCAGTGGTAGATCACTTGTCTAGCACATGCAAGGCCCTGGGTTGGATTCCCAGATCAAAAAAAGAAAGAAAGAAAAGAAAAAACAGGAAAAATGAGAGAAAGAAAAAGAGGAAAAAAATAGGTATTAATAACATTATTAACCTGGTTTCTTTAGAAAGGCTCACTTCCTCAAAACTATAAATCTGCTATAATTTTTAGATACAGCATTAACAATAGTTTTGTTTTATAAATATTAAAATTGGTTGAATAGGCTTATAAATGACATGTCAACAGAAGGACAAAGCAAATACTTTTATTAACATTATTAAACCCTAGGTAGAAAACCAAAGATCAGATCAGAACTATTGACCAGGAATGGGAAATAGTATTCAGAGCCTTGAATATATTAACCATCTAGCCTCAGACACTTGTCTCTGAATCTACCCATTGGTGGAACTTTTTAAAAGCTCTAGGGCTAGCCGGGCGTGGTGGCGCACGCCTGTAATCCAAGCGACTTAGGAGGCTGAGTCAGGAGGATCGCGAGTTCAAAGCCAGCCTCAGCAACTTAGTGAGGCCCTAAGCAACTCAGTGAGACCCTGTCTCTAAATAAAATACAAAATAGGGCTGGGGATGTGACTCAGTGGCCGAGTGTCCCTGAGTTCAATCCCTGGTTCCAAAAAAAAAAAAGCTCTAGGGCTGAGAGTATAGTAGAGCACTTGTCTAGCATGTGTGAAGCCCTCAGCCCAGAAAAAAAAAAATTCCAATCAAGCAGAGAGGCAGAAAAGCACATGCCATATTAAAATCTTATCTGTGATTGTTTTTACCTTTTTTCATTTGCAGCTAGAAAAGATTAAAATACAAATACTATCCTGCGAAAAAAATTCATGACATTTATTGAAATATCTTCTTATTACGAATAGGAGTAAAGGGAAGTATAACAAAATTATACTTCCCTAGTACAAAAACAAAAGTTATTACTTTAAAATTACACAGTGGACGCTGTGGGATTCAAAGATGCAAAGTTCCTATTCTAAAGGAGTATCCAGTGCTCTCTGAATGGAAAGTGAAACATTAAATCCAATAAGATGAGAGAGGATAATGCCCTAATGCCCAAAACCCTCAAGGAAAGTTAATTTACTATGTGTGTCCTCTTGGAAACATATTTGGTGGCACAAAAATCGTATTTTGTGTCCTAAAATGAGCTAAGAATTCACTGATAAATAACAGGAAAGATGTTTTAAAATCTCTTCCAAAACTTACAGGATTTGGAAAGAATCTGCTATAGAGCAAATCAAACAAAATTCAAAAAAGAAAAAAAAAAAGAGAAAGCAAAACTAAACTTTATAGGGAAAAGGAAGGTGTGTTTCTTTTCATGGATTGAACTCGGCCACTGAGCCACATCCCCAGCCCCATTTTGTATTTTATTTAGAGACAGGGTCTCACTGAGTTGCTTAGCGCTTCACTTTTGCTGAGGCTGGCTTTGAACTCGCGATCCTCCTGCCTCGCCTTCAGAGCCACTGGGATTATAGGCGTGGAGTGCGCCACCGCATCCGGCAAAGTGTGTTTCTTGATCAATTCCATTAGTATCTTTTGCAAGATAAATATTACTGATTTTAAATATCATTTGGTTATTTTGAAGACTTTTATGAATAATTTTTAAATTTGGTCTCTATGGCTGACAAAAGCAACAGAATTTTTTTTCTCCCGGAATCGTTCTTATCGACTTGGTCAAAAGACCTAGGACTATTCTTAATTGATTTCATCAAAGTAATATTTTTAATTAAAAATACAAGTACAGTAAAAAGGATCTAAGAAATTTCAAACTTTCTTTTTTCAAAAAATGTCAAGCTACGACATCTAATGAATTTGACAGTTAAGTAAAAACATTCTGAAATCATTCCATATGTCTCAAGCTTTCTAAATTTTGGCATATTTAGAACAGGTCATATTCTGAAATGTCTAAAGAAATTTGTCATTTACTTAAATTGAATTCATCAAATCCTCATGGTGGCCTACTTACATATTTAGGACTTTTCCAGCAGTTGAGCAAGCCTCCATTAAAATACAAACAGGAAGAGAATTAAAGGAACCATCTGCACACTTCTCGGTAAACAAACACATTTCAACTTTCCATTCTATTTCAGAACGTTATACCAAAGGATGCAATAAAGATCAGAGTGTAGCAAAAGGGAAATCTCTGCACAAAAAAGTAAAGGTAAGTTCTCTTTTCAATTAAAAAAATCTGCGTCCCCTGCTGGTAAATTACGGCACACTGCATAAAGTTTATTGTGGTTAACAAATGTTTCTAAAAAAGCAAAATTATTTTCTTGCTCTCACCCTCTTACTTTTAAGGTGACTTCTAATCCCTAGGCCATGATCAGTTCTACGTAGTATTTTTAATTTAATGGCACAAAGTGATGACTTATCTGAAAACTAGCCGAATGAAATGTAGGCCCCAGGTGTCTACTGTCAGGCTTCCGACTCCGGGAGGAAAAGAGGGGAGCCCACCCGCTGACAGGGCTCACACTGCCGCAAGCAGCTTCAGGTAGAAGCTCCGACCCACCGCGATCAGAAGGAAGAAGGCGAACGCACGACCGGCCCACCGCGGTCGCCGGCCAGATGCCACCCGGTTAACAGCATATGGGAGGGCAGAGACTGCTCCCGGCCCTGGGCAAGCGCTGCTGCAGCTAGGGCCTGGCGGCAAAGGCGAGGCTGCGGCGGCGAGGGCGCGGTGGCCGGCCCAGACCGCGAGAGAGCCGGCACGCTCTTCCTGGCGGCAGAGGCACACGTGGGGCTCGGGGCGGCAGGGCCTCAAAAGGCTACCGGAGGTGGGGCGGCAGGTGCGGGGGAGGCGAGGGTCTTCTCCCAGCATAGGCCCCAGAGGCCGCAGGCCAATCGGGGGAGGACAACTCCCGCGACAGCCGCATCGGGGTCCAGGGCCGAGACCCTGGGCCGTGGACAGGGGAAGGGAGGCCAGAGGCGTTCGGAGCGATTGGAAAAGGAAGCGAAGGGGCAGAACAAGATCAGACCCGGGCCCCAGGGACGCTCGCCGGCGCAGAACCCAGGCTCACCGTGCCTCCGTCCTTAATGATGATCTTTTTGGCCAGCATGATACTGCGGTTTGCGGCCCGTTTCTTCTTCTTTCCCTGGGTCATTTTACCATCCTCGATTCCTGGCGTTGCTGCAGCCACTCCCGGGGCGGCCGGCCCCAGCGGCGAGTGCCGTCCCGCCACTACTGCCGGGCCGAGCCGCTCCGGGCGCCCGCCGCCATCTTGAGGGCCCGGCCTGCCTCCGGCGGCGCGTCACATCGTGCGATCGGCCGACGAGCACGCCCCGCCCCACCCCGCCCACGTGACGCCCGCCTGTCGGCTTCCGCGCTCGGAGTCCAGGCGCTGAGAGGGCGGCCCGGAGGGAAGCGGCAGGCACCTAAGGGCTGCTGACTGTCAGGGGTTCTGTGCTGCCTCTCACCACTTGCTTAATTCTCTTAGCAGTTCTGGGCAGTAGGGATCATTATTGGACCCTCTTCACGGAGGAAGAAATTTTAAGTTTCAAAAGGCTGTTACCGTTCATAGCTGTAAGTAGTTGCACTGGAATTGTAACCAGACTTCCTAGACTATTAGCCTCATCTCCAGCCCAGCCGTTCTAATCCAGACGGAACTGAAGAGCATAGTGGGAAGACAAAAAAAAAAAAAAAAAAAAAAATCATTTTCTACAAATGCTGGGTAACCGAAGAGATAAAGTAAGATGAATTTTTTGTAGTCTTTTGGTGCTCAGGGGCCCCCACTAAAAGGCACTTGGATCATGCTTGTTTACAGTAGCTCCCTTGTCCTAGGACCTATGTCACACTTTGTAAACCACTACCTTTTTATTATATTATTTAAAAATCAACTTACAGGAGATTAAATGGATTGCTAAGAAGAGCAGTTGACAAAAATGGAATGTGAACTATGAAACATTTCCAGTATTAACATTTTGACTTCGATAACTATAGTAGTAGTAGTAGTAGTAGTAGTAGTAGTAGTAGAAGAGAATATCTTTTCCTTAAATATGCCTTTTATTTTTAAGGAGTCTAAGGATATAATGCACGATACCTACCCTCAAATGATTAGGAGGTGGAGGGCAAAATGTTAAAAACACAGTCAACCTGGGTATGGTGGGTCTAAGATATGTTCACAAATTCGGTGTGTATCCCGGGAAGAGGTCAAGTGTGATTCCCTTTTCCTTACCGCTTGGTTGGACTTCATGATGCCCAGATTAAAGCAGAAGTGACAGCACTGACTTCAAAGGCTAGGTCATAAAAGGCACTGCAACTTCTTGCTAGCTCTGCTTTTGGATCACTCTGAACCCCAAAGTCTAGGAGATGCTATGTCATGAGGCTATCAAAGTAGCTACAGAGAGATCCAGTTGTCTACAACTGAGACCTACCAAAAGCCATGTGAATCATCTTGGAAGTGGATTCTCTAGCTGGTTATGCTTTTAGTTCAAGACAAGTACTACCAATATCTTGGCCACAACTTCAGGAGAGACTCAAAACTAGAACCACTCTGGGATTTGACTCTTAGAAACTGTGTAAGATAAATTGTCTTAAGTCACTAGACTTTGGGGTAATTTGTTATGTGGCTGTAAATAACTAAAATACAAGATAAAGGAGGAAATATGGGGTAAAAAGAATGTGAGTTCTTTATATTGTTCTTGCAACTTTTCTCTAAGTTTGCAATTATTTCAAAATAAAATGTTAAGAAATAAATTTGACTGAATTTTCTGAACCTCCTATTTCCATACTTACTAGAAGTGAAAAACAAATCAATTTCCATGGAAGGAAGAAGAAAAACATGTGAGCCCAATAAGATACTTCCCAATAAATAAACAAATCATACTTATTTTTTAAAATCTCATATAGAAAACTCATGTTTATTTTTAAAAAATTCTCATATAGAAACTTTTCAGATAAAGTCCAATTTGGAGCTCTTTAGAGAAAGAAATAGGAAATGAATTTTATAATTAAATCCCCAGGAACATGTTTCAGATGCAGAGGGCTGGTAAGATAATTTTTGTGTGGTTACTCTTTTCATAGCCCTCAAAATCATACTTCATTGGGCAGCACCAATTTTATCCTTAAGAAATGGTTGGGCTGGGGATATAGCTCAGTTGGCAGAGTGCTTGCCTTGCAAGCACAAGGCCCTGGGTTCAATCCCCAGCACTGCAAAAAAAAAAAAAAGTGGTTATTGAATCAATCATTCAAAAATATTGAATACCTACATGTGGTTGTTACTGTATTTTAGGCACATCTGCATGGAGGTTACATTCTATTCGGGGAGCACAGTTAACAAAACAAACATAAAAGAAAACTGAAGATTGAGTTAAGTGCAGTTGTTAATAGTAATAAGAGAAAGAGACATACCACCTGTCTAGAGTATCCCAGGCTTTGGGCTAGAAGGGCTACAATGGTAAACAAGAAAGATCAGTCCTGTTCTAACAGATCTATTTTGTATATACTTAAAGCTTTGTAAGTGATTTGAGTTGTGAATATCCACAAATGAGCTTTATGTTAAGATGACATGTAGCCAGCCTTGGTGGCACATACCTGTAATCCCAGCAGCTTGGGAGGCTGAGACAGGAGGATTTTGAGTTTGAAGCCAGCCTCAGCAATTTAGTGAGACCCCATCTCTAAATAAAATACAAAAGAGGGTTGGGGATGTGGCTCGGTAGTTAAGTATCCCTGAGTTCAAGCACAAGTACAAAAAAAAAAAAGGTTGACATGTAAGTTAGGGTTCTTTGGTTAACAGTCAACAACAGGAACTAATGCTGGCTAACACAAGCAAAAGGTATCTGGAAGGATATTAGGAGTTTCCAAAATTAATAAGGCCAAGAATCAGGCTTAAAAATAGATAGAAATCAAGGTGTGGAATGTTCAGAGAACATTTCATGAGGCAACACTGGAGAGAGACTAAGGATTCCTTGGAGAGAAGGACAAGTGGCTGAAGCTAACTATTCCTACGGTATTAAAACTATATCATAGAATCCAAAGCTCATTCTTGCCCCCAGATGCACATTTATTAAAGAAACTGCACTTCACTATAGTAACAGAAGGAATTCTCTCACTATAAAACTGAGTAAGTCACCCAAATTCTTACTCTCCTCCCTCCCTTTAATATAATCACCTGTTATGTTGATATAGGAAAATACCACATTTTATCATAAATAGAAAGGCCACCAAAAATCCATACAAGGTTACTGTAAAAATATAGTAGGAAATGAAGGCTTTTCAATCAATAGAAGGCAGGAGCAGTGGTCTGCCTGTAGTTTCAGCTACTAGGGAGACTGAAAGTGGGAGGATTGCTTGAACCCCAGAGTTTGAAAACAGGTTGAACAACGAGTGAGACCCTATCTCAAAAAAACAAACACACTTTGCTTGGGGTATATTTCAGTGGTAGGAGCACATTACCTAGCATGCCTGAGGCCCTGGCAGGGTGGGTGCGTAGGACTCTCCTTAATAGAAACTACTACCCTCTAGAAAATATGAAGCAGAAGAAAACTACATTACAATACTCCACCTAGAAAATATGAAGCAGAAGAAAACTACATTACAATATTCCAACATGAATTAAATATCACTAAATAAGCAATTGCATACAATGAAAGAAAACAAATTTTTAAATAGGAAGATGTAGAGAGTTATTCAAACTCAGGCAATATGCCGAAAATATAAAATCATTTTAAAAGTGACAACTAAAATTACAGAATACTAAAAGAATAGATGCAAAAGAAAATTAAGAAACAATGATTACAACAGCTGTAAGAACAAAAACAATAATAAGGGGTTAGAGTTTTAGCTCAGTGGTAGAGCGCTTGCCTTCCACATGTGAGGCACTGGGTTCCATTCTCAACACCACATAAAAATAAATAAGTAAAACAAAGGTATTGTGTCCATCTACAACCAAAAAAAAAAAAAAAATTAGAAAAAAAGCAGTAAAAAGGATCAGTGATAAAATCATCTAGACAAAATTATCTATGCCTCCAGGCAAAGATCTACAAACAAAATTAGGCCTCTGGGTGAAAACCAATAACAAACAAAATTAACAATATCAATTCCAAAGACTTAAGAAAAAAAAAAAATCAAGTGGTGCCAGACTTCTTGAAAATACCAAACAATACAATGGTGGAGCATCATTTTCAAAAATATTCAAGGCAAGTAAATGTCATTCTAGGATTTTAGATGTAGCCAAGCTGTATGTATCAAAGCTCTAGAAGAAATCTTACTCATGCTACAACTCAGAGACTACTGTATTTATAAGCCCTCTACTAGAACTTTATCCAGTCAAGAGTAGACTGAGGGAGATTTCAAGTAAACTACAGAGTATTAAATACATTTAAAAATTTTTAATATGTATAATTTTACAACAAAGGCAGCGATTAGGGTGCAAATAGTCTATGTTATAATGAAACAGGACAAGACAACTAAAAATTTGAGAGAGAAAGGATAAAAGTTTCATTGTCACATAGACAAATCACGTGAAGAATCAACAGCTAGCAAATTGACGGCTGCATTGGTACACAACTGTAATCTCAGTTACTCGATGGCTGAGGCAAGAGGATTGAAAATTCAAGCCAGCAGTTGACTGGGCAACTTAGTCAGACCCTGCCTCAAAATGAAATGTAAAGACGACTGGAGATGTAACTCAGTGGTAGAACACTTGCCTAGCATGTTCAAGGGTTCAATTCCCAGTACCACCAAAAATAAAAAACAAATATTGGGAAATTAAAAGAAGGCCAAACAAGCAAAAAGTGAACCCAAAAAGTACTATAAGATGTTATCAGTATAAAGGTGACCAACAGAACAAACATACAAACCTTTCTAAATGTAAAATTTTACAAAGCAAAGAACATACTCCATTTAGTGAAACAGTACACAGTAAATATAGCTACACACATTTTACATTTACTTTTTCAAAAAGAAACACAGAAAGGTCAAACAAGAAACTAATAAAAATAGTTACCTACAGAAGGTGGTTATGAATGGAAAGGAAAGACAGGCATGAGAGATAATGAGATGTTTCTTAGTATAACATTAATTTAGTTTTAACCTTTGAACCATGTAAATGATTCACATATTCAACAATATTAAAAGTATTTTCCAAAATTGAATATAAATAAAAACCAATGAACTTGATTTTATCACACGATAACTACACAGAGAAGAACAATTTCATTAACTTTTGAACATATACTCTGGTCATACTCTTTAGTGGACTATATTCGAAGGACATAACAGAAATGAAAAAAAAAGACCTTAAAATTTTACTCAGTACATTGACCATTAGTTATAACATTGGTATTGTAATTTTGAAACATACAGTATACAACATCAGCAAACAGATTAATGTTAGGAAGAACCAAAATTTCCAGTATTTTTTTAAAAACATTCATTGAGGCATTGATAGAACTTTATTTTTTATTCATTTATTTATATGTGGTGCTGAGAATCAAACCCAGTGCCTCACATATGCTAGGCAAGCACTCTACCACTGAGCCACAACCCCAGCCCAGATTTTCACTATTAAAGATAAGCAAAATACAAAATTAAAAACAGTATCAAGTTAAAATTTATAAATACTGATTTGAATTCATGATATATTTCCTACCTTGTGCACCAAAATGACATAAAAGCAATGACATCTTAGTAACAATGGATTCTAAATTCCATTCCCTTTAAAAAGAATAGGGTTTCTGGGAGAAAGAGCTGACACTACATGTTTGGAATAACACAAGTACAAGGTAAGTCTGGGACACCTTGTGTCTGAAGCTAGACAGAACTTGGTTAATGTGGTCATATCTAAAAACTGCAAGAACTATCTTGTGATTTTCACAGGCTACAGGCTCAAAGTGTTATCAAAAATAACTAATTGACTAATGTGTAGAGGAATTTTTTAAAAAAATTCAGAAAGACATAGTGATATTTGAAAAAAGAGGCACTGAAGAAAAAGGAAGGAAAACATTGTTTTTTAAAAAATGGAAGATAAGCTGGGTGTAGTGGCATATGCCTATAATCCAGTAACCCAGGAGGCTGAGGCAGGAGGATCGTAAGTTCAAGGCCAGCCTCAGCAATTTAGCAAGGCTCTAAGCAATTTAGTGAGATCCTGTCTCAAAATAAAACATAAAAAAGGCAGAGGATGAGGCTATGTGTTTAAGCACCCCTCCTGGGTTCAATCCCTGGTACTGAAAAAAAAATTAAAAATAAATTAAAAAATAGAAAATAAACCAAGAAATGCAGAAGAAAATTAGAGAATTTTTAAAAGCATTTTAAATCACCATTTTACCCTCCAATGTAATAAATGACTCAATCAAAAATCATTATTGGGCTGGTCAGTGGTAGAGTGCTTCCCTAGCACATATGAGGCACTGGGTTAGATCCTTAGCACCACATAAAAATAAATAAATCAAATAAAGGTATGTGTCCATCTACAACTAAAAATATTTTTAAAAAAATAATCATCAAATGAACCAGGCACTGTGGTGCACACCTGTAGTCCCAGCTATTTGGTAGACTGAGACATGATGATCACTTGAGCCTACGTGTTCAAGGCTGGCCTGGGCAACATGGCAAATATCCCTCCCAAAACAATCCAACAAAAAAAAAATCATTAATTGGTGTTATAGCCACTGAATGAAAAGCTGTTGGGAAACAGAATATTCCCACAGTGCTAAAATATTATTCCAAAGATTACTAAGGGGGATAAAAAGGACCTTTCCAGTGGAGAGATCAAGTAGTCCTCACTTTAACCAAGTAATCAATTACCAACATTAATAAAAGTATCCAGGATTATGTACCCTTTTAATAGATGTTATATAAAATCTAAATAACTTGTAAAATATTCTTGTTAAAACCATTTAACTGAAGCTAATCAAATCTTGATTTCCAGTTCAAAGGAAATACAAAGAATAAAGGTAACAAGCCAAACAAAGGACAGATCCAAAAGAGCAGCGAAGCGACTTTCTTTAAAAGTCCTATCCTGGGGAAAATAGCTATGAGTGTGCAAGGAGAGAGGTCTTCTACACTAAAATAAATAAATATGAAGCACAACCATCAATTGTATTCTGATGTAGACAAAAATCTGTAAAATCTAATTTTTGAGATAGTTGGAAATATTTGAATGAACTTAGATGATGCAATTAGAATTTGAATTGTTTTAAGTGTGATAATGGTATTGAGGTTAATTAAGATGTCTTAGCCAGGTGAGGTGGTGCACACTTGTGATCCCAGTGGCTTGGGAGGCTAAGGCAAGAGGATCACAAGTCCAAAGCCAGCCTCAGCAACTTAGCAAGGCACTTAGCAAGACCCTGTTTCTAAATAAAAGATTAAAAAAAGGCTGGGGATGTGGTTCAGTGGTTAAGCACCCCTGGGTTCAATCCTCAGTACCAAAAAAAAAAAAAAAAAAAAAGATATCTTTATTTTTAGAACATGAATGCTCAAGTATTTAGGGGTAAAATGTCCTAATACAGATAAAATGCTCAAAATGTTAATAACTGTTGAATTTAGGTGATATGCTATTCTTTTAACTTTTATGTATATTTCAAAATAAAGAGCTAAAGAAAATTTAAACTTAAAAAAAAGTTCCTTAACAATCGCATCTTTGTGTGCGCAGGAGATAACCTATGAATTTGTTAAAGCTCACCTGGCACAATTTGACATAGCATGATTAAAGTCATCAAAATGGCAATAGTTGTGCTAGGCATGGTGGCGCACATCTGTAATCCTAGCTGTTTGGGAGGGTGAGGCAAGAGAACCACAAGTTCCAAGCCAGCCTGGGCAAGCTAGGGAGACCCTGTCTCAAAATAAAATAAAAAGGGCTGGGGACGTAGTTCAGTGGTAGAGCACCTGTGGGGCACTTGCCTAGAGCATACAAGACCCTGGTTTAGTTCCCATGACCACAAACACACACAAACAAGAAACAGTATAAAAACAAAAACAAAAACAAACATGAAGTAGATGCAAATATAAAGAAATGGAAATTTGAAGCATTATGTATATTATACAGAAATAATGCTTCAGTTTTTAAAATTGTAGAACTTACAGCAATACCATTGGAACAATCACAAAATGTAACATGGGCTCACATCTTTCATGATTTTCAATAATCCTATCAGCCGCCCAGGAAATACTACCCTATCTTTGCTATATTAAGATCTATTTGAAGCCAGGTGGGGTGGTGCACACCTGTAATTCCAGCAACTGGGGAGGGAGGCTGAGGCAGGAGGATTACAAGTTCAGACAGCTTCAGCAACTTAGTGAGACCCTAAGCAACTCAGTAAGACCCTGTCTCTAAATAAAATATAAAAAGGGGCTGGGGATGTGGTTCAGTGGTGAAGTGTCCCTGGGTTGAATCCCTAGTACCAAAAAGAAAAAAAAAGAAAAAAAAAATGTATTTGAGCTGCATGCATATATTAGGAAAAGCACTTAGCATCATAAATTTAAATTGAATTTACTCTCCAGTAGAATAAAACATTAACATCAGCCTAAAGAAAAAAACTTAATAACCCTTCAATTATTAGATTACTTTTGTATATGTAATGTCTTATAAAAGAGCAAACACACTCATGAAAATTTTGTTAAAAAACACATGTCTGGGGCTGGGGATGTGGCTCAAAGGTAGAGCACTTTCCTAGCATGTGTGAGGCACTGGGTTCAATCCTCAGCACCACATAAAAGTGAATAAATAAAGATATTACGTCCATCTACAACTAAAAAATAAAAATAAAAAACCCACATCTTATTTAAGCATTTAACTAAATTTCTTACATGTTCTATGTTTAAAGTACATTTAAGAAGAGTGTACATGATGCACAACCATAGAAATGAAAAGTTGTACCCCATTTGTGTACAGTGAATCAAAATGAAGTCTGTAAAAATTGAAAAAATAAGAGTGCATTTTTAGATTATCCCAAAACACTGTGACATTCATTATTCTTTCAGATATTTAGTGAGTTCTACTTCATTTTTTTTATTTTTATTTTTTTTTAACCAGGGATTGAACTCAGGGACACTCGGCCACTGAACCACATCCCCAGCCCTATTTTGTATTTTATTTAGAGACAGGGTCTCACTGATTGCTTACGGCCTCGCTAAGTTGCTGAGGCTGGCTTTGAACTCGTGATCCTCCTGACTCAGCCCCCCAAGTCGCTTGGATTACAGGCGTGTCCCTCGCGCCCTGCTGAGTTCTACTTTAAAAAGGAGGAAAGTGTACATTTAGGGTCAACTCTGTATTTCTAAAGGAATACCATGTTATTTGTTTTAAAGAAGCTATTACTGGGCTGGGGATACAGCTCAGTTGGTAGAGTGCCTGCCTCCCAAACATAAGGCCCTAGGTTCAATCCCCAGCACCACAAAGAAAAAAAAAAGAAGCCATTACTTTTAACATTTTAGAAATCCTAAATGAATAAGTGAAAATAAATGCACAAGTGAAAAAAACAACTGATCCTTAGATCCAATGTAAGGGTGATACTTAACCCTAATGACTGGAAATGTGGACCTAACAATAGTGAAGCCCAACGGTGAGCCAAAGTAGCAACTGGTATCAGTTCTATTCTATTAGCTTTTCTTTATACTGGTGATATTTAAAGACTACTTTAAAATAAGTTCAAAATTATATATTATATAGTTTATATAAAACCTGAACAACAACAAAAAAATTTTTTGAAGTGGTGTTTGGTTATGTTGCTCCTGCTAGACTTGAACTCTTGGGCTCAAGTGATTTTCCTACCTCATCCTCCCAAGTAGTTGGGACTATAAGCATTTCACATTGCCTGGCCCTTTTAAACCAAATTTCAAATTTGTCCTTTAAAATATTTCAGCATTTAATAAAGCTATCATTAAACATCAGAATTGAAAAGTAAATGAGAATACTATGCTTTATCTATAATATATACATACATATATGATAGTTACTTTATCTAATTATACATATTTTCCAACCCTATAAATGTTTAGAAACAAAGAATTTCTAAAACTATAAATGGCAGTGCATAAATTAAAAGTCTCTATAAACATGAATTGTCATTGCTTATGTCATCCCCATCAATTCAGGGACAATTTATTTATAGATATTCAGTCACTGTATAGTAAGGAATCTGGCCTCTAGAAAATTCTGGCCCAAGTCTTTGGGAGTCCCAGTTATAGGAATGTCTTTTATTATTTATATTGGCCTTCTCAGACCACAACTGACAATTTATGTTAAAAAGATGACCTATGGTGAGCCCTTGGAGCCTAATGTCAGAAAGATCTCCAGGGTGGGGTCAGGTAGAGAATTTAATCATGTAGACAAAGAATCAGCCATGCTGACTAAATAAAAATCTTGACACTACAGCTTAGTGAGCTTCCCTCTGCATACTGTCACATACAGTGGCCAGAAGTAGATAATGTTGTCCATGACTCTGCAGGGAGAAGATAGTGGAAGTTCCAACTTTGAACTCCTCCCACACTTTGCCTTACGTGTCTCTTCCTTTGTCTGGTTGTAATTTATATTTTCTTTCCCTATAATTATGTGACTGTGAGTAAAATAGCTTTGTAAGTTTCTTTCTAGCAAATTATCAAAGCAGTGGGTGGATTTGGGAAACCCTAAATTAACAATCACCCGGGCATTCTCTACATAAAAATCTCAAATCTTTGGTAATTGAAGGCAATTTGTGTCTTCCTTGACATTTTCTAGAGTGAGTATGTAATCAGTCCTGCCTTGAAGGAATTATCTTCATAAGAACATATGAGACTAATTCATAGGTTCATAAGAACAGTAAGAAAGACTAGCTGTTTACTATCTGACTCTGTTGAAAGGTTGGTAGTATCTATAACATGATTCTGAGATATGTTTGCATAGCACTTAGATTTGAGATCATGATATATTTTGAACAAAAGAAGTACTCTAATTTAAAAAAATTAAAGATTTTCAGTTAGTGCTGTTCATGAGAAGTTACGAAAGAAAATGATATGTTTTTAAAATCCTAATATTTTAGTGATCTTTTAAAACAAAGCATTTTGTGTAAAGTTATTACAGTAGTAGAGCTGGAAATAAAATCCTATATGTTGCTTATTACATTTAATCTGTGCATTCAACTGAGGGTCATAAAAGAAGCAATTATGTTCAAATTGTGGAGCAAATAAGTACTGAATTACTTTACTTAATTAACCTTAAGGCTAGCAAAGAGATATTTTATTTACAACAAAATACTTTTAGGCTATTATCATCATACAGGTAGACAAATTCTAACTAGTTTAAATAAAACCCATTCTTTCATGCTAATGCATAGGATAGAGAAAAGGGCAATCACATGTGACAAAAAGTCAACCAGAAGAGTAAAGATCAGCAATTCATTTCAGATATATGAGACTAATTTATAGGTTCAATCATAGACACAGGTAAATAAGGAAATATAAGGAAAATCTATATAGAGTTATTTATGAAAATAATCTATTTCAATAATCTATTAAATAGATAATAATGGATACCAAACAAGGACAAGAGAAAATTTCCAATTAAAAAGTCATTTAACAAAAGATCTGTCCATAAAAAATTTAAATATACAAATCACATCCCCAAGTCCAAAAGAATCTTTCTAAACAAATAAAATACAGGCACTGACGAATTTGGGATATAAACCATTTAAAAAATTTTTTTAAATTACAGTATATTATATCTTATAAGAAATGAGACAACAAAATGACAGTTACATACAACTGTTAAAGTTTCAAAAAGCTGAATGTTGGTACAATGGTGCCACAATTTATTTAAATGAGAACTGTTAACTAATGCTTTTTATAATTAGACCTATTTCAGTTTTGTTAGATAATGGATTTAAAGAGCAACATTTGTTATATTGAAACAACCAAAAACAGAATTATAGTTATTCTTGAAACATTCTAATTTTGCCTATGTGTCTAAAATTGTGAATTACAGAAATGTTCTTCAGAAAAGTCAGATATTTGGTAAGGCAAGGCACATAGGACCAGATTTTGATAAAGGTGCTTTTTCCTTGGCCCTATAACTACTTTATCCTGGAAATTCTTATGATGACTTTCAATATAAATAAACAACTTACATAAAGCATATGTCCATAGTAATTAAATGTTTTCAGTGAATGTTTAAATAAAATGAAGGATGCTAAACCCTTTCTTAAAAAAACCAAAACAACTAAGTTGTTGACTGTACAATAACATTTTCAGGCCAATGATTTGATATGTAATAACAGTCATTATTACACTAAATGTACAGAGCACAATGTCAATTGGTTTCCTTTTAGATTCCATGTTATTAGAATCTAGTTTAAATAGCAAACTGCCTTTCCTTCTATGAAATTTGGTGATATTTGATGTAAAGATTTAAGTTTTGTACCTCTAAACTATTCTACTATAAAAGTAGCTTAAGGACTTCTCTAAAATCATGTATTAAAGAATTGGAAACACCTAAACTGTTGCATTTTAAACTTTTCTTCACAATAACTATATTCTTAATTTTTAGTAGAATTATCAATTGCCACTTTCCTCCCAAGAATTAACACATTGTTACATGGAACAATTTAGATGAGAGATAACAAATACACTTTTTAATAAAGTACAGAAATTTAAATTATCCAGGAGTCATCATTTTAAAAGTTTAATACAATAAGAACCTTTGAAGGTCATTAAAACACGAACCACATATATAAAATAGCATTTTCTGTATATATGACATGATCTAGGACCCAAGTCCACCTTCTTCAAAATGATTATTTCCTTTGAATTAAAAATTTAAAACTAAATAGTTCAATAACATTTTCAACCATACTAGAAGAGCAAAGTATAAATTATGGCGAATGAAAGTTTACTTTGAAAATATACTTTAGACTACTTTTCTGTTTTCATAATTCCTAATTACATTTTATAATCTTTGTTAGAAATCTTGAAAATTATATTATTATGGACACTTGAAAATGTTATTAGTTTAACATACCTACTATCCAATAATTTACTTGTGTAACTGTTGAAGTGTTAAAGTAGGGGCAGAATAAACCTAAGTTAACAATTTTGAATGCACAATGCATTAATACATAATTGCCCAAACAATACTTCACTGTGAACTGAACATATATCTTTAGTTTCAGTCTTAAATTATAGGTATTTGCAAGATTTAGAGTTCACTTAGTAGCAATAGGATATAAGCCTGAATGTTGTTGCAGTCTTAAAATAAAACGTGGTTATCAAACAAAATACTCTAAAAGGTGGTCAATGAAAATCATAAGTCTGGTACCATAGTTTGTTATCAACAGCTAATCAATTTTAAATATCTTATAATTTCAAGCACTTTTAAACTCTGGATGGAGTTGATTAGGCCTCCAATCTGTAGAGACTATGTTTTTGCATTAGCGAGGTAGCACAGCCAGTCCAAATCAGCCGAGAGTACCCAATGGTTTATAATAACATTATTCTCCAGTCAAATTCTATTAACAAAATCCATTAGAACTATATAAAAATATTTATTTCATGGTTTTTTATATCAGAACAGACTTTTAAAAATACATATGAAAAAATAAAGCAAAATACCTCTTATACTTAATAGATAATCTGCATATAGTCAATAATTAAATTAAACATATCAATTATAGAACATATTTTTGCCCACCAATTCGTCTATTTCTAATATATTCTTTCTCCTTTGAACCAGCTTGTTAAATAACCTGTAGTTTGCATCCTCAACTCCAGTGTTGAATAGGGAAGAAAATCCTCTATTTTAAAGCAAAATTATGACTCCTTCCCAGCAGCTTTCATGGAACACACAAAGGGAACTCAGAATTCAGCTACCTCTCCCAGTCATGTGATCACAGTATTCCTGGGAAAAATGGGCTTATGAGAAATCTAAAAATTTCTTCTGACCAGTCTTGAATTTAAAGTTCTGGTGCCATTTAACATAGTGTAATATGGCAACAGGAATGTCTCCAAGAAAAGTCATTTTGGTCTTGATTCACTGACACCTATACTACGAATTTTTTGGTTGTTGTTTTTTGTTGATTAAAGGAAATTTCTACAGACAAGTAAAATATTAATTTAAAAACTTTCTAGTTGTATACAGTATAACTTGATAGCTCAAAATTCTCCAAATGGAGTTATTAGACAATGTTTTAAATTATTAAATCAGTATTTAATCCCTTTAAATTACATTTTAAATTTTCAGTACAACACAAAAAATTTAAAGTAATATTAAGAATTTATCTGATTTATGGAAAAGATATGCAATTGAGAGATCAAGGTTACCCTTTAACTCCATTAGAGTAAAGTCACTGGCTACTATCTAGCACAGGAAGAACTGGATTGCATTCAGCTGTCTCAAAACACTAAAAGATCTTAGGAGAAATAGATGTCTACATTACATTTAAATATGAATTTTATTCTCTGACAAATCAGACCCAGAATATTACCTTATCAAATTTTTGTAATTGAACAAATAACATTTTGCAATCTTTTGTTTAGCAATCTTTTATACAAATATAAAAATTTCAGATATGTGAAAAAAAATTTCAAATCATATTTCTATATTTCACAGCTTTATAGATAATCATAATTTTCAAACTTTGACTCTTCCATGTAATTTGATATTTCTGTACAGAAAGAATAAGATAAAAAACATTCAATAAGAGTAAATAGATCTAATTTGCAAAAATTGATATCTGACATTTGTGTGCTCTTGCAAAGAGTGCATAGGACATTTCTGCAGCAATCAAAAAGGTAAACTTTTTAAAATTAAATTAGATTTCAAGTTTCCTTCAATATTCTAATTCTAAACCCTAGAAATACTTTCAAGTTTTGATTTCTAGGTATAATGTGTTTTGCTACATATACAGTACAAACATTTTATCTTTAAGTCTGTATATTTTCAAACCACTTGAACAATATAATCAGATTCAGCATGATGATATCTTCACGGAATCTGTAGAAGTCCTCTGTGCAAGATTAACGTTGAAATTCCTAGTGCACCATCATGAGAAACCAGTTAAAGAAAGTTTATGATTATGCTTTAATGGGATTTCCTGCAGGTTTGGGATCATAACCATATAAGAAAGTAGCTGCTATTACAAGGATGGCTCCAAGGAAAAAGACACTAAATGACAGGAAGGAAAAATGAAAAAAAGAAAATCAGATTAAAAGCAAAACAAATTCTTTCTATATCTTTACCATAAACACAATTATAATATGGGAAGAAAATGTTGCAGTAACATGGCTAACAAATATTGAATACTTCCCATAAGGTATTTGGGTAAATGCTTTATATATGTCATCTCACTTAGTTCTCACAACAACCCTGTTAAGAAATAATAGTGTTATCTGCATTTTTTACCTATGAGCAAACAGGTTTTAAAAGTTTAAATAACTTGGCCAGGTATGGTGGCGCACGCCTGTAATCCTAGCAGCTCAGAAGGCACAGGCAGGAGGATCTCAAGTTCAAAGCCAGCCTCAGCAAAAGTGAGGTGCTAAGCAACTCAGTGAGACCCTGTCTCTAAATAAAATATAAAATAGGGCTGGGGATTGGCTTAGTGGTAGAGTGCCCTTGAGTTTAATCCCTGGTACCCCTGCCAAAAAAAAAAAAAGTTCAAATCACTTGCCTGAAGTCCCACAACCTTAAGCACAAGACAGGATTCAAGTTCAGATGTTTCTGACTCCAGAGCCTGCACTCTCATCTCCTGCACTATGTCTCCCAAAGCAAGATGTTTTAAATGCTGTATTTTACCTAAACATGCATTTTACATGCAATACATTCAACAATAAAAGGTCTCAATTCTTTAAATATTTGACCATATAAAAGGAAAATTTCATTTATATTAAACCAAAGTAAGTTCTGTTTAAAATATGCAGTAATAATAACCAAAATTCAGGCCCGATTTTCAAAAAGAAATAAGATTAAATACAGGACGTTCTTAATTTCCTCATTATTCCACCTATCCATAGATATGATCTACCATATATTACCTTATTTTGGAAATGAACTTAAACTGGATGGAAACTAGTCTATGAAACTTAACTTTTGATATGTATATTTAAAAAATGCTATTATAGAATGTTGAACTAGTCTTGGTTTTAAAATTTCTACTAACAGTTCAAAGTCATTCTCCTGATCAAAAACAAAACAAAACAAAAATATTGCTCTATAAAGGAAAATATATAACCAATTCTTACTATGACATCAAAGGTCTTTAATAATATGGCCCCTCTGACCTCATTCCCCATACGCCTCCCCAACCAATCTATAATTCAGTTGCTCTATTCAGTGTGCTCTTTCATGATAATGTGTTTGCAGATGTTATTCCCACAGTCTACAGTTCGCTTTATCTCAGGAAAAGTATTTATTCATAACAATTGAGGTCTACTGTCTTCAAGATTCACTCCCTTAACTAGAGTGACTTTATTACAACATTTACCACATTATTAATGTATTATTCACATAGTAGCACCCCTGCTCATCTATGTGCTCTTCATTCATTATTGTGTCCCCAGTGCCTGGCATATATAGGGAGCTCAATGATTATAATTAATCACTAGTGTTGATTTGATGTAAATGGGTAACTTTTCAAAAGTCTTAAATGAAATTATATAATTAAGATTAAGATAACATAAAACTGCCTATAAGGTATCTTGAAAAAATAATTACCACAGAAATATTAGGAAATTATTTAGGCTTTGGATAAATGTCTGTCTGAATATTTTTTCTTCATTATAAACTGTTCTTAGCTTTCTGGAACTCTGGAACTACACAGACTGAAAGTTTATGCTCAACTAAAGTTGTCTGATCTAACCTTCTACTCACTGCAGAAATCCCTTCCATGATTCCTCTAACAGAATCTGCTTGAATATTTAAAAATATCAAGAAACCCCTGCTTCTCAAGCAAGTATTTTTCAGATGATTCTGAGGGTAGTAGCAGTGGAGGCTGTAAGAAATGGTCTGATTCTGGAAATAATAAAAAGGAAGAGTTGACATTTGTTTCTGGATTAGAAGCAAGAGATAAAAAGAAGCTGATAACCTTACTCATTACTCAGAGGATATACTTTAACCTTCTCTTACAGACCTCTAACACTATCTACAGAAGCTACCTTCCCTTAGATTAGTGTGGATAAACTGTTCATGTCTGAGTCTAGGAGGAGTTGAGCCTATGCAAGTAGAAGAATAAAGGTGCTGTCACTTATTAAATTAGAAAACCCAGCTGGGGATAGGGACTGAGTATCTAGTAGACCCTTAAAGTAAAAAAGTGAATAGGCATTAGATACAACATCCTGAAATGTAAATTTAAATGAGAATGAGTGAATATAGAAAAAGATCCTTGGGAGCTGTCATGGTGGCACACACCTATAATCTCTATAATCTGCTGACACAGAAGGATCACAGGTTTGAGGCCAGACTCAGCAACTTAGGGTGGCCCTAAGCAACTTAAGAAGGTCCTGTTTCAAAATCAAAAAGAAAAAAGGCTGGGAGATGACTCAGTGGTTAAGTACCCCTTTGTTCAATCCCCACCCCCGCAAAAAAAAAAAAGAAAAGAAAATCCTTGGAACATTCTGAAGTTTAGAGAACGAGAAAATCAGGAGGGAAGTGAGGTTGGAGGAAAACCAAGAGCGGTGTCTTGGAAGGAAGTCATTAAAATATAATCCCCTTATTATTATAAATTAATAATTGCCAAAAAAACCCCACAAAAAACAAAAACAAAAAAAACCCCAGAACCTTCAATACCATCTGTATTCATTACATCAATTCTTCCTGACTGTCTCCTCCTTTGGCATCCATAACATTACACAATTTTGAGTCTCCTGCCTTATCTTATCACTTCTTTTATAATTCCAAACTGTTCTTCTTCCTACAATCACTTAATTCAGTTTTCTCGTGAGTCACCTTCTCCATATAAACTTCTTCAAGAATTTTATCCATTCTCTTGGTGTTAGCTACAAAAATTATGCATTAAAAATGTTATGAGCTAGACCCGGTGATAGGCAGAGGAGACCTGTCTCAAAATAAAAAGGGCTGGGAATATAGCTTAGTGGTAGAACACTTGCCTAGCACGTATGAAACCTTGGGTTCAATTCCCAATACCACTAAGAAAAAAAAGTCAAGACTTAATTTATTCCTTTATAACACAGACGCTGTGTGTGTATATGAAAGTTTTTCAGTGAAAGATTCTTTCATGTATTTAGCTTGAAATATTTTTTTAAAAATGGAGGAACTTTAAATTATATAGAGGGAAATAAGAGGGGGAGGGAGCGGGGGGATGAAAAATGGTGGAATGAGACAGACATCATTACCCTATGTACATGTATAATTACATGAACTGTATGAATCTACATCATGCACAACCATAGAAGTGAAAAGTTGTACCCCATTTGTGTACAATGAATCACAACGAAGTCTCTCAAAATTTTTTTAAAATAAATAAATAAAATAGATGAATGGATTTTTAAATTGTATTTCAATATTTTTTCAAAAGTTATAATAGGATAAAACATCAAATTACTTTAAGCATTCTTAATTTTCTATATACTTTTAGAATTTAAAGAAATAGAAAATAGTATTTTACCTTGTTGGCACAAAATCTTGTAGCCAAAAATAGGATATCAGTGTTGATAATATTATGGATAAAGAGGTTGCAAATCCTTTTAAAATATTATCTGCATACTTAATAACAGCAGCTATAACAAGGCCTCCAAGTGCCTACAAAAGTTTTAAGAGATTATTTTTAAAAACACAATTGCTTTGCAGAGTAATTTCATTACACAATGAAGGTTTGGCTTTTGTCCTACAAACTAAATCCCATTATAGCAAGCAATTTATATTAAACATTTCTTATAAACAATACACTTAGAGGTTTTGTTCAACAGTCCTCATATTTCAAAAGGTATCTAATAAACTTCCAAACTATCTGAAGCTTATTGTAATAGAGTTTGATCACATTATGAAAAAACATTTATCCATCCTCATCTAATTTAATAATTAAACAGCATTTGTTTGGACAAATGTGTGAAGACTGGTCATAGTGAACAGTGATAATTTTTATGTTTGAGTAAAAATGAAATAATTCCAAAGGTTTTTTTCACTAACCTTTCAGCAGCCTCCTAACTTGGCTTTCTTCTTCTAGGGTCTCTCCATTCTAATCTACTGCTCACTTCTCATCAAATTACTCTTGCTAACTTATAGTTTTAATCATCTCTTTCTCTTCCTTTGTTTCCTCCATTCCCCTTTCTTCCTCCCCTCCCCACTTTGTGCTGTGCTGGAAATTGAATCCAGGGCCATGGTAGGTAAGTGCTCTACCACTAGGCTATACCCCTAGCTTTTGCTCTTTCCTTAAAAGTGTATGAAGAACTTTCTACCCAATCTCTCTCAAATTCCAGACTGTGGCTATTTAAAAAATGAGGTTGTTGTGGGTGGGTGGTGGTTCAGTGTTACAGTGCTTGCCTAGCAAATACAAGGTCCTGGATTCAATTACCAAGGATGCCCCACTCCCCCCCAAAAAAGGAGAGAGAGAGAGAGAGAGATTGATTTTACTGTATAGGTTGACCATCCCTAATCCAAAATCCAAAGTACTGCAAAATCCTAAATTTTATTTGAGCACTGACATGATGCCACAAGTGGAAAATGCCACACCTGACCTCATGTGATGGGTAGTCATAATGCAGGTACATTAAAAATACTGTATAAAATTACCATATTATGTGTATAAGGTGTGTGAGTATGTACACACATGCATGTGTGTGAGTCCATTCTCCAAAATGCAAAATCTGAAACACCTCTGATCTCAAGTATTTTGGATAAGGGATAAGCAACCTATACTTTGTATGAGCTTCCAAATCTAGACCACTCACCTTAAAAATTTTCACTCCACCTTTTTAATGGTAGTAGTTTTATTTAGAGAAAGTCATGAATTATGCCAATTGAGCTTACTGCAAATTAATGTTTGAGTCCTATTATGTCTAGGCAACACTGTCATCCATCTATGTATTCCTAGTACTAGTCAGTTATACCAAATCTTTTTAATTTTGCTCATGTCTTCAGCGCCTACTTAAGGAAAGATAGCTTCCCCTTTTGCTATGATAAAATATATCACACATAAATTCTCTTGATTTACCCAATCTGCACTTCAAATTTTCTCTCATCATTGCCTCCTTTTCTTTAAGTATCTTAAAAACAGAAATATCCTTCCTGCTTTCAAAACCAAACCATTCTTTAACATCTTCACTAGCCTTCCAGGACTTTTCTCCTTATAACTTCAAACACCTCCAGAAGAATAGAAGGCTCTGAAGGCAGTGACTTGTATCTTCACTTTTATATCCTCCAGAGTAGAGTACTCCATACGTGTTTTTTGAAAATGAAATTAATTACTCAACTCTTGAACAAATTCAAGTTAAATACAAACACGTAATTTGACAGAAATATTTCAATATGTTAACTAAAAACTGAAGGTAAAAAACTAGAATGAAATATCTACATCTGCTTTTTGGATCTTTAGGGGCTGACCACAAACCTTCTGTACAATATGAGTTACAAAAAAATCAAGTTATATTTGTCCTTAGCTTCAATACTTTACTCTTAAACTTGCATTTTGATGATGTTAAATACCATAGAGTTTACTCAAGATCCTTTTTAAAGTGAGTTTTCCACTAAGGCATTAAGACCAGTTCTATTTTTAACTTCCCTGAATAAATTAGACACAATGAGAGAACTAACAGGAGGGACCTTTCCCCCCGCCATGATATTCATAGCTTCTTTGATTCTCTTTAGCATTAAAGAAAAGACTTTACATGCTTTACCTGAAGAACAACTACTATCCAGGTCAGTTGGTTATATCCCTGAAAAAATCCATTCTTTGATACCAATTCTCCATCATAAATGTAAACACCCATTAATCCAAATATGCTCCCAAAGAAACCTTAAAAAAAAAAGAAAGAAGTCTAGGTCATGTCATTTAGTTTTTCTGAAGAGACATTTCTTTCTGTTGCCATCCCAAATAGTTTTATATTTATTTTTCTTTTTTGATGAAATTTGACTACTTTTAAATTTTTACTTGGTTTATATAAACTTAACATCAAAGTAATACATACTTACTACTATATCATGACTACAAAGTCAAAGATAGTAATAAAAAGAACAGAGATTACCAACCACGGAGTGCTAAAATAATATAACTGCAGAAATTACATGATTATATGGCTGTCCCTTCAAATATTTGCAAAATCTACTGCTTTTAGTATGTGTCATATCTTGTATCTTCCTATTGCTATGTCTAGATTTTGATATCTTTACATTAATACATGCATATATAAAAATTTGCACACATAACAGCATTTTTTTATATTTAAAAAAGTTTTGAAAGTACAATAATAATAACAAAAAATCAGGGGTAAGAAATAGTCATACACAACATTAGAATCTATATGTATTACTGAAATCTCACTTTTGGAAAAGCTCAGTGAAAATAGAAACTATGCCTTATTCATCACCAAGTTCCTCGCCTTTACAATATAGCGCATCAAATAACTACTGGATTTAAACAATTTTCAGGATCATTGCTAGGCTATGTACATCTATAGAATTACCTCTTACAGGCAATCTTTGGAATATATGCAGTCAAAGTGGGTAGGAGGGATATGATTTTTTTTATAAGTGTGCAGCTTTCCATAAGGAAAGGAATTAAAGAGGATATGAAAAACTCTAAAATTTCATTTATGCCAGCTCTATCCTTAATTTTGAACATGAAATTAATGCTGGCATATAATTATAAAAATTCCTGAAAGTACTAAATTTTAAAATTTAATTTATAAAAGTAATGCTTGATAATTAACTAAAAACATATAATATATACTATAGTTTGGAACTAGAATGTCCCCAAAGGTCCAAGTGTTAAAGACTTGGTCCCCAGTCTGTGGCATTATTGGGAGGTGACAGAATTTTCAAGAGGTAGGACATAGAGGCTGGGTGTGGTAGCGTATGCCTGTAATCCCAGTGGCTTGATAGGCAGAAGTAGGAGGATCTCAAGCTCAAAGCCAGCCTCAGCAACTTAGCAAAGCCCTTAGCAACTCAGCAGACCCTGTCTCTAAATAAAATATAAAAAAGGGCTAGGGATGTGGCTCAGTGGTTAAGTGCTGCTGGGTTTAATTCCCAGTATTAAAATAAAATGAAATAAAGAGGTGAGACCTACCGGAGGCCTTAGGTCATTGGGACCCTGATCTCTTCCTGTATCTTCGCTTCCTGGCCACCATGAGGTCAACAGCTTCCTCTGCTATGAGCTCCTACCATGATGCACTGCCTCACCACAGGCCAGAAGCAATGGAGACAAATGAGCATGGACTGAAACCTCTAAAATTGTGAGCCAAAATAAACCTTCTATCTATATAAGTTGGTTTATCTCAGGTGTCTGTTACAGTGATGGAAAACTGAGTAACACAGTAGACAAGGAAATATACATGTCATATATGTCCATGTGTACAGACCTACTATATTCTAATGGTTGCATAATGTCACCCTATCTGGATAGTATCAAATTTGTATGTAATGGTATGTGTTAGGAACTGTTCTAATAGCTTTATGCATGTCAACTTACTACCTATGAGATACTTGGATGTCCATTTTATAGATGGAGCAACATCTGCAAGCTCATATGAGCAGTATGCTAATAAGTAATGAACTCAATATCTGAATCTAAGCAGTGTAGCTCTAGAGTCATTTTTCTCCCCTTTTTTTAGAGTCTATAATCTTTACCACCACTATGCTATTTAATCAAATCATAATTTATTCAACTGATCCTGTTTTCTATTTTTTTAATCAACGTAAACAATGCTTAAATGAATAACGCTGAACCTCCGTTATTTTATTATAGGATAAATTTTATTAAGATGTGAAAGTCTTACATTAAAACATACATTTGTTTAAAAATTTGATAAACAGTTCCAAATTGAGATCCAACAAAGTTATATATATAGCAATCATAGGTAATAGAGTTTTGTTTTTCCACTCTGCTAATAATTGGAAAACAGATGGAAGGATGACTTATCAAATTTGGGAGGTCTGACTTAAAATACGGGCCATTAGGAATATAGACAACTTGCTGTGTGGGAACTAGAAGAGGACTATATGACTGCTGATCAAGAGAGACATGTATATCTATTAAGTTGATGTAGATTGGGAGAAAAAAATAGTAATTTAAAATAAGCCCTAAACTTGCAAGGACAACGACTTAAAAGTAGAATGTGTTCATTTGCAAAGGAGCTGCTTCTCACACAGTTTTGTATGTAGCACTATTCAAAATGAACATAAGACAGGAATATTAATTTTTGGAATCCTTGTATAAGGATATAATCATAATAAGACTATAAATAGTTTAAATATTTGCTCAAAGGCAAATATCCACAGGGATTCTTTTTCTTTTAAGCTATTTACCTTCATTTTAAAAATGCTGTATTGTTTAAGAACTAAAACATAACACTTTGAAATAAAAAGGCATGTTAAGATTTCAAGAAACCAAAAGTTCATCATTTCTAACTTCCTCCACTTGAGTATCTTAATCCCCCTTTTCAGGAGTAAAATAGTTGTTATTTGCAACACCTTATAAGAAAGAAGTGAAAACTAAGGGTAAAGTTACTCGTGCTACAAATGGTGAGAACAAAAATAGATTATATCTTATGTTACAAACCTAAAATTCCATATTCTTGAATGAAAGGCATTCATTTAAAATGCCCTCTTTTTTTTTTTTTTCTTTTTGAGACAGGTTCTCATCACGTTGCTTAAGACCTCTGCTAATCTGCTGAAGCTGGCCTCCTATCTCATCGTCTCAACTTACTGGTATTATAGGCATGTGCCACCACACCCGACTTTAAAATACATTTTTTAAAAAGGAAAAACATTGCCAGATATGTGCATAAATAGCATATTTTATTGAAGACTTATTTAAAAAGATATACAGAAATTTGTAAATATAACAATAAAATCACTTTTTAAAATACTTTAGGGGATGGAGGCTCAGTGGTAGAGTATTTGCTTAGCATGCACAAGGCCCTGGGCCCAATCCCCAGCACCATGAAGGATAAAAAAATAGAAAAGACTTAAAACTTACCAAGCTGAATGTTTCTTATCCACACTGATTGTTTTGTTTCTTTTAAGATTTTCTCAAAATAAACTCCAGCAAAGCCACTTGAAAAACATGCAGTAAGAACTGCCATGAGGCCTACAAATTGAGAGCCAGCTGAAAGTTCCTTAGAATCAATCTCTTGAGAATCTGAAGGCCACTGAATAAAAATAAAATTGAGGTTTAATTCCTGCAATACTTTACAAAGTACACATTAAGAACCCATTCTTAGAATCATTTGATTTTTCTCCCACATTAACAATATATTACAGCCGGGTGTGGTGGTGCACACCTGTAATCCAAGCGACTTGGGAGGCTGAGTCAGGAGGATCGTGAGTTCAAAGCCAGCCTCAGCAACCTAGCGAGGCCCTAAGCAACTCAGTGAGACCCTGTCTCTAAATAAAATACAAAAAAAGAGCTGGGGATGTGACTCAGTGGCCGAGGATCCTGAGTTCAATCCCTGGTTCCAAAAAAGAAACAATATATTACTATTTCAACTTATAATTTCAAAAAATACCCTAAAGGACAAGTATTTATATTTCATCTCTGTACAGAGACCAATCTATTACTTTAAGATAATCTGTTAAATTTTAATTTTTTTTTGTGCTGGGGAGTGGTATAGCTCAGTAGTAGAGCACTTGCCCAGCATGCACAAAGCCCTAGGTTCAATCCCTAGCACCACCTATTAAAAAAACAGAAAGATTAAGCTGGGCACAGTGGTGCATACCTGTAATCTCAGCTACTCACTTGAGGCAGGAGAATACAAAGCTCAAGGCCAGCAAAGGCAACTTAGCAAGACCCAGCCTCAAAATAAAAGATAAAAAGGATTGGGATATAGCTCAGTGGTAGAACACTTCCAGGTTCAATCCCTAGTATTTCCCCCTAAAAACATGTTTAATTTCTTATAGACTACCATTTCAAATATATGTAGATGAAAGTATAAGACTCTTACATGCCCTCTGTTGCCTCAGCAAAAGCATAGATAACTGGAAAGAAATATACTAAATCAAGTGTAACAACAGGAAGCTGTTGGGAGGGGAACCCCAAAGGCAGGGGAATATGGTCCATCAGAAAATGAAAGAAAACTTGGGTTCACAAGAAAGGAAATATGTTTCAACATATTCAACACAGGGACTCCAAGGTCACAAATCAGGTATGGTGCTCTATGGTTTATATGTTACTGATCCCAAGCTAATCATTTGACACCTTGTAACTATTGTTTTCTTTTACATCTACTTCTTCACTCCTCTGATTTATCTTCTATAGCTGAACTTTTTTGAGGGGGAGGGGAGAAACACTATTTGTTCTTTTTAGAGATACATGAGAGTAGAGTGTATTTTGACATATTATACATATATGGAGTATAACTTATTCTAATTAGGATCCCATTCTTGTAGTTGTACATGATGTGGAGTTTTACTGGTCATGTATGCATATATGAACATAGGAAGGTTATGTCCAATTCATTACTATTGTCTTTCCTAGTCCCAACCATCCTCCCTTCACTTCATTCCCTTGTCTAATCTAATGAACTTCTATTCTTCCCTCAACCCCACCTTATTGTGTGCTAGCATCCACATATAAGACAGAACACTCAGCCTTTGGTTTTTTTGGGACTGGCTTATTTCACTTAGCATGAATCTCTAGTTCCAACCATTTACCAGCAAATGCCATAATTTCATTTTTCTTTGTGGCCAAGTAATATTCCATTGTGTATATATACCAGTTTTCTTTTAATCCATTCATCTGTTGAAGGGCATCTAGGTTGGTTCTGTAGTTTAACTATTGTGAGCTGCTATCAACATTGATGCGGTTGCACCACTGTAATATGCTGATTTTAAGTCCTTTGGGTATAAACTGAGGAGTGGGATAACTGGGTCAAATGGTGGTTCTATTCCAAGTTTTCTGAGGAGTCTCCATACTGCTTTCCAGAGTGGTTGAACCAATTTGCAGTCCTGCCAGCAATGTACAAGTGTACCCTTTCCCCCACATCCTCACCAACACTTACTGTTGCTTATATTTTTGCTAAATGCCATTCTGACTGGAGCGAGATGGAATCTCACTGTAGTTTTAATTTGCATTCTAACTGCTAGAGATGTTAAACATTTTTTCATATATTTGCTGACTGACGGTATTTCTTCTGTGAAGTGTCTGTTCAGTTCCTTTGTCCATTTACTAATTGGGTTATTTGTTTTTTTGGTGTTAAGTTTTTTGAGCTGTGTATCCTGGAGATTAATCTGAAGTGCAGGTAGCAAAGATTTTCTCCCATTCTGTAGGCTCTTTCTTCACATTCTTGTTTTCCTTTGATGTGAAGAAGTTTTTAGATTAATACCTTACCATTTATTGATTCTTGATTTTACTTCTTGCACTTTAGGAGTCTTGCACTTTAGAAGCCAGTTTCTAAGCCAGCATGATGAAAAGTTAGGCCTACATTTTCTTCTAGTAGGTGCAAGGTCTCTGGTCTAATACCTAGGTCCTTGATCCACTTTGAGTTTTATGCAGTGAGATATAGGGGTTAAATTTCATTCTACCACATATGGATTTCCAGTTTTCCCAGCAACATTTGTTGAAACTATACTTTCATGGCTACCGGAGACTTCTCAACATGTTATATAACTTGTAATAACAAAACTGTTTATTTCCTACTTAGCTTGCCTTCACTGCAGCACTGACAATATCGATTACTAATTCCTTTCCTCTTGAAACTGCCTGCTTTTTTTCTTGGTCCTCTCTTCCCAACCTTTATAGCTACATTACTCAGTAGACTTCCTGTGAGAATGGAATGTTCTTATATTTTTTTCTGTCCAATAGGGTAACTCTATACACATGTGGCTATTAAGCACTTGGTAAGTAGATAATGTGACTGAGGAACTGAAATTTTATTTAGTTATAGGTATTACATTTAAATAGCCATGTGGGGCTTATAGATACTTTACTGACAGAATAGCTCTATAGCATAGCTTATATGCATCCCTCCTAGCTGGAGAGTTGATTCACAGAAACACTGACATCTCTTCTGACCTCAAGTTCAAAATTTCAGTTGCTGCTATTCAGAAACTTGTTACTTCCTTAAAGCCAATGTGACTAAAATTTACTTATTTTTCTCCAAAACAAACACATTTTGATGACTTTATTACTATTAAAAATGCCACCATTCAAACCTTATACTCTCCTTGAATTCCATTCCTTTGTCTCAAACTCATACAGATTCTTGCCTACATCCCCAGTCCTTTTTATTTTTTATTTTGAGACACATTTCATCAAGTTCCTGAGGCTGGCCTTGTACTCGAAATCCTCCTGTCTTAGCTTCCAGAGTTACTGGGATTACAGGTGTGCCTCACCACACCTGGCTCCTCATAACACCTCTTATATCTTTGCTATAGGATATTCCAGTTCCACTAACTGGCCAATATAATTTACTCTCATGCTAATTGCCTTCCATTCCTTCAACCTTTTTTTCCACCAATGTGCCCTGCATTCTACAGGATTTCCCTTTCAAATCCCCAGTGAAGCCTTAACAGCCTAAAGTGATCAAATCTAAGCTCCTAGCCTGATACTAAAGACCATATATAATTTGGTACCAATTTGTATTTTGTAATCTTATCTTCTGTAACCTTTTGTTTCAAGCAAGTAAGTTTATTGCCATTACTTAACCTATCTTGTGCTTATCCATAGCTATCTATCTGTACTTTTTAAAAAAAAATTCCTATTTCTGTAATGCTTTTTCTGGTGCTTCAGACCTACTGAAACTGGTTCTGCCACTACTAGTCTGGTGATCTTGAGCAATTTAGTTAACCTCTGGGAGCTTCAACTCTTCTTCCTCAAGTTGGAAAGAATATTTACCTTAAGCAGATATTACAAGATATAATATAGAGGAAGCAACAAGTAGCATGCCTGGCATGTAAGTATTCAACATGTGGACTTCATTGTAACTATTATCTTTCAAAACCTAATTTAAATTCAACTTCATTCCTGAAGCTTTCCCAGAAGTGACATGTGCTTACAATGTATACAGATCATTTGAAAACTTATCATGTAAAAACAAATGTCACTCTTTTTTTCTGATCTTAAACTATATTTAAATCTAATTAGGCACTAGAAATAGAAAGAAAATGAAACACAGCTCCTCCTTTCTAGGGACTTAAGTTGTAATGGTAGAGACATATGTACATAAGCATATATGAAGTTCTAGAAAAAAGGTATGTACAAAGTAGTATGGAAGCAGAGAAAAAAAGATAAAGTTCTCAGTTTGATATGTGAAAGGTATTCTGGTAGATGTGACTATCTCAACTGAGTCTTAAGAAGGGGCTGAGGGTGTAGCTCAATGGTATAGTGCCTGCCTAACGTGTATAAGGCCCTGGGTTCAATCCTTAGCAAAAAACAAATGTGTGTTGGTCAGGCAAAGAAAAGGGAGAAATCATCGGATGCACAAGAGAGACAATAAATAAATGCATAGATGCACAAAATAGCCTCTATAAGCAGAGCAGTTGTAGAAGTTGAGTGTGAAATGGGGAGCAGCAGAAATGAGCCTAGACTGGAAGATGTAATAGGGAAGGTCTATTTTGTCATGCTGAACCATTCTGGACATTAACCTGTAAGTCAGTTTTCCTGAAACTTCTGTTATTTGCCTGTCTTCATAGTTTCTATCAAATCCATCTTCCACTTGAATCATTAATTACTTAATATCTTAATTTTTTTTTTTTTTTTTTTTGGAACCAGGGATTGAACTCAGGGACACTCGACCACTGAGCCACATCCCCAGCCCTATTTTGTATTTTATTTAGAGACAGGGTCTCACTGAGTTGCTTAAGGCCTCACTTAGTTGCTGAGGCTGGCTTTGAACTCGCAATCCTCCTGACTCAGCCTCCCAAGTCGCTTGGATTACAGGCATGCGCCACCACGCCCGGCTTAATATCTTAATTTAAAACACTTTTTAAAACATAATACCTACTTAGCTTATATTAAGCAATATCTATAAAAAGAGGGGTTTGATACAGTTATATTTTTATAATACCCATTTAAAATGTTATTAAAAATGTTTATTCAAGATAAACATATTACACTCTGGGGAAAGTGATAGGGATCCTCTGGGTGGCAGGAAAGTGATCTAATTTGACTTGTTTTAAAACAGATCATAGTGGTGACTAAGTAAAGGCTGGATTTAGGGAGATGGGTAAGAATGGAGTTAAAAAACAAACAAACAAACAACAATGACAACAACAACAACAAAAACAGTAGGTAAAGTCCCTGTGAGAAAGTATGAACTAGGGAAGTATGATAATAGGGAAACAAGGACATGAGAAGATTTAGAAAGCAGAATAATGTCTTGGTGATTGGATGGAAGTACAGGCAGAAGAAAGTCTTGGACAGCTCCTAGGTTGAGTAATGATTGGAAAAAATAAAATAAGGGCAGGTCTGATGCGGAAATAGGTAAAGTTTAATTTTAGATATGCAGAGTTTATGTGATCTACTGAACAACCAAGTTAAGATATTCAATAGACCTTTTAATATACAAATCTGAAACTATAGATATTATATAACCAGAGCTGAAGACACAAACTGAGGAGACATCAGCATATCAGTGTTAAAACACACACAAACTACAGAATAGATGAAATCGCCACAAACAAAGATATAACTTGGGACACACAAACTACAGAATAGATGAAATCACCACAAACAAGGATATAACTTGGGAGAAAAAACAAGCCTATAAACAACCCCATTATCTAAAGTGAGTATCAAGAAGAGAACTCCATGAAAGAAACCAATAAAGAATCATTAGAAAAGTATGAGAATCAGAAAAGAAAATATCAGTGAAGCTGAAAGACATTAAGGAGGTAGCTAATAATCTCAAATACTCTACATATCCAGTAAAAATCAGGTCTGTTTTATATAGTGTCTTATTTCCCTAACCAGATTATTCATTTCTTCCCTTTTCTTTTTTTGTAGTGCTGGGGATTGAACCCAGAGCCTTGTACATGCTAGGCAAGTGCTCTACCACTGACCTATATCCCCAGTCCTTTTTATTATATTTTGAGATGTGGTCTCACTAAGTTGCCTGGGCTGACCTGGAACCTGCAGTCCTTCCAACTCAGTCTCCTGAGGAGTTCTGATTATTCATTTCTTTAAGTAGGTAATTTTATTTTTATTTATTTATTTGAATCACTGATATCAATGTAGCATTCTGCATGAAGAAGAAAGTCCTCAAAAAATATGTCAGCATTTATTTGCCACAACAAATAAAAGAACCATGTTCTCCAAGCAAACTAAATAAGGTTTCAAGACTGTGATAAAAATGAAAGGTATACTTATCTTCAATAGTTACCTGTACAAAAGCAACTCCTGTCATCAAAATTACTAGAGAGAGCCATTGGTATACACCTAATTTTTTACTAAGCATAGACACAGAAAATAATGCTGTTGTAAGAATTTTCAACTGATATGTGACCTGAAAAAGAAAATAGCAATATTATTAATGCTTGTTTGTTTCTTACTTAAGAGGACAATGCAAATTAATTTCAAGTACCTGATAAGTAGCTGCATCTAGATTTGATAGTGCCACATAGAGTAAATTATTCTGAAGAGTATATATCCCTGATGGAATAGCAAGTTTAAGTGTTTCCATAGGTTTATTAAGAATTTCATCATGCAGTACTCGATTCAGTGCTCTTAGACTACATTCTAGAATAAACAAGTGAAATGGAAAAAATCAGTTATTAGGTAACTCTGAGTAAGTTGTACATCCATTCTCTCAAGACCTCAGTTTCCTCATTTGTAAAAAAAAAAAAAGGAAATGAGCTCCATGTTAGGATGCTTTAGGTCTAAAATATACTTTTATCATGCTAATTTTTCAAATGTTAACTATTATAAGGTAGCATATTAAGAAGAGCGTTCTTATACTCTTTCTGATATGTAACCAATTTGTTCATGTATCTACACACACACATACACAAACATTTATGATAACCAAAGGCTCAAAGTATTAACATGTCAACCAAGTATACTTGCTTTACTATAGTAACATTATAAAAATTTGTATTTTGTGCATTTCATTTATCATCAGTCATTGTGCAATTAATAATTATGAAAACTTCAATCATGAAAAGAAGGTAAATCAGGAGGTAGGTTTGGCTGCAAACCATGGAAAACCCAAATAACAGTAGCTCAACTTGTCTCACATAGCATGAATCCAAATCTAATGTTTCTACAGCAAGGAACTAGGTTCTCTCAGAATGCAAATATACTTGGCCTTTTACTTTCACAGTTTTCTTCTATTGTCTCTGCATGATATCTAACAGGTCTACCAAATGACTAATGAACCTCTGGTTCTTGTTTCACGCAGCAAGAAGGAAGAGGCAACAATAGCCTTGTAGGTATCTTACTCTCATTTCTGGAATGTTACATTAGCTACCCCTAACTACCAGGGAGCTAGAAAATCAAGTCTTTTCCTTTATTTTATTCACATTAAAGACAAAAAGAAGATACAGAAAGGAATTGGAAACAGACTGCCCTAACCAACCTACAGTATATCTTTCTCTCTCTCTTTCCCTCTCTCTCTCTCTCACACACACACACAGTCCAAAGAACTTTGATATATGAATCTTTCCAGAAATGCGAAATTCAAAGGAATGCTACCACTTTACCAACCATGACACTTTACAGATGATTTTCTCTCTAACATAAAATAGGAAAATTTTAATTATGAAAATTTTTGAAGTGAAAGAATTTTAAAGATTGATACCTATTACCTACCCTTTTCTCACCCAAAATAGTAAAACAAATGAAAATAAGAAATAAAAGCACGAATCAATGATTGGGATAGAGTGAAACTAA
>JAJEJO010001485.1:172129-213118 GCA_020662805.1 Glaucomys volans | reverse complement strand
GGGTGGGGGTGGGTGGGGGGTAAAATTAATAACAGAATGTGTGACAGATACCATTGCACTGTGTACATGCATGAATGCACAGATGGTGTGACTCTACCTTGTGTACAAACAGTGAAACAATAGCTGTACTCCATTTGTGTTCAATGAATCAATAAGTAAATAAAAGAATAAAAAAAAGTAACTGAAATATTTTTTACTTTATCAGAAAAAAATCTAAAATATTAGCTTATGTTTTAAATTTTAAATTAAAAATTTAAAGAATTGATGCTATCATACACTTTTTGTACAAGTACTTTAGTAAAAGCTATCCTCTACATTCCTACCAATATCTGGTATCGTTAGACCTTTTATTTTTGTCAACCTGAGGGCAATAACATTATATCTCTTGGTTTTAATTTCCCTAATTGCTAGTGAGATTGAACTCCCTCCCACCCCCCAGGGTTAGAGATCAAACTCAGGGCCTTGCACATGCTGTGCAGATACCCTGCTACTGAGCTATAACCTCAGCTCTGAGAATCTTTTAAGTATTTATTGGCCAGTCAGGTTTCCTCTTCTGTGAATTTGCCTATTTATATCCTTTGACCCCTTTTTTACTGAGTTGCTGTCTTTTCTTACTGAATTGTCAAAGTTCTTTGTAATTCTGGATATTAATTGTTGGTGGTTAAATGTAATAAAAATATCTGTTCTCAAACTATGGTTTGCCTCCTCACTTGGTGTGACATATAGACATTTTTCATTTTAATATATCTCCCCCCAAATTATCTATTCTTTCCTTTATGGCTTATTTTTATTTTTGCATCTTGTTTGAAATCATTCATACACCATGATCATAAAGGTTTGTTTTTACATGCCAATCTTTTGTCTACTTGGAATTTATTTTGTGCATAGTGTGTCTATTCATGCTTTAGTTCACTGAAATTTTGTTTTATCATAATTCTCCACAATGCAACCATTTATGCTAAAGATATCTTTGGCTCCACAATGTTAAATGTAGTGTATACTTGTATTCACCTAGACCTCAGCAACAAAAATACTAATTTCTCAGCTTTTCTCTTATGTTTTCATGTCCTGCTAGTGGCCCCTTCACAGTCCTTCTCCTACTGATCCTTCTTTCTGAATCAGACCTCTAAATATTGGGAATGATAACAAAGTTCAATCTTTGGTCTTCCTTTTTCTAGTACATATATAGCTTATCTTGTCTAATTTTTGACTATTAAAAAAATTCCTTTTTACCATAATTGACTTTAGAACAGTATACAAGCTGACAAATCCCTGAGTTTCATATTCATACACTCACCATTTGACATCTCAATTTGAATGCTTTATAGGTGTCTCAAACTTAATATGACCCAAAGAGAAGCCTTAAATTTCCTCCAAACCTGTCTTCCAGATATCATTCTTTAGAGCATTCATTCATCCAGCAATTTAATCTAAAAACCTAGAAATCATTATTCAAACTGGATTCCTCCTTCTTCCAGGCCTTCATGTATTCAGTCTATTAGGAAGTCATATATAGTTTGAAAGAAGATATACAAATGGCCAAAAAGCACCATTTCATAAATACTTGAATAGATATACAAGGGGGGAGGACAACTGTTGGTGAGGATGTAGAGAAAGTGGAACCTTTGTACAGTGCTAGTGGAAATATAAAATGGTAGGGGCTGCTAGGGAAAATAATTTGACAGTTCCTTAAAAAGGTAAACAAAGAATTACCAGATGACCCAGCAATTCCACTTCTAAATATATACCCAAAAGAAATCAAAGAAGGGATTCAACCAGACATTTGTGCATCTATTGCAGCATTACTCATTGCTCATTCCAGCATTATTCGCACTAACTAAAAGGTGGAACTACTCAAGTGTCCATCAACATTTGAAAAAGTAAATAAAATGTGATACATTTTTACAATGAAGTATTATTCAACCACAAAAAGAAATAAAGTTCTGATACATGTTACAACATGAACAAATCTTAAAAATATTACACCAGTGAAATAAGTCAGACATAAAAGAACAAATGCTAAAATTCAACTTATATGAAATATCTAGGCTAGGCATTTTCACATAGACAGAAAGTAAATTAGAGAGTCAGGGATGTAGGTCAATGGCAGAGTGCTTGCCTAGCCTAGCATGATTGAGGCTCTGTGTTCTACCCGCCTCCCAAAAAAAAAAAAAAAAACAACGAAAATAAATTAGATGTTACTGGTGGGAAATGGATGAATGGGGAGGTATTACCTAAGAGTTCCAGAGTTTGTTTCAGATGATGAAAAAGCTTTGAAAATTTGCCATGGTTGTACAACATTGTAAATTAATTGACAATTAATGCCAATGACTTGTGCATCAAAAATCATTATAATGGCAAATTCTAAATTAAATATATTTATTACCACAATTTTAAAAAATTGATAACAAAATACTCCAAAAACTATTGAATAGTACACTTAAAATTGGTGAATACATGCACCAGCCCCTGGGTTCAATCTCCAGTACTGCACGCACGCACACACACACACACACAAAAAAGTGACTTGGGGCTGGAGTGTAGCCCAGTGATGAAACAGCATATACTTAGCATGCATGAGGTCTCAGGTTCAATCCCCAGCTCCAAAAAGAACAAAATAAAACAAAATAGGTGGTACATGCTTGTAATCCCAACTGAGGCACAAGTTCAAGACTAGTATGAGCAATTTGGCAATACCTTATCACAAAATAAAAATGAAAATAAAAAGTGCTAGGGATGTAGCTCAGTATTAGATGGTCCCTAGATTCAATCCCTAGTACTGCAAATAACAACAAAACAAAACAAACAAAAAACAAGTGAATTGAATGGTTCATGAATTACATCTCAATGAAACTTTTTAAAAACTGTATCAAGGGCTGAGGATGTAGCTTGGTGGTAAAGAGTTTGCCTAGCATGCACAGGGTCCTGGGTTCAATTCCTAGCACCACAAATAAAGGGAAAACTGTATCAAGTTAGTGCTGAACTAATCAATGTAGTAAGTAAAATAAAAAATCTTACTTCACTAAAAAATTATGACCACTTTAAAGTTCTAACAGTCACAGAATTATAGAATTTACTTTTTCTCAAATTATTATACCATAATTATAAGAAACTATGATTCATATTTATAGTATTGATCAGAAGACATGAATCAGGCATGATAAAATACCTTTATTCCCAAACAAAATACTAGGACAATTAGACAATGCAAGAGTTCAAATGTGTTACCTATATGTTTACATATATATGTAAATTAAATTAATTGCACTAAGTAAAAACAAAAAAACCTAGATACCTACTACTGTCTTTGTAGACTAATAAAAGGCAGGCCATTATCTTCAAAAGTTCAGCAACAACCACTGCTGTTGAAGACAGATAACGAGGTCCTTCCTCTTTTAAAGTCCTAGAATAACGCATTGTTAGAACTAAACTGGTAGTCTGAAAGACCAAGATTCCCAGGGAAAGGTATTTTAGGTTGGTGGACATTGTTTTATCTTCATTTGCCTGAAAAACAAAATAAACAGAGTAAGTAAATAAAATTACAAAATACAGAAACAAATATCCAACAAGAGACTTCTGGTTCCAGGCAAGATGGAATAAGCACCTATATTTCCTTCTCAACCCAAAGACAAAAAGGAACTATCAGAAGACTCTGAAAGGTGAAGAAAATAAGGTAAATCAACTGAAGACTTCAAGTTTCAAGGGATACCCAATAATAAATTCCTTAGAGATTTTTTTGTCACCTATATTTTCTACTCACAACCTGGAATTGCTAACAGGAATAGATCAGTAACAACAACAAAGTAGTCACAGGAAAAATCCAGTTTCTCTAACCAAAAGACTTAACAGAGCAGTCCCAACACAGTCCTACAACAACACAACAAAACCCATTAAACTGGGACAGAGTTATGCTGACCATCAATAAGAATCAATAAGAGCAGAGGTAGTGACCCTTCCCTACCCACCAGAGAATCTGCAACCAAAAATACTGTTAACCATTTTTGAAATACAAGATGAATATCAGCAAGGAAGCAGAACCCAGTGTCCCACTACTAATACAGATTTAAGTAGGAACCAGAGTCTCATAATACTCAAAATGTCCAAGATGCAATCCAAAATGAGTTACTCATTCCCAAAACCAGGAAAAATCTCAACTTGAATGAGTAAAGACAATCAACAGACAATAATGCAGAGATAAAACAGATGCTGGAATTACCAAACAAGAATTTCAAAGACGGCTGGACTACAGTGATGCACCTCTATAATCCCAGCTACTCAGGCAGCTGAGGCAGGAGGATTCCAAGATCAAAGTTACTTACCCTGTCACAAAACAAAAAAGGACTGGGATGTAGCTCAGTGGGAGAGCACTGGCTTAGCATGCATGAAGCCCTGAGTTCAATCACCAGTAACAAAAAAAAAAAAAAAGACATTCAAATAAGCAATCATAAAAATTCAGCAAGAGGCAATTATGGACAATTGTAAAATAATTTCAGAATCACAAAGATGATGAAAAATAATGCAGAAATCCAAAAATATATATTCACACAAATGCTTATATATGAATGTTGATAGGAACTTATAATAATGAAATAACTCAAATGTCCATTAGCTGGTGAATTATTAAACTTACTCTGCTACAGTTCTACAAAGAGATACTACTCAGTAGTAAGAAAGGAGAAAATACAATACACAAATATAAAAAATATCAAAAATAAATATCAAAAGTAATAAAAAAGGGGCTGGGAATATAGCTCAGTTGGTAGTGTCTGCCTCGCGAGCACAAGGCCCTTGGTTCAATCCCCAGCACTGCAAAAAAAAAAAAAAAAAAAAGGTAATAAAAATATCAAATGTATATTGAACAAAAAATTTTAGACAAAACTGTATACACTATACAATTTGATTTTTATAAAATTTCAGGAAAGAAAAAGTAAAACTTATATGAAGTGATACATATAAACTTATGGTTGCCTGCAGCCAATGGCTGGAGTTGATGGTTGACTGCAAAGGGACAGCAAGAAATTTTTGTTGGTGATGGAAATATTGTGCATAGTGGATATATACTGTATCAATTTATCAGAACTCACTGAATTACACATTTAAATGGGTATATTTTACTGTATAAATTAAAATTCAATTAAGGAGATTTTTTAAATTAAAGATTGACTAGGCACAGTGGTGTATGCCTTTAATCCCAGCGGCTCAGGAGGCTGAGGCAGAAGGATTTGAGAGTTCAAAAGCCAACCTCAGCAAATGGCGAGGCACTAAGCAACTCAGTGAGATCCTGTCTCTAAATAAAATAGAAAATAGGGCTGGAGAGGTAGCTCAGTGGTTGAGTGTCCCTGAGTTCAATCCCCAAGTACAAAAATAAATAAATAAATAAATAAAATAAAGATTCAACCAGATATGGTGACACAGAACTATAAATTCTGGTTATATTAGGAGGCTGAGGTAGGATGATCTTAAAGTTCAAGATCAGCCTTGGCAACTTAGTGAAACTCTATCCCAAAAATAAAATAAATTGGGCTGGGGATATAGCTCAATGATATATTGCCCCGGGTTTCATTCCCCATACTGTCAAAAAATAATAATAACAATAAAGAATAAAAAATTAAAGATTGAGGACACATTAAATAATAGCATTCCTCACCATGCTTTCCCCTAAACTTTGGTTCTGTTTCTGATTTCATGGATTAATGACAAGCATATTCTGTTATTCACCTCAACTCTTTTTTTTCCACGATTCCATCTTCTACATCAAATTCTTTGAATACAATTTTTGCTTATAGTATATCTCTTTATAGTTCTCACAATCAAGCCACATTTACTGTTCTAGACATGATTTTTCCCCTCTCAATTATTGCAATAGCATATAATAATATTCAAACAGATTTAACAATTATCATTTAGCTTCTATATTATATTAGGCTATGTTTCATGATTACAGAGAAACCTATTCTTTTAAAATAATTATTAGTGCATTATAGTTATATATACTATTGGGATTCATTCTGACAGTCATATAAGCATGGAATATAATTTGCTCTAATTCAGTTCCCAGTACTCCTTCTTTCCCTCCCCTTCTTCCTCCCTCCTGTTCCCTTTCATCTATTGTCCTAGTCTTTATTTAGTTATAGTTTTTAAAAATGAGCTCGTTATAAACATACATAAAGGTGAAATTCACTACTGCAGTGGTGCATGCCTATAATTCCAGTGACTTGAGAAGTTGAGACAGGAGGATCACAAGTTCAAGGCTAGCCTCAGCACTTAGCCAGGCCCTAAGCAACTTAGTGAGACCCTGTCTCAAAATAAAAAATAAAAAGAGCTGGGGATGTGGCTCAGTGGTTAAGCACTCCTAGATTCAATACCCAGTACCAAAACAAACAAAAGATAAAATTCACTGTGGTATATCCATATATGTACATTGGACAGTTTGATCAGTTTTGTTCCACCATTCTTTCCTTCTCCTGTCCCTTCTCCCTCCCTCTCCATCTCCTTCCTCTATTCCACTGAATTCTCTCTGTTCTACTAATAAACCTATTATTGAAGGCATAAAGTCTAGTTTACTAAATTTGACAATTCCTTCCCTGCATATGCCTCGATCACAATGACACAACACGAATATAAGAATGAATTTTTAATGGTGAAATATATATATATACACTATTAAATAAACACAAATATAATTATTGGAAAAATTATCTTAAGCATTGATTTGAATTTCAGAGATAAAAACTAAATAATATACTTCTGTTACACGAAGGATCAAGTTCAAAGGAAAGAATACATAGACTTCTTTATCAAACATTTATCTCACTTTTGTAAACCTGCAGAAGCAAAGGATCTAATATGAACTAAAATGACAGCAGTTTATAAGTGGAAGATGCTTTAGAAATCATTGAATATAATCTCATCATTTTAAAAATGAAGAAAATAGTAAATAGAGTAGATGACTTGTTCAAGTTCACATACTCGTGATTTGAAATAGCAGCTTATATAGTTAAATATTAGCTTTCCTGGTTTACACTACATGCTACTGTAAAATTTTAGGGACATCCTGGTTCCTTTATCTCTGAATGGAAAGAGAGTAAGCTGCTAGTAACCTATATTTGGCATAGGCATCTAATTATCCTGGAAAATGTTAAACAATAATTTTAATTCTATATTCTATATTTCAATAATTTCAAATCTATTCAAGGAAGTCTTTTGTTTAGTTTATGTTACCAAGACCATAATGTACTGGTTATAACAGCAATTCCCTCTTTTGCAAATAAAAATTTGAAAAGTCAGTTTCTAAGCTAGGGTATACTTTTTTAATTTTCTTTTTCATTTCCAAACATATACAATATCAATATAAACATTCATAATGATAATACAGTTCTTATTAATGTTCTTTATCTCTTATAATGTATTTGTTTTGGTACCAGGGATTGAACCCAGGACTGCTTAACCACTGAGCCACATCCCCAGCTCTTTTTTTTATTTTTTATTTTGAGACAGGGTCTCACTAAGGTGCTTACAGCCTCACTAAGTTGCTGAGGTTAGCTTTGAACTTGGCGATCCTCCTGCTTTAGCCTCCTAAGTAGCTGGGATTACAGTCATGTACCCCCATTGTCAGGCTATAATGCAGTTTTTTAACAAGTGCAAAGTAGAATATATGCAAGTAAGTGATCATTTGTATCAGAATACCTATAAAAATTACAATTTAATTTACTATTCTATCAAAGAGATGAATAAACTCAAAATGAAAAAAATCAAAACATTCATATTTGTAGGATTATACAGATACATAGTTTGGTTTTGGAATACAACATATGTAAAACTAAGCAAATGCATAGCATATCACTAAAATAGCCAAAATAAAGATTTTGGCCAATATAAACTGGCCAAAATAAAGATTGTGTTCCATTTCTGTGATTTATAAAATGAATATTATTTCTTCCTTTGAATGTCTAAATTATTTTCACTTCAAAACTGAAAACTTAAAACAATTTTATATTTGATTTAATTTTAGTCCTTTTTACATTTTTTTTCTTACCCCAAATTTTCCTTTAATCCTTCCAGATGTTCTCAGTCCTCTTGCTTCCAGATTATTGCTTGTTTCATAAAAATCTCCTATCAGATATTTACCAATAATCAAGAAGAAACAGTACTAGATTCTTTCATATACACAGCCTCATGTGATTTACTATCAAAAACCTTGTTTGGGCTGCATACAGTGGTGCACACTTGCAATTCCAGCTACTGGGGAAGCTGAGGCAGGAGGATTACAAATTCAAGGCCAGCCTAGGCAACTTGGCAAGGCCATGGCTCAAAATAAAAAATAAAAAATAAAGGGCTGAAGGTATAAGGTGTAGCTCAGTGGTACAATGCCCCTGGATTTAATCCCCAGCATCACCAAAACCAGGGGTGAGGAGGACGACCAACAACTTTATGTTTTTAAGATTTACTGTTAAAAAACCCATCAAAGTGCCCCAGGTTCAAGTCCTAGTACCAAAGCAAAACAAAAACAAAAACAAAAACAACACACAGTCAACAGGACTAAGGATGCAGTTTAGTGGTATAGCACTTTGCATGAGGCCTTGGGTTGTATCTCGTTTTTGAAAAAAAAAATTAACTTTTGTGTAACAACCCAGGGCCTTGCCAGTGCTGGACAAGTTCTACCACTAACTAAACCCTTAATCCCAAATTAGACTGACTTATATAGCAATTAAACTGGCAGTACACCCGCTCCACCCTTGTACTAAGAACTGAACCCAGGACCTTCTTTCCACTGAGCTATATCCCCAATTTTTTTTTTTTTTTTTTTTTTGAGGCAGGATCTAGCTAAATTGCCCTGGTTGGCCTCAAAGCTGAGGTCTTCCTGCCTCTGCCTCCGGAATGGCTGGGATTACAGGCATGCAGCACTGCACTTGGCTTACACTGCTAGTAGTCCTAAAAGTCCTTTCCAGGACTTCTGAAATCCTTTCCTTACAAGGAAAATTTCTGGGTTTGCTTAATCAGTCTGACAGATCTTTTTCTTTTTTGTGCTGCTAAGGATGGAACCCAGGGCCTCATACAAACTAGGAAAGGGCTCTACCACTAAGCTATACTCCCAGCCCTTCCTAATGGATCCTGCACTTTCTTACTAATTGCTACTTTTCATTTAAAGTTGGATAAGTTTGCTAGTCATGAAGTTGAGTCTTGTAATTTTTAAATCTCTTTTCATACAATGGGGGAAAATATACAAAACTTCATTCACTAAACTCCATTCACTTGGATTTGTTGTTTGATAATGGCTTCATCAGAAAGTTCTTTTGCATTTTATGCCAAAAAAAAATTAGTAAGCTTAATGCAAGTTCAAAGACGTTCTCACTAATTATTAAATAGTCTTAATTGAAAGGCGAGAGCTGGGGCATAACTAAGTGACAGAACACTTCCCTAGCATGTGTGAAGACCTGGGTTTCACTCCCAACACTGCAAAAAAGAGGAGGGGGAGGGCAAGGAGAAAAGGAAATTTTTTTTAAACATAAGTAGCTCCTAAAGAGCCTTGCTTTATAAAACTCAGTCAGCCAATTCCAAGTTGACTTAAATGTTTTGCATGTTGTGTTTTGCACATTCCCGCGCGCGCCTGCGCGCGCGTCCCCCCCCCAAAATAAATTTCAGGACTGGGTGTAGCTCTGTAGTAGAATGCTTGCCTAGCACACATGAGGCCCTGAGTTCAATCTCTAGCACTACAAATATACAAATGGCAACATATTATTTTACCTAATGTCTATGTACCATTTTTTCCCTTGTATTAAACATGTTTATTTACAACGTGGATACAGAATAAAGGGCTATTAAGACTGTATATGTACTTTTAATGTATACTATTACCACCACCCGCCCCCTAAGCAAAATTACTGAGAAATCAGTTGTATATACCATCATTAATAGCATTAGAGACATGAAGTTCTGAAATACTCAAAACATTACAAATTAATATTTTCTAATTTATTTTTTTGGCAAAGCTGGGAATTGAACACAGGGCTTCACACATGCCAATCAAACACACTCTACCACTGAGGAACAACCTCAGCCCTTTTTATTTTATTTTTGAGACAATGTTTTGCTAAGTTGTGCTGGCTGGCCTTGGAACTTGTGATTCTCCTGTCTCAGCCTACCAAATACCTGGGGTTATAGGAATGCACTACTACAATGGGCTTTCCATTCATCTTTTCAAAGTTAAAATAGGTCCTTCGTAGAAATTCTGAAAATCACTATGGTTGTGGACTTATTTCCTGTAGCTTACCAATATACAGCTAATATAATATTTAGGTCTGTGTATGAAGCCTATCATTCTACTGAGACAATATCTATATTTTGCTGATACTTGTGTCCAGCCATTGAAAATTAAAACCTAAATGTTTAGTCGATGTTTTAAAACTGCAAAAAAAGATACGTTTTTGAGACTATTGCATATAAAAGATAAGTTGTAAATTTTCTATTGTAAAATGATTAAATTTCTAAGTTTTGATTTTTAGAGTGAACTACATTCATTAAACACTAATTGTGAAATATACTTCCTTAGTGTAATGCAACAGTCTTTCAGAGGTTAATGACATAACAGAATATTTATGAAAACACACATTATAAGTGTTACATAAGTATGTCTGCATTCCTCACTTGTCAGAAACAACTACTGGTATAAAAACCTTTTAACATTTTTCCAAGTAAATGAACATAAAAAATAAACACATACAGAAATGTTAAGCTCAGTTGCATTTTTTTTGTCCATTATTTTCCATGATGCCAAAACTTTAAAACCTAGAAATTAGCTGTACACTAAATAATGACAAAATTCATCATGATTGATTTTATTTCTAACACTAATATTTATATTTTTCCTAACTACCTCAGAAGTAGATACAATGCTACAAAAAAACAATAATATTCTGTACTTCAAATCCATAAAAATCATATGGAATATCCAAAATCTTTTTTTGTGTGTAAATGAAAGAAATGAAGAAAAAGTAATTTAGAGTATTGATAAAAACGATTTTGATTCTATGATAGAAAGAATAACTTCCACTAAATTAGTTCACTTGTTAAGTGCTTAAGAAAACAAAATCTTGTTCAATAACACTTTCTTGTTTGTTTTTTTAATAGTGGTACTAAGAATCGAACACAAGGCCTTCATCTGTTAGACAAGCACTCTACCACTGAGCCACATCCCCAGCCCAGTAACACTTAGCCAACTCTTTATCATTTACAGGTTCCTATTACATTCTAAGTTAAACAATATTTTCATTGTTTCTCCTTTCCTTTCTTCCTCATGGTGTCATGTGTCTGTTTATATAAGACAATATCACCTATATGTAAGTTACATTACTGTCAATTTTTAACTTGTTATTTAACTGACTGCAGAGTTTCCATTACCTACTTGTAAGTAAAATCAATATACAAATATTTCTCCAATTATATGAATTTAAAATCTATTTGTCTTCCAATTTTTAGATAAAAAATTATTCAGTATTCTTTAAATAAAGTCAGTGATTCGAAAAACAGAATGACTTAATAAATAGAACTTCTTTCAAATGTGTGCAGCCAAGTAACAAGGTACTTCTTGCTGCCCTCCCACTTCCCCACCTATGTGCTATCCTCCTATACCATTTTCTGCTATGGTCATTTCCCACAAAATGCAGGAGTTAAAAGATATTCTACAGATAGCAGATACATTTTACTAATGTAAAAGCTGCATAGGGCCACTCATTACTCAAAGTTCAAGACTTAGAAAAGAAGGAGCAGAAGTAAAAACAACAACAACAACCAAAAAACAACATAGAGATAACACACAGTGCTCCAGATGGCAATAAGCTATCAAATATTTAAGACATACTGAGTATGATGAGACACTGTGCATGCAATCATGAACAAGACAAACTGTTTCTTCATAAGGCTTATTCTCTAGCATGAAGGCACATTATTCAAACAACTCAAAAAAGAAAAGAAACTGTGTGTGTAAATTTCCATGACAGGAAAATAAAATAGAGGCGCAAAAGAAAAATATTACAAGGAAATTATAATCTTATTTTATGTCAACTTGGTTTAGCTCCAACATTTCCCCAAAACCAATTCTGTGCATGGTGCTGAGTTCTAGTTGGTTAAATACAAAATATGCATAAGAGTTAGAAAGTAGAAATGAAGCAAGACCCATCACTCTCTAAAGACTGTCAGGGTTAAATATAGTGTGAGAAAACTGAGATCCTAAGTTCCAGTTTATCCCCTCTCCCACCTTGACCTAGGTCAGCTCTTCTTCCCAACTGCTGATCCACTGAGCAACAGTAGGCCAAGGCCTTCCACCAGATTCTTTGTGAACACAGAAAGACAGGAAATGACAGCTTTCCATAAACCCTTCCACCAGTTTCATTTTATGGTCCTACTCTGGCAGCAAGACACGGATAGGTTCCTATATTCTTCTGAAAGCTCTCACTTTTCTACCCACACAAGTGTTTCAGGAGGGCTGCTTAGTGACTTTTCAGTAATCCCCCAACACCCTCTTCTTTGACCTTTCCTTCCTCTGCCTCACTCACAATTGTGAAAAGTCTTGTTTCTATTAAAAATCCCTCATCCCATAATACTGAAGGATTACTTTCCTTACTGAAACTTAACAGATACAGTTATTGGTACCAAACGTGGATGCAGGATAACAGAACCATAAGGTGATAGGAATCTGGAATCAATTTTCTACTCTGACTAGATTAATGGTAAAGGAGACGCTGGTTAGGTCATCTGGTAGAAGAATTACTTCAACTTTCACTTGTGCATAAATATCTGCAATCAAAATAAGGCTCTGGATAAGAAATAAGTTGCTGATACAGATATTTAATTGGAAATAGGAGAATAAATGTTTTCACTGATGGCTTCTAAGTTAACTAGAAATCTTGGAGAAAGGAAAGAATGAACCCAAGGCCCTAAAAATCACAGCCCAAGAACCAATCAGAAAGCTTTTACAATGGCCCTAAAACAAAATTACACCTCATTTAGCATCAGGCTCGACATTTCTGAAAAATAAATCCAAAATCTGATCCTATGGTAGTCTGAAATAAAAGGCAATTTGAGTTTACAATCTGATAGAATCTCATGATTCCACATTATTCCTATTTTTATGATCTCTATATCCCAGCATGCTAAAATGTCTGAGGATTATAGTAGGCTCAATAATGGCTCCCAGAAGTATCAGGTCTTGATTCTTGGAACCTGTAAACGTTACCACCCTTGGAAAGGGGGATAAAGAATGATGGGATGGGAAGATTCTCTAGGAATCAAATGGGCAAACCCTAAATGCCATCAAGATTGTTCTTATTAAGAGATGTACAAAAGAGAATATATGAGGATCTAATGTACAGCGTAGTGAATAATACTGTATGGTTTACTTGAGGAAGTAGATTTAAGTGTTCTCATCCCTCCACACACAAATAGTATGTACAATGATCCATATATTATTTAATTTGATTGAGGTAACTGTCTCAAAATACACAGATATACCAAATCATTGCACTGTGTACTTCATATAGATATAAAAATTTTACCTGTTAATTATACCTCAGTAAATATGGAGATAGTGTGTGTGTGTGTGTGTGTGTGTGTGTGTGTGTGTGTATGAGAGAGAGAGAGAGAGAGAGAGAGAGACCCGAGGAATTGAACTCAGGGTCTTGAGCATGCCAGGCAAGCCTTCTATCATTGAGCTACATTCCCACACCAGGAAAAAAGGTTTTTTAAAGAAGAGAATCGGTATAGTTCAGTGATACAATGTATGATTAGCATAAGCAAGGCCCTGGGTTCAATCCCTAGGACAAAGGCTGGGGAAGTGGGAGAGGGGGAAGGAGAAGAATGTTATTATTTAATTGAGCCTCAGAATAAGCCTGAAAGGTGAGTATCCTTAAAATGATTTCTTCATACCATTCAAAGACAATAAAAATAATTCTAGGAAAATGAGCTTGGCAATGAAAATAATTTAACTGAAACTTAACAGAACATACAGAATGAGCTGGATTTTAATCTAGCTGGTAATTACATTTGGATAATTAATGGAAGATTACCACCTCCCCTAAAGATAAGATTTCAACTAGAATTCAAATGCTGTGTAGTTTCTTTTTTCTCAACCACCATTCTTTTTTTTTTTTTTTAACCACCATTCTTTCTAAACATGAAACTGCAGCCCCTCCCAGGCAAATCTACAGTCTTAGATATTTATATATACTATGGGCTTATTGACCTAAATCACATAGAATATGAATTACATTAATTATGCTTATTCAATATTTACTGCTCAAGTCTCACGTCACTCTGCTTACTAATGGATGGGGCAGGCTTCAGATTCTCTCAACACTAGTTTATTCTCTATACAGTAGATACCTTAATGAAATGTAGACTTGATCATGTTCCTTCCCTGCTTAGTAAATTTAACTGACTCTTTAACAAATGGATGACACAGTCCAAACTCCTTCAAATAGAACAGTTCCTTATAATCTGGTCCCAGCCCCAATTTCCTGCCATAAACTATTTATTACCTGTACTCTCCATGCATTTTCTGAGCAAATATTTCTCTTAAAAAAAAAAAAAAAACCCTCTTTCCAGAGGGCTGGGGACTAGCTCAGCAATAAAATGATAGCCTAGTTTATGCAAGGCCCTGGGTTCAATCCCTGGTAATAGGGGGAAAAAAACAAAAACAACTCTTTCCAGGGTTGGTCAACTGTAGAATACCTGCCTATCATTTGTGAGACCCAGCAATGTAAAAACTACAACTCTCTTTTTTCTACTGGCAGAATTTCTATATATCTTACAGGACTCAAAATACAGATCTGTGAGTGAAGCTTCCCGTCTTCCCAAGCACACTGAATCCTTTTCCTAGCACATTCCCATGCATTTTGTAAATATCTTTTATAATAGCACTCAAAAATTTAATCAAACTAATTTGTTGACATATTTACATTTGCTTCCCTTATGTATCATTGTATTTTCTGTATTTCCTTACCAGCACCTATCACATGTTAGGCATTGACTCTGTTATGTAAATCCTCAGAAGAGGAGAATAATCTCTTTGTGAATTCTTTTTGTATAACACATAAAAGATTCAGATGAAGGCTAAAACTGGTTCTCACAAAATGTTTTCTAATAACTATAACCTCATAAGAGAAATTAAATTAATAAAAGAGCCATGAACACCTACAGTATGTTGGATTTCTTACAAGATGCTTTACAAGCATTCTCATTTAAAGAACATTTAATCTGCTAAAGGATGTATTACTTCTTTTATAGATTAAGAAATTGTGGTTCTGAGATATTAAATATACAGTTTGCCTTGCATAACATGTCTGACCTCAAATATGAACCAAGATTTCTCTCAAAGTATAACAGGGACTTAGAGAGGCTGCCTTCACCAAAAGCACTCTATGCTTAGGTCTGCAGATGCCCAATGGGTAACTGAAAGCAGAACAAAGCTAGGCACATCTGCTTTCCTTTTGTCTGTCTCCTTTATTATCTGAAACTTTGGGACAGGTCCCTGCTCAACTCTGCACATAGACATGTTAATAACTTATGGAAAGTTCATCTAAAACTGGTAATACAAGGTTTATCAGCCCTAACTTTATCCAACCTCTTTTGCCCCCCTTCAAGACTGAGGCAAGATTTGCAGCATCCTGTTTCAGACCCCTGGAGTGACACTTACAAGTCACTAGTCATTGCCCTACACAGAGGAGTCACCACAGAATGAGACATCCTCCCTAACCAGAAGCAACTACCTCCTGGGAACTAAATTGCCCCTTTCCAGGATTACAGATCTGATAAGCATCCTGAGCAATAAACGGAAATTACCCCCTCAAGTGATAAAGACTTCTTCAAAACCACCTCACAGAACCAGAGCTGAAAAAATGATCAACTAGACCAAAGTTTGACCAAAACTCAGCAGTCCTCACCCTCCCCCAATTTTACCTCTACTTAAACCAAAAGCTCATTTATGCACTCCAAAGACAAGGCTGAGACATATGATCTCACTTTGCCTTCCCTTAGGGCCATCAATACTAGTTCTTTTCCTGCTTTTCACTGTTACCTTTTCTGTTTGGTTTTTGGAGTGAGTGACCAGACCTGATTTTTTGGAACCCTGACAGTCAGCCCTCTAGCTTAGTACTCTATTAGCAAAACTCAGGGTCTCTACAGTAAAGTCTGTGTTTAATCATGTCCAAGGATCAGCAGATAACTCCCCACTGTACATGAAAATGTATGTCTCTGGACTCAGACTGCCTGAGCTCACAGTCTGACTCTACCACTTAATAACTACAGCATATTAAATAACAGTATGTACCTCATAGAGTAGCTCTGAAGATTAAAGAATACAAATGAAATAAAATGGTTATTATATTATCATGCCTTTTTCAAATATTCATTCAATACCTTTATAAGATCTACTCATGATGAAAAAATGCTACTAGAAATGTTTGAAATTCGTTTTATGGCACATGTGAATTTAGGAAAAAACTTCTTACCTAATTTTTACAGAAAAAACAATGCAGAGTAGGTATAAAATCACAAATGGATACTTTCTTTGTGGAATGAAGTATTTCTTAGCACTTTATCTGAAGTAACCTAAAAGTTTCAGCTTAATTCTGATTTCCACTATGTCACCTGACATACCATTTACTTTTTCAATCAAAATGCATATATTTAAATATACAGAAATTTCTCTTAAAGTGATTCTTTGATTTCATTTGATATGGTATCTCCAATATGGATGGTAAACAGAGTTCTGGGCAGATATCTACATAGAAAAGTTGAATAATATTCTAGCTTCTAAGTCATTCTCATATTAACATATCAAATACTCTCAAATTTAGTAACAACACATTTTTAAAAACAATAACTGAAAATACATAATAAGCTAGGCATCTGTGGTTTCAGCTACTCAGGAGACTGGGGTAGGAGGATCACCTGAGTGCATGCATTTAAGACCAGCCCACACAACACAGGGAGACTACCCATCTCTAAATATATGAATAACCACAGCACTACACTCTTCTCATTAATGGGAAAAATTAAGATGAAGGCACTTAGCATATACCTGCTTTTTTTAAGCTATCAATTCATATTAATCTGCACTTTAACAATAAATTCAATCCCAAGAAATGACATTATTAACTACCAGTTTGATGTTCAAGTTGTTTCTGTTACCCAGACAGTTCTATAATTTCACATACACATACCAAAAAAAATCCTGCAATTGATTAACATCAAATAGAATCTCTCCTCTCAAAAAATTTCAGGAAAGAGAAAAGACACTCAAAAGTCATACTTCTCAGTTACTGAACGATAAAATTGGGCTTTCAAATGAGATTATTTCTATTGATTCTACTTACCCATCCATTCATTCAACATACTAAGTTCCTACTAAGTAAAAGGCACCTTTGAGGATACAAATTATATTCATTTCAAATATAATTGAGGTAGCCTAAGGAGTGTATATAGGGCCTAGAGCAAATTATTTGACCTGAACTTCAATATTTTTATTTTATAAATAAGAATGGGGATTATAAAAACTGTCCTACCTCAACAATTTACTACTAGGATCAAATGAGGTACTCAAATGTGAACTAGAAAGGCATTTCTTTTAAGAATATTTGATTATTAATGAAATTAATTGTAAACATAAGATTATACCCCAAAACAAGTTATCCTTATCTCCAGAGCAGTATAAAGGTTTGCTTCATTATATCTCTTAATGTAACAAAAATTTACTGAGACTAAAATATCATGATACTGTGCACAAGTACCAAAGTGCTAAAAAATTTAAAAGGTACAATTACTTTCTTTAAAGAACTTAAATTCTAGTAGGGATAATAATATTCTCAAACAGCCACAGTGCAGTATAAATTTAGCAAGTATTATAAGATTTATAAAGCCCAGCACAAAAAGAAAAAGAATATTTCAGACACATGGGAGACTTCAGAAAACCTCCTAAGGAAGAGGTGGCATATAAGGCATTAAAGAGCAGAATTTTTACAAAGACCTTCCTTGTAGAAAAAAAGTTACATAAGCAAAGACTAAGGAGGTAGGCATACAGTGTGTTCAGAAAATCCATTTCAAATTAACTACTGCAGTTTGACTAAAAAATAGATTAAGTGGGATAAAGGAATTTTTAAAAAGAATGAAAGGGTCATATTGATTTTTCCAAAGACTTCAATTTTGAAGGGCTTTGAATATCTCCCTAAATAATTGAACATTTATAATGGAGCTGGGGGTGTAGCTCTTATGCATTTGCTAGCATGCATAAGACACGGGGTTCTCTACCCAGCACCACTGGGGGAAGTGGGAAAGAAACTTTATTCTGGAGCCAACACAGAGTCACTGAGTACCCTAAGAGAAGAATGACCAAACAATGGCATAAGACCTTCAGATTTAAAAAGTAATTGAGAAGGGTTGGGGCTAAAATTCAGTGGTAGAGCACTTGTCTAGCATGTGCAAGACACCAGGTTCCATTCTCAGCACCACTAGCAAACCAAAAGGCAATGATGGAAGAGTGACTGGAAGGGGAACAGGCTGAAATCAGCAAGTACATTTTGGAACCCACTGATGTGGTGCAAACAAAAGAGCAAAGAAGAGCCCACTTAGTACAGTGGTAGTGGGAATGAAGCTGGGGAGAATTAAGGAGGAAAGAATTAGAAATGTAAATTTAGAAGTTATCTCCTTAAAGGAAATAAAGTGAATAAGGCCACCAAGTTAGAAATTGTACCAAATTTAATCTTTAACTACCAAAGCCCAATACTGATAGACTTAACACCGGTTCCATTTTTGCATTTAATAGAATATAATAAAATATTCAGGCTTCTACTATAAAATGATGACATTTAAATGGTTTACTATAAAGCAAGGCCCATTATTTAATTATTCTTCAATTCATTTGAACTAGGTCTTCCTGAATTCAGAGGTCTTTTTGTTGGTTAAATAAAAATGTTACTGACAATCTTGTTCCTCAATACTCAGAACGTGTGTGTGTGTGTGTGCACGCACACACACACACCGACACAAACCTTGTTGTGATAGTAATATACACGGTCTCAGACACTATTTGCCTGCCTATTTATTAGCCTTACCAGTGGTGGTCTTTCCATTTCTTGAAGTCCCTGTGACTTCTTGAGCGCAAAGTCCTGTTTTATTGCATCGGTGCCTATCACAGAGTTACACACTGAGCGGGAGCTCAAGGGACAATCGCTGAAGGAATGACTGACCGCCAGCCTGGCCCAGTAGTCACTTCTCTCTGCACGCCAATGGCTCGGAGCACACACTGCCGTTTTCATTCCCTTGACACACCCCTCTCCTCAGGACCTTTTTCCTCCTCCACCCAGCACATTCCGCACGTCGACCGTCGTGCAACGTGTCACCTCATCTGCTCCCACTCCTGCTTAACTAGTACTTCAGGTCCTCGGCACCTTCCACGGCACCCAGACAGACCTCACAGCCCCCTGCACGCCGCTTCTGAGTTGCCCAGTAGCTACGCAGCCGCCGTCCTCCCGGGACCCGCCCCTCCCCAGAAGCGCTCAGGCCTCACCTCCCGCGCAGCTCTGCCAGCTGCACGCACTGGGGCCTGCGGCTCAGCAACGCCGGGCGCCCGAGGCCGCTGAGCCCGCCGGGTGCGCCGCGACTGCTGACCCGCAGCGCCGCCAGCTCCCGCCGTCGTCGTGGGTGCCACCTCGGTGCAGCCCAGGCGTTTCCGGGTTCCCGCGGTCCCGTCCCCCAAATGCTCCGGCTTCCGCCTCGGCCCGGGCAAACGCCGTTCCCGGGTAGGCTTTGGCGACTTCATCTCTGCACTTGCCAGCTCCGCGCCTAGGGCGACCGCTCCTGGGCTGCTCGGTTGGGAGCCGCGAGTGCCAGTTTCCTGTCGCTTGACTTCTGGGAGCACTGCCTCTTTTTAGACACCTCCGGAGGGTTCGAGTCAAAAGGGATGATTTTCCCCGTGGACCTCTACGGGACTGACCGGCTGAGGGAATGCCACAGTCACAGTGATAAGCTGCTAGAGGAAGGGGCAAAGTTCTATGGGGCAAAGGACCTTGAGAGAGGGTGGGGAGGCAGATCTTGGAAGCAGACGAATCCGCTCCTAAAAATGACTGTCAATGACCTGAAAACAAGATTAACACTGGCGCGATTTGTTACCCAGTACTCTGGAAGAAAACTTGCTTAGCTAGAAATGACCCCCGCTCCTACTCTGACTGAGACCTTGAGGCTGAGAGGAGCCCAGAAACAGTGCAACCAGTTAACCATCGTGCCATTAATCAGGAGAGGAGAAAAGCAGAGAGGTGGGGAGCTGGGGCTCGAGGATCTGAGTTATGAGGGATTTACCGCGTTGACCCAAAACACAACATTAATTTGGGGTGAGGGGGTGCTGGGGATTGAACCAGGCCTGCTGCTCTACCACTGACCTACACCCCCAGCCCTTTTAATTTTTTATTATTATTATTATTATTATTATTATTATTATTATTATTTTAATTTTGAGACAGTGTCTCACTAAGTCCCTCAGGCTTGCCTTGAACCTATGATCCTCCTGCTTCAGTTTCCAGAGTTCCACTGCAGCCTATTCTGGTGATGGACAGGCTGAAATTAATAGTATGCCTCTCTTGTTAACACAGTGCTGGTATAAATTAAGCTATACCTCTACATATTGTAAATGATTTAAACTATGCTCATGGTTGGGGGAGAGCAGAAAAAGTAGCTGTCAGGGGTAGAATGACTGACCTTAAATTTTTGTGTAATATGATCTTGAGAAAATTTCTAGATGGCAGAATATACTTGTCCCTGTTATTTTGTTTTGTTTTTTGTGGGTTTTTTTTTTTTTTGTTCTGTTTTTGCTATACTACGGATTGAACCCAGAAATGGTCTACCATTGAACTACATCCCCAATCCATTTTTATTTTTTATTTGGAGATGGTCTCATTAAATCACCCAAGCTGACCTTAAACTTACATTGTCTTGACCTCAGCCTTCCCAGTCTTTGGGATTACAGACATGTGCCACCATACCCTGCTACCATTTTTTTTAAATTAATATTGTGGTTTTTTGCATTATCTGGAATCCAACCTAGTCTAGGGCCTTCTGCATGCTTGACAGGCACTCTGCCACTGAGTCATATCCCCAGCCTTTGTCCAATTTTTTTGAAACTCTATTGTGCCTGGTATATAATAATAACTAAGCACTATTCTCTCTCTTTCTCTGTACACATATACAGATTTTCATTCAGAAAACAGTAGGTGCTCATTAAATACTTGTGGTTGTAAGGGGAAAGAAATATTAAAATATTTTAAAGAAAAACCTGCAAGAAAAAGATGCCTTGTAATGTAAATATATTCTTTAGAGAAGGACCTTTCAATTTGTTCAAAAAACCTTAAAATGATAAAAATGAGAAGTGGAAGCACTTGTAATTATGAAATATTAATATACATTTTATCACCTTGAACAGGTATGAAATTGAAAATCACCAAAAATCTCTACAGATAACACAAGACTGGGATCCTAATTAGAATAAGATATATGGTTTATATAAATATGTCAAAATAGACTCTACTGTCATGTATTGTCATGTGTAACTAAAAAGAACAAATAAAAATTTAAAAATAAATCTGTATCACACATTAAAAAGTTAAACCAAATTAACAAGATACAAAATCTAAATAATATAACTAAAAAATAGCATCTGAATAAATACTGAATCCTACATGCCCATAAAAAAATAAATCAATAAATTGACACTGTCCAAAAACAACCTGCAGCTTTAAATTTTAAATTTAAGTGTCTAACCATATAGTGAATTATTGTTCGAGCCCTACATTTCTACATACTTAATGTATCTAGAAGTTTAAAAAATTGACCTCAAGTCAAGAAAATGAAATGATTTGGTTCTGAAACCAGTTAAATGATTTGTTACAAAGTAAAACATAAACTTGGCATTGTTTTCCTTCATCACCGTTTTCCTAACAGACAAATGATATGAAAGTAGGCAAATTTTTATTTACCAAAGTCTTGTGATCCATGGTATCAAATTTAGAATATCCTTTTAACTGGATTGTTGAATACTGCCAGAGCCTATTATACATTTGTGTTTCCCTATGGTTAATCTTTTGAAATTAAGAGATGTTCAGGCCCACTGTACCTAGTGGGCTACCTACAATAAATGCCTCAGTGCCCCCACTGAGCCTATTTTTGATAAAGCTAAGAAGAAGAAAAAAGCATTCACATGCAAGTACCAGATAGTTCATTAGTGTTCTTTTTCAATTAACTTTTCTATTTTTTTTTTTTTTTTTTTTTTGGAACCAGGGATTGAACTCAGGGACACTTGGCCACTGAGCCACATCCCCAGCCCTATTTTGTATTTTATTTAGAGACAGGGTCTCGCTGAGTTGCTTAGGGCCTCGCTAAGTTGCTGAGGCTGGCTTTGAACTCGCGATCCTCCTGACTCAGCCTCCCAAGTCGCTTGGATTACAGGCGAGCGCCACCACGCCCAGCAACTTTTCTATTTTTAAGAAGCAGAATCTAACAATACAAAAATGTGATCAAAACATAATCAAGAAAAAGCATATTATTTTAATATGAATACATCAAGTTCAGATTAAAAAACATCTATGTAGACAAAAGCAACACTGAAAATAGAATAGAATGGAAAATATGAGTCCTGCCTGGTATAGGAGTCATACCTCTAGTCCCAGCTACTCAAGAGACTGAGGCAGAGGATTACTTAAGCCCAGGAATTCCAAGCCAGGAGTTCCTGACAACATAGCAAGACCCCGTCTCAAAAAAAAAAAGAGGGATGAGGGGTGCTGGTAAAGCCCTTGCCTAGCATGAGCAAGGACCTGGGTTCAAGTGCCAGCAACACACACACACACCAAATGAGCCCTAAAGTTGATGACCAAAAGTGAATGATACTTTCATTAGCCTTCCCTAGCTTTATAATTTATGTTCTAATAAATTATTAGAACTATTCTGTTTCCCTGTATACACTATTCATAATGCCTATTCCTTTTCCTTTCCTCAAGCTTTTCACTAAGTGTAGAATATTTTTCTGCTGTCTCATAGTTTTTATAGGGGCCCCACTCAACTGTTGATTCTCTGCTCAGGTATCATCATCCCAAACTTGAAACATTTTCTTTTCTCTCTGTGGTATTTTTGGGGGGTTTTTTTGTTTTTGTTTTTGTACTGGGAATTAAACCCAGAGGTACTCTACCACTGAGTTACATCAATTTTGAGAGTTTCACTAAGTTGCCCAGGCTGGCCTTGAGCTTGCTATTTTCTTACCTCAGCTCCCCAAGTAGCTAGATTACAGGCATGTGCCACTGTACCCGGCTTGAAGTGTTTTCTTGCCCTCTTTCTCCTAAAAGTCCAAATCACTTCTCTTTGGTCTCATAGCAAGTTGAAGTATCCTGTGCATATCTGGATAATTTTGCTTTTCTCACTGTGATAGAATCACAATTCTGTTTAGAGTCTTCTCAAATCAACACTTTACTTAAGGTCAGTGCTATCCTAATAATTTTTGGATTTCTAGCACCTTAGCGCATTTAGTGTCTAACACATAGAAACTTAATTTATGTATATATATACATATATATATACACACACACATATATTTTTTTTCCTGAACTGAACTGAGTTAGTAAATAAGGTTGTCAAAGATAAGCCAGACACTACATAAGCTCACCAGCCCAAGAATGTCAAGGTAGCCTGAAATGCAAGTCTGAAAATGCAATAGCTCAAGAAAGTATCCAAAGTCTGAAGCTCTTTGATAACAATCCTATTAACTCCCACAATACCAAGTCATTAAAGTAAGCAATAGTACCTGTATTTTACAGGAGAAATTGAGGCTTATAAACATGAAGAAATTTACTTAACTACTTATAAATGTGTAATATAGAAGGATAAGCTAGGGTTCAAACCCTTGTCTAAAGTCCATACTTTTGTTTTTCTTTTTGGAGTGTCATGCTGGGGATCAATTCCAGGGCCTTTGTACATACTGGGCAAGTGCTCTATCACTCCTGAGTTGCACCTCAGCTCCCTAAAGTCCATTTTTAAAACACTGTGGTTGGCTATCACAGGAAAAAAAAAATGGGACAGACAAGAAATGAGTACAGTATTCAGAAGAGTTGGCAGAAGCAAAAAAATAACAATAAAGGTAAGAAGTGAGGGACAGAGTTGACTTCTTGGGATACTGGGCCAGAGAATAACTTTGACTTATTTCTCATAGGTTTTTTGTTTGTTTTGCTTGTTTTCTAGTACCAAGGATTGAACCTCAGGGGGTCTAACCACTAAGCCACATCCCTACCCCTTTTTAAATATTTTACCTAAAGACAGGATCCCTCTGAATTGCTAAGTGCCTCACTTAGTTGCTGAGGCTGGCTTTGAACTCATGATACTGCTCCCTGGCTGCTGGGATTATACGCATGAGCCCTCAGCTATTTGTTTGTTTTTTGATACTGGAGATTGAACCCAGGGTACATTACCACTGAGCTATTTCCCCAGCCTTTTTTTGTTTTTGTTTTTTTGAGACAGGGTCTCGCTAAGTAGCTCAGGGTCTTACTAAATTGCTGAGATTGGACTTGAACTGGCCTGGTTAAAATTAACTTTCGAATAAAGAATGAATAATTGTTTATACAATATTTGAGATATATTTATAATAAAATTTTTATTGAGTATTAGAAATTCTAATTTAACTGAATGTCCTATTTGCTAAATCTGGTATTTCTATCAAAGGCATGAGTGCATTTTAATATTGCTCCTGTCATGAGTGAGCTGTGCCGTTAGCGTAACATAATTTTGTCTTTTCAAAATGCCATAATTTATTGAATAACAACAAATTCACAAGCTATCCCACTTTCAGCAGTTGTAATTCATCAAATAATTCTGGGTCACCTCATAGCCACTGAGCTACATCCCTAGTCCTTTTTATTTTGAGATAGTAGTAAGTCGGCATTCACATATTCTTTTATTCCAAGAGTAATTACTAATACCTATATCACACTGTACACACACGCACACACATATGTATATGTTACAGAAAGGCTAAGTGAATAAGGATAGTTAATGGGTCCCAATTAAAGTTATTTTAATATAAAGGCCATTTCATTAGTTTAACCTGTAAAAACATTCCAAACATTCCAGCCAAACCTTTGTCCCTAAGTGGCAGGGAAAATGGAAATGGGAGCAGACCCAAATGGAGATTATCGGAAAGTTTAAATTCAAGGGCCAAAATGGCACAGTCAATTAGAAGGTTGTGGGTCAGACCAATAATGTTTGTACTTTTCTAATACCTGATCAGCATAGATGTTGATCAATGACCCTACCCAGTAGACTAGTAACATTTAAGTGGCAACCCCTATAGGGTCACTTTTTGCCCCAGCAGACCTGCTGTCTCTTATCACTTTAAATCCTACTCCTTTCCCTCTTGCTTTCCCTTGTTGTTCAAGGATTTCATTCTTTGAATTTGCAAGATAAGAACCTAGAAAGAAATTTGCAGTGAGCTGCTGGGGTCTGCTGTGACACTGGAGGGCATAGCCCACCATAAAGAGTTGCAACATACCACCTCATAGCAGTGGAGAAGAATCTGGCTTTGCCAGCTGGGACCTTGGAATTGACACCCGCAGGAATCCCTTGCTGTGATTAGCTGCTAACACTAAAATGGGCTTCCTCAGCTGCAGAGGCCTGATGCTTATGTAGGCTCCCACCATCTGCAGAAGTGGAGATTTGAGTTTCCTCAAAAAACTTTAAAAAAAAAAAATCAGTGCTTAGACAATTAGACCTCAGATGTCCAGGTATCACTTTATCACAGATTTTGTTCATACATATTTAGTTATTAAAACTATTGAGTTAATATTACAACTCAAGAGCAGGAAAAACCAGTTCCTTGTTTAAGGTACTGAATTAGTCTAATCTGGCTTATTCTGGTTGGTTCTTCAGGGGAAAGAACCTATTTATAAATAAGTCTGAAAACGATCGCCAGAGATTATCTTGTCCATCATTTACTTCCAAGAGGATTTGAATGAGGTCACTTCCAAATCATTGCTTAATAATTATTTGAACCTTTAGTTTGTTGAGATGGTTCTGTAGAGTTTAAAATAAATTCACTTGTCATTTCCTCCTTACTAGAAGGGTGCTCTGTGTTTTCTGCTTCACTCTTTGTGTTATAATAGACTCACTTTTTGAATTAGGGATTCAGGAGTGAGTTCATAGAGTGAGATTGCTTTCTCCCTTTGTATTTCAGAAACTAGGGAAATCACTCTGCATGATTTCTGCCCCACGGGACTTGTGGACTCTGATCAGAACTTCAGTTTTCGGGGCTGGGGTTGTGGCTCAGTTGGTAGAGAGCTTGCCTAGCATGTGTGAGGCACTGAGAATTGGGTTCAATTCTCAGCACACATACAAATAAATAAAAATTAAAGGTTCATCAACAACTAATAAAAATATTTTTTAAAAAAACTTCAGTTTTCTTTGTGGAAGATTGGGAAAGGGTACACTGTGTTCATACTATTAAAGCTTATCAGGAATCTCTTAAGTATGGAAATGGATGTGGGCTGCAACCTTAGCGAACGTGGGCCTCTATTAACCAGTCCTAAAACATTTGATTATGAAGTTCATTTATAACTGGATTATGCTGTTCTCAAATATTTCCCATTCTATCATTAGGGCACTTACAAAAGTACATGTACTTCCCAGCTCTCTTCTGGTTGAGTGGACCATATGACTATTTTCTGGCCAATGAGTTGCGTGTGGATGAAGTGTGTCACTTCAGGACTGAGCATTGAATTGCCAATTTATGATCCTCCAAAAGTCAGTTTTTTCTCTGTTTTTGAGTCTGGCAATGTGCAATATCATGACTCTTCCATGGTCACTGGAAAAGAGGTATCACTGAAAGAGAGTCTTAAGGATGGATTCCTGGAAAAGGGGGAACTCAACTCAGGACCAGCAGGGAACCTTGACATTCATGATAGAAATGCATTTCAGTATGGGTCTGTAAAGACATAGAGCTTTATTTAGGAAAGTAAGGAATACACATTCAAGGGAGAATGCATGCCATCTTGAGAATGAAAGATACATTTTCAGGGCACCCAGCTCTTTCGTAGGAAATTTGGTGGGGGAAATTTGGCATGGGAATTTTTGTGAAGATGGCATCGGTCTGGTCATTCTCAGGATCCTTAAGCTGATGGGGTCTCTATTATCTGATTAGTAAAGTTGAAAAGTCCTCTTAATTTTAAGTTTCTTAAAATGTCCTATCTCTCTTTGCTTAATTTATTTTTGGGGCTAATTAACAGTGCACAAGGTAATTGTCACAAGTGGGTGAATTTACAGTAACTGTTAAGATTCAAAGATTTCCCAGAAATTTGGGATAGTCCTGGGAGAGAGGCTGGCTAGGGGAGTGATAGGCTTGGAAAAGTATGCAAAACTTTAAATGAAATTGGAATTTAAATTAAAATGGTATTTTTTTGTCTTTCCTGTGTCTTATGTCTCCTTTCTACCTGTTTTTAATTTCTTCTAGCCTGCTTCACCATCTGATTGTATCCTAGAGTGAGGACCCAGTAAGCTGCAATAAAAGTACAGCATGAATAAGAAATAGATTGGGGATTGAATCCAGGTCTTGTGCCTTCTAGGCAAGCCCTCTACCACTGAGCTACGTCCACAGCTCCATCATCAATTATTTTGATGAAACCTATCAATTAATATATAAATCAATGAACAGTGTCAAGAAAAAAATTCAAAATGAAGTAACATTGGTTAAGGGCTCTCTTTTTTTCATTCTTGTTTGTGGTTTGGGGGGATTTGGTTTGATTTGGTTTGTCCAGTGCTGGGAACCAAATGCTTGCACATGGCAGATAAGCACTTTACTACTCTATATCCCCAGCTCAGGCTGAGGGCATTTAAATTGGAGTTGGGAAGCCATTTTTAATCAGATCTCAGATATATCCACAGCTGAACTTTTGAACTGGGCTGCATATACAGCCAGCACCAGATGTGAACTGACCTTTGGACTGGCCAAATCCTGTTTCCTGAAACACTGTTAACCTCTGCTGACCTTCTGTATAATGAATGGAACCTTTTCCTCAAACTACTCAGAGACTGAGACCACACCCAATCCCTTTCTTATAAGACAGCTGAACTTTCCCAGTACCAATCACAAGTGTTACGATTTCCAACACCCTTAAGGTTTAAAGCTATAAACACAGCTACACTTTGAAAACCTTGGAACACATTTTCAAGATTGTTTGAATCTGTGTTTTCCTGAATCCTAATTAGCCATAAATAAGTGTATACTTCTTTGTTTTCAAATAGCTTGATTTTATTTTCTATCAACATCAAAGATGAGGTGTGTTTTAACAAAAGCATGACTTTTCTGGTTTTGACTTAGGGATTAAGTGATAAGGGAAAGCAAATTGATTCTAAAGGGCCTAAGAATAATAATACATGTTAGATATTGACATATTTGATAAAACTGTGATCTACAAAAACTTGGGCATTAAATAATGAACCTTGTAAGCTTATAGATTAAGGAGAATAGAATGTGAATAACATGTATTAGTTAATGTTGGCTGTATTTGACAAGACACTTAATGAAAGAAAAACTCAATAAAATTTTTAATCAAGAATGGAAGGCAATAAAGAGGACATGGAAATTTGAGGATTGCAAGTGGCAAATGCTTTCAAATTAAGGCCTTTAAATAAAAAGGCTGATAAAACTAGGCCTATAAGTAAGGATCAAATCAAGCATATCTCTGTCACACCCATCTTTAATATCTCTAAATGGAACAAGATGTCACCAGTATACCTTTTTGTTTGGATAAAATGTCTCCAAAAGAAGGGAATAAAGATATTTGTGCTCCACTGATCTTTTTTTTTTTTTTCACTTTTGGTACTAGGAATTGACCGCAGTGGTGCTTAGCCACTAAACCTATGCCCTTTTTTATATTTTATTTAGAGACAGGGTCTCGCTAAATTGCTTAGGGCCTCACTAAATTGCTGAGGCTGGCTTTGAACTTGAGATCCTACTGCCTCAGCCTCCCCAGTCCCTGGGATTACAGGTGAGTGCTACCTTCACCTGGCTTGCAGTGGACTCTGAATGGGTTCAAGTTACCTAGAAGTTTGGAGCCATGTCAAGAGAAGAAGTATGAGTATGACTATTAGCAAGGGAAGCAGATTGGAATCAAATAGATAAGAAGCCAGTTATGTTTATGAGATCATTGTATTGCAAAAGAAACTCCAGAGCTTGACAAGACTTAAAATGCCTCTTCGGTTTCCAGTCTTCTATAAATAGAAAATGAGATCAGAACATTGTCCAGCCCCAAAGAGTGCATTCTTCCCAATGCACTTCAGATATAGCTAAAGAAGATAATAAAAGGAGCTTAAGTCAAGGTGAGGTAAGACAGAAGAAACTTAGAAATTAGTAAAGAAAGGATAATAAAATGTAAATTTTATCCAAGATTCTGCATATCTTTCCAGGGCTGGCACTCCCCTAGTCGGTCTCTCTCCCAGGACTGTCACTCCCAAATTTCTGAGAAATCTGCAAATCTTAAAGTTACTGTGAATTCATCCATTTGTGATAATTACTGCACTCCTAATTAGCCCACCAATGCTTATATTAAACAAAGAAAGATAGGGCATTTTAAGAAACCTTTGCTGGGAGCAGGGGAGCACTTCTATAATCCCAGCAGCTTGGCAAGCTGAGGCAGGAGGATCACAAGTTCAAAGCCAGCCTCAGCAATTTAGGGAGGTCCTAAGCAATTAGTAAGACCCTGCCTCTAAATAAAATATAAAAAAGGGCTATGGATGTGGTTCAGTGGTTAAGCACCCCTGGGTTCAATCCCTGGTACAAACAAACAAACGAACAAACAAAAAACCATCTTCTATTTAGAAGACTTTCTAACTTTATTTACTGATCAGATACTGGATACCACATCAGCCTCGGGACCCTCAGTATGACCAAGCTGATGTCATCCTGACAAAGCTTCCCATGCTCACCCATCCCCTAGTTTTCTATAAAAAGAACCGGCACTCTAAAATGTATTTTTCACTCTTGAGATGGTCTGCATTCTCCCTTGAATGTGTATTCCTTACTTTCCTAAATACATTTTCTGTGTCTCTACTGACCCATGCTGAAATATTTTTCCATTATAAATGTCACGTTCCCCACTGGTCCTGAGTCATGCTCCTTGACCTCCTTTGTAGCTCCTTGACCGCCTCTCCCAGAGACATCTCTTTTCTAGTGACAAAGGGACAGAACAATGACTATGACTTGGGCATCTCCTCTTGAGGGTAGAATTGGTGTCTAGTTCAAGGATATTGTGGGATCTCATGATATCTTGCCTCTGATCAGTGTCAGCTCTGCTCATTTGCCTCACCTCCATTTATTCCAATGACTGCCCTCTTCTTTTAGGAATGTGCCTATTCTAGATATTTCATAGAAGTGTGATAATATTTGTCCTTTTTTGTTTTGCTTATTTTATTTAGCATAATGTTTTCAAAGTCCATTCATGTCAAAACCTGTATCTCAACTTCATTCCTTTTTATTGCTGAACAATATTCTGTTTTATGGCTATACCACATTTCATTTATCCCTTTATCTGTCAATAGACATTTGGGTTGTTTCCACATTTTGGCTATTGTAAATAATGCTGTTCTGAAAATTTATGTACAAGTGTCTGAATCTTTGTTTTCAATTCTTTCACATTAAATATCTACCTCATGGTGATCTTTAGTATCTTTAGTCATCTCTCTATTTCTTACACTAATCATTTCTAGCTTTCACACATCTCCCTTCACCCCTCATGCCAATCTTCCTTCTCACACACAAACCTTAAAGCGAAAATGGAAGTTATCAGGCAACAACTTTTTCAACCTCTTTACCACCATGACATCCACCCCTGGTGACAGGCCCACAATTAAGTTGTGCTATGTAGTGACAGTGTGTAACTTTACTTGAGCCTGGTGTTGTGGAAAATTATGATGCTTGAAGAAGTGTCCCCAACTTTGCTTCCAAAATTATGCCATTCTTTTGTGTTCTGAAAAAGGACAAAGAATCACTTTCCTCCACAGATTTAAATAAGGCTTCCTAACTTTTTTGTGATTCTCATAAAAGTCATTAATGACTCCATTGTTTACCTACCACAAGCCTCTTTCCTATGAACCTGCGAACAAGGACAGACACAAACCCTCTAACTTTCATTCTTTTTCTCTTTCCCTTAGCAGTAGTGGGGATTGAACCACTGAGCTATGCCCCTAGAGATATGTTTCTATTTATGAATTCCATTGCTGCTTTGCCTGGTATCAAGGCAACTAAGTATGAGGAAATGGGTCATAATTTCAGATTTTTGTTGTTTTTGGTGGAGTTGGGGATCAAACACAGGACCTGTGCATGCTAGGCAAGTGCTCTACCACTAAGCTACCTCCCCCTTCAACACCAATGGCCCCTTAACTGTTGGTTTTTAAAATGGTAAACTCGTCTCAATTATATTTTTTAAAGCAGATTTTTTTCATAGTTAGGAATATTTGCATATACATAATGAGATATCCTTGGGTTAGGACTCAAGTCTCACTCTGAATTTCATTTGTTTCCTATGCAAGGAATGCATATAGTCTATTCTCTAAACTTTGAGGCAGTTATAGTCCCAGAAGTCATTTTTTGTCCTTAAAAAAAAATAAATCTTTTGGGGACACACATGATACTGGATATGATTTTTAAATCAAATGAAGAATTGGTTGGAAGACAGGACAAAATGGAATTATACCATGGGTTAGTAACATTGTGGTTACAAACTCTTAATGGTGTGAAGTATTGATTATCCTAACCCAATAGTGTGCATAAGCCTAGAATAATGCTTGGCAACCTGTTAGGATTGTAGGTTTCATAACAGATTTTGTAAGATATTATAAATGAGAGATGGCTGTTGGAGATAGCAGACCACAGCAGATTGAGCCCTTGTTATGGTTTAGATATTATGTGTCCCCTAAAAGCTCACGTATGAGACACTGCAAGAACATTCAGAGATGAAATGATTGGGTTATGAGAGCCTTAAGCAAATCAGTGAATTAATTCTCTGATCAGGATTAACCAAATGGTAACCGAAGATGGGCAGGGTGCGACTGAAAGAGGAGGGCATTGGGGCATACCTTTTGGTGTATATTTTGTATCTGGTGAGTGGAGTCTTCCTCTCTGCTTTCTGATCATCATGTGAGCCACTTGCCTCTGCCACACTCTTCGGTCATGATGTTCTGCCTTACCTTGAGCCCTGAGGAATGGAGTTGGCTGTCTATGGACAGCCACAAAATAAACTTTTCCTGTTGTAATTGTTCTTATCAGATCTTTTAGTTATGGCAATGAAAAGCAGACTAAAATGTCCCTCTTTCCAAATAAGGTGCCCTGTCAGGGACTTGGGCCTTTCTCACCAGTTGCATGGAGATGACTGTCATTCTATCTATATGAAAGAGTAAGAATAAAATGCAGAGATAGTTTTAAATTAGGACAACATATTTGTGCATGCACAGTTTGGAATTATTCTCTTTGAGAGAATCAACAATAGATTCTTGGGCTTGTTTAGAAGTTTCAAAATACCAATTAAAGAAAACCTCCCTCTATCTCTGAGAGATTTGTTCTTTTTTCTTGGTTCTGATTCTATGTACAAATAGACAAGTTTTGAAGTTTCAAAAAAGCCTTATTTTGGCCTTGAAAGTTTGGATCATCCTGAGTTATCTGGGTCCAGAGATTTAGCCAGTTTCAATCTTCTGAACCATAATTTTTAGCCATGAAGTCATCTAAAGTGCCAGGAAGCAGCTGACCAGCAGAAGATTTAGAAAATATGTTACTCATTTTGCACCTATCCTTCCTGTGCAACTTAAGGCAATTGTGGGAGTCCCCACTGTATCCTTTCTGGAGTGAGTATGATTACCTTACTTGAAATAAAGTCTCTGAGCCCTCCATCTAGAGAGAGTTCTGAATCTGAGAGGAATTATCTGATATATCCAGGCACCACTCCGGAGCCAACCAAATTCAAGAAGTTCTTGGTTTGTTGATGGGTTTGGTTCAGGACGGTGCCAGAAAAACTGGAAAGCTTTCTTCAGATCCCACTTCTGATACCAAGGGAGGTCAACCAAAATTCACTAAGAAAGTCAAAAAGGAGGATTTATTTAGAGAACAAAACAAAAACACAACATGTTGTGAACCAGGGAGCCATTGCCTTAAATATGAAATGAAAATGTGCTTCAAAGGAAAAGAGAATGTGGAGAGCAGGCTGTGCCTGCTCTGAGTTACTCCACGATGTAGAGAATGGTAGTTTTCAGGCTGTGCTTAACCCTGAGTTACTCCATTTTATAAAGTGATAGTTTACCATGAGTTTCTCCATTTTAAGTGTAAGTGCTGAGGTAGAATAACTACATCTTGTTTTTATAAGTTAATAGCGGCTGTCTTCACAGCCCAACCATAGGGCATAATTGATAAATAAACTAATAGTGCTAATAAAATGACCACCTGTGACTTTATTGAATTAAATCACATGGGTGCATGGGCATATCAAACTCATATCAGAAAAAACACACTAGACCACCAAGTGAAGCAATCCTGTCATCTGAGAACCATGAAAGGAGGAACACCCCAAGACTGGTAGCAGCACATACCCATCTATCACTAGAGCATCCTGTGAATGAATCATGAGATAAATGATGATGAACCTCCCTCCAACTCTCTGTCCTCAGCTTCTGCTCAGCTCTATTTCCCCACTTGACCTGGTCTACTTCAGAACTGCCTGGCATCTGGATTCTGACCTAGAATAATTTCCATGCCCTATGACAACTTTGAACCCTGAACAAATTCTGCTGCTGGTTTATAATCTTATCTGACCACCTGTAGTGATGCTTTTGCATTTGTATAACCCTTTGGCTTTGCTCTCAGTGTAGCCCCCTGGACCTCTGTGGACACTTTAACCCTTTCTTAGTCTTTCACACACATATGAATACACACACACACACACACACATCTTCATGTAAAGGATGGTATATGACTTGAGTGTTAGAGATATGTATAATTAAGATTGGAATAAAAGAACCTGTGATTGCCTAGCTTATGACTATCAGATGACCCACAAGTGTTCAGTGAATTGAAGCAATGAAAGCGGTGTAGCTTGTGAATTTATTGTTGTTTAATAAATTCTGACATTGGAAAGACACAAATCTGTTTGGTCTCTGTTAACAGCATAGCTTCCTAACCGCAGAGAGGTTAGTTTACATAGAAAAATTTCTGACCTGAGTTCTCACTCTGGTTCACTTATGCAAAGGAGGCATGCAACCATGCCTGATTGGTTAATATTTGCATGACCATAGGTCATAGTTTATTCGTCAGGTCTGGGTAGCAAAATGAGACTTTCTGGAGGCTGTTAATCCTGGTAGGGGACATAAGAACTTGCAAGGACTACAAGATTCAGTATGTGGTTCCTCCAGGAACATGGTGTAGGTGAGTGATCCCTAGTCAGCAAATAGCTATCAGACCCCATTCTGAATTTAGGCCCAATTAGCCATTTGACACCATTCTTGTATATTCATTTTTTTTCTGGAAGTTCATAATAGAAGTGAAATATTTATCTTTTTCTCCGTGTTTGATTCCTCTAGACTCTGCAAACTGCTGTTGAATATCTTACTTTCATGACAATGTAACTTTTTGCACAATTTCAACAAGATTCTGTCTTCCTTAGTCACATGACTTAACTAGAAACATTGGTTATGCAATCAAGGCCTTGCCTGGAATGTCATACCTGAAGATAATACTCATGTTTTTGAGACTACTCATTCAAATAGATATGACCTGACACTTCTTTAAAAAATATTTTTTAGTGGTAGATGGACACAATATCTTTATTTATTTTTTTATGTGGTGCTAAGGATCGAACCTGGTGCCTCACACATGCAAGGCAAGCACTCTACCACTGAGCTACAGCCCCTGACCTGACACTTTAAAAGAACTATGGTGAATTTTGCAGAGTTAATGCTTACAAAACATGCTTAAGAAAACTGGATTGAAATACAGGAGAAGTAAAGAATGTCACTTCCTGGCAGGACTAGGAACTTTAGGATACTTTAGAGACTTTGTGAAGAGAAGAATTCACTCAAGTTTATGGGTTTTGAAAGTGAAAACTGACGGTGAGTTCTTGGCTTGGCTTTCTAGCTCAAGAAAAGAGAATTGTAAAAGTCCAATCTGATACTTCTGATTAAATTTTCAGCAAAGCAAATTTAAGAAGGACTATATGATAAATTGAAATTTTTGTGGCACCCAAGTAATCAGGCCAAATAAAAGTAGATCACCTGTACTTTGTGATCAGGAATAATCTTAATATTATGTTTTATTGAGTCAGGCATGGTGAACAAACTTATAATCCTAGCTACTTGGGAGGTTGGGGCACGAAGATCACAAGTTCAAGGTCAGCTGGAACGACTTGGCAAGACCCTATCTCAAAAAAAAAAATAAAAAAGGCTAGAAATGTGACTCAGTGATAAAGCACTCCTGGTTCAATCCACAGTACCAGGGAAGATGGGGATTATGTCTCATTGAAAAAGGAGCATGTAGAGGGAAATCTCATGCTTCAATGGAAAAATTATAGCATATCCTTCCAACTCCAGTCCTGAGTTCAATAGTGTTACTAGAGTCTAGCCCTGTTCTTTGTCTGAATTATTTACACTGTGTAAATAATTGCAGATAATTGATGGATATGCAAGCTCTGTTTTCTCTAGGAGAAATTTAAGTTACTTCCTCTCCTCATTCTTACCCATTCCCTTTGTGGAAAAACCAGTTTGGTTACCTGTCTGTACTTCATATAGGATTTTGCTACCTTGAACAAATCATCAACACTCACCAAATGTTTAATTCTTCTCCTTTCCTTCAATATCTGATTATAACTCTCTAAACTAAGTTTTCCAAATATTCTCCCTCCCTGTGACTCAACATTTTCAAGTGCTAAAACTGGACTACATAGATCCCTTTCAGGTACTGTTACAGTCGTTTCTCCCAGAATCTGAAGAAGCCCAGTGAGTTAAAGATCAAATAACTTCATATAAACTTGCAGGACTCAAGGGCTGACTCATTACCATAGCAGAACCTGTATGGGCTGGATTTCTCCCTGGGCAAGCCACTGTCAGGGCTAGTAGGGAAGTCTGGCAAAATACATGCCCTCCACTAGAGGTATCCAAGACTATGGACTACATCACCAACACCATCCACTCTTAACTTCAAGAAACTCAATGAATTCCACAACCTCTTAGAACCTGCTGAACTACCCACCCTCAGGTTCAACTCCTGAGACTGTTTACTTTGCTGTAGGCTTTCATTTTAACATTCCTTTTTTTCACTGAGTTGTGTTGTCTGGGACTCTAAAACAATTGACCTTTTCCATTACCCCTCCACAGATGATTTAACAGGAACGGACTATTTCTTAAATGCTGCTTGGCCCCACTTAGGTTTTTTTCTCACCTATGAGTTGTACTGCAAAAAATGATTTTTATTCAAACATTCAAATTTTTATTCAAAAGGCTGAGAATTTTGAACTTTTCCTGAGGCTTCCTAGAGAACACAGTTAAGTAATTGTTCAACTTCGTGTTCTAGGTATAAGGATGAGAGATTCCCCTCTACTCAACTTTAGTTCTTCTATGGGTTCTTCAGCTAGATCTAAGGACTCGATTAGTAATTGATTTATGCCCTGTATGCAGTGGCATAAGTGTCCAATTTTCAAAATTTGGACAGTAAAAGAATTACTGCCATGTTTTAGAACAGCTGCTGCCACTTCTGATTTACTGCAAGAGGCTAAAAAGTTCACCTTGAAACAGCCCACCCAGAGTTTGCCCCCAACATGTACTGATTCTATTGGAACAATGAGGATGCCACTGGTTAGTGGCAGGCAGGAAAAATGGGCAAACACCAAATATTCTCCTAGAGAATCTCAATGTTAAGCTTCAGACATCTTCCACTTTGAATCCAGCTATCCTCCTACCAGAAAACAAACAGCCACCACAACATCTTAAAGATCAGCACCTAAAGGTCCCAGATCTGGAACTTTCTACTGATGATACCAAATTCATAGAACATGAAGAGATGTTCTGGATATGCCATTGTGGCACCCTGGCAAACTGTAGAGGCTGGTATCCTGTCATCTGGAATCTCAGTCCAAAAGGCTACGCTAATTCCTCTTACCAGAGCTCCTGTCCTCTCAGAAGGGAAAAAGTTTAACATTTACTCTGATTCTAGGCATGCTTTTATGGTTGTGTATGCCCATGCGCCTATCTGGAAAGGGAGAAAACTTTTGTCTCATGGATTGTACAAGAAACATTGAAGGCCTTAGATACCAAGTGGAAACTATTCAGCCTGGAGGCTGAAGTCAACAGGAAAAGTCTAAAAGAACATTCTTAAAAATGACAATTGCTAAATTGTTTCAAGAAGTACATTTTTCATGTGATAAAATTTTGCCTAATGCCCAGCTCCTAGAGGTAAGGTCAAAGTAAGTCCTTTTGAAATTTTATGTGGCAGACCATTTCAGGCTTCATTCAGAGGACAAATGTCAGATTTTGTTCTAAAGGAATGGCTTATTAAAAACTGTCCATTCTCACTGTCCTAAATTCATGAATTTGTTTCTCACAGGTCATCATATCATTGGATCTTCTATCCCATGACTTCCATCCTGGTGACCTAGTGCTCTTGAAGATTTGGAAGGAAGAAACCTCAGATAATCAACCTCCTTTAAGTGGTTGAGGCCATCAGACAGCCTATTGACTACCCATTTTTCCATTAAATTGACAGGTTGTCAAGCCTTGGATACTCCATACTCAGATCAAGAGTAACCAAAGAAACCCTCCAAGATCTGGGCTCTTCTGGCTAATAGGGCCAATTAACAAGTAAACCTCAATGTAGGGTGAAGCAAACCCTAGAACTGAGACTAGAGGAAAGATCAATCAGAAGCAGCCAGTGTTCCTACAAACCAATCAGCAACCTCAAGCTGTTATTCAGGAAAGGAAAAATCTTGGTATGTAGATTCTCAAACAATAAAGCAACTAATAATAGGATATCTCATTATTTTATGGGGGTTTTGCTGCAGGGAACAACTAATTCATTTTTAGATTGGACCCAACAGTATGCTGATAGCTTATAAAAGGATGCTTGTTTGATATGTAGGTTAGCACCATTCTATAACACTTCAGAGCTACCATGATGGGTCTCCTCTACAGAAAAGTGACTGAATAAGGGTACAGTAATTAATATAAGATATGCAAAAAGATATGCTTTTGTTAAAAGACACCTCTCATGCTGATGTTATCAATGGCCCACAAATAGTACTGTAGAACAATGTAGTCATGGGAAAAATTTCCACCTAGATCAGACCTATTGTAAACCTCAATTTGAAGGGGCCAAACAATGTTTCCCCAGAGTCCTAGCTAACAACCATAGATATGGAAGATACTTTCAAATTTGGGATGAACTTATTTACACTTAATACAAGACACATCTAAACCAGAAAGCCCCAATCTTTTGGGAAAAGCTCATGTGATAAATGACCCAATAGTATGTGTGAGCTAAAATGGATCCCAGATCATCAATGCCACCATGTTGTGACTTTATAGACACAAGACTAGTTTGGGACCAAATGGGAGTTTAGTCCAGGAGTAAAGTAGATGGCCAACTCCAGATGACAGACAATAGCTATGTGGAATAAATTTATAGCTATGGTCTCCCTCAGGTTAGGGAGGTGCATCATAAGCTACCCATTAATGCAAGGGAGATGGGTAAATGAAATCACTGACCCATAAATCTTTGTAGGTCCCAAACTAACTGATGTACTTCCTAGCTTGTTTGCCAGCTTCCTTCCTTCCTTCTCTCTCTCTTTCTCCATCATTCTTGGTATTGGAGAATGAACCCGGGGCCTTGCACATGCTAGGTAAGCATTCTACCATTGAGCTACATCCCCAGCTCTTTTTAACAAAAATTTAGGACATTATAGTTGTACATAATTGTGGAGTTCATTGTGACAAATTCATCAGTGAGTATAACAATCTGCTGTATTTCATTCCAAGTACTTCTACTTTTCCTTCCTCCTTCCTCTGCCTGATTCCCTTCCTCTACTGTACAGGTCTTCCTTCTCTTTATTTATTTTAATTGGTACATTTTTAAATATACATAAACTGGAACTCATTGTGATAAGTTCATCTTAGCTCTTTTTATTTTGAGACAGGGTTTCATAAGTGGTCCAAGCTGGCCTGGAACTCGTGATTCTCCTGCCTCAGTTTCCTGAATAGCTGAGATTATAGGTGTGCACTTCTGTGCCCAACCTGAAATGCTTTCCATGGGTATGATCATTTAGCATGAGTATTTGTCCTCAAATAGATTTGGAAGCTGTGATGTGGCACACATTAAGTCCTAATTTCATTCAGAGAGCCTTATATGATGGTTCCAGAAGATTATCCTTGTTCTATACAGAAGTAGCTATAATGAGAAAGGCAGTTCTTCAAAATCAAATGGCATTGGCATTTTGACTGAATCTCAAGGAGGAACATGCATGGTCATAAAAACTGAATACTGTATGTATATTTCAGGGAACACTTCTTAGCTTTGCAAAACATGCACACTCAAATTAAGGCCATGACTGATTAATCTGTTTTTAGTCCAAGAGAATGCTTCATGTCTTGGTTAGGGGAAACTCCTTTGGTAAAGACTCCTACTATCCTTAGCAGGAATCATTTACATAGAACTAATGTAATATTGTTGTCACAGGATGTTTCTCATCCACAGGATAAAATTATGCAGATAACTATACCTGGAGCCAATATATGATATTAGAAAAAGGGAAACTGTTTTTTGACCAGAGAACAGAAAGGGGACCTAAATAATTTTTTGATCAGCAAGTCACTTTGTTCCATACCTTTTTATTTTTTTTTTAACCCCCAATACCCCTGGGATTGAACCCAGGGTCTAGTGCATATTAGGAAAGCAGGTGCTCTACCTCTGAGCTACATCCCCAATACTATTTTTAGATAAGTTCTCTCTAAATTCCCCAGCCTGGCCTCAAACTTGTGATTCTCCTACCTCAGCCTCTCTAGTAGCTGGAATTGCAGGAGTGTGCCACTCTGTCTGACTCAATAAAACATAATCTCAAAGAAAGATTATTCTTGATCATAAAATAAAGCCGGCCTTGTTATATTTGGCCTGATTATATGTATAATATGTATGTTATAGATATGTGATAATTTTCTGCCCCCAAATGGTATTGCCATTTAGGAGCTAGTGGAACCTTTAAAGGTGTGGCCTGTTTGGAGGAAGCTGGTTCATTGTGGACAGGCCTTTGTAAATAATATTGCTTCCTGGCCTCTGTGAGGTGAACAGGCCTTCACTACATAGTTCCACCATGATGTACTGAGCTGCCAACAGATCCAAAGCAGTAGGATCAAGCAAATATGGACTGAATCCTCTGAAATTGTGAGCCAAAAAAGCTTGCTTTGTCTCAGGTGTTTTGCAACAGTAATGGAAAGCTGATGAGCATGAGGCAATTAACTTTGTCTAGTGACTCATAAAATTTTCATGAGTCATCCAAGCGTAATTGTTAAGAACAAGAGAATTAAATAGATGTAGGTGGGATAAAAAATTTATAAGTAAACTTTCAACAATAATTGTTCAATAATTATTTTATGTCCCCAAGACCTACTCACTTCTTAAAAGTCCCCCTCTTAAGACAGTTACAATGACAACTGAATTTCAACATGAGTTTTGGAGGGGACATTCAAACCATAGTAGTTGATATTTTACAACAATTTGGTAGAGTATACCTTCATAAACAGCAAATGAAACATTTCTGCAGGGAGGGGGCATGAGGGTGGGAAAGATGGTGGAATGAGATGGACATTATTACCCTTTGTACATGTATGATTGCACATATGGTGTGACTGCATCGTGCACAATCAGAGAAATGAAAAGTTGTGCTCCATTTGTGTACAATGAGT
>JAJEJO010001485.1:150081-166070 GCA_020662805.1 Glaucomys volans | reverse complement strand
ATTAAAAAAAAAAAAAAAAAGAATACAACAGGAACTTGAGAAAAGCAGTCTGTTGGTGAGTCCTTGGCTTGGCTTCCTAGGTTTTGAGAAGCTTTTAAAGTTCCAGTTGGAGGCCTGGGGATATTGATCAGAAGAGGAGCTCTTGCCTAACATGTGAGGTCTTGGGTTTGATCAACAACAATGCATGCACACACACACACACACACACGCTCTAATCTGAGATTTCTTATTAAAATGTCTTGCAAAGCAGGCTTACAAAAAGCCTATATAATTTTTTTTCTTTTTTGTTTAATGAATGTCATTTATTCAGCATGAAATCCTTATACTATATGTTCCATGTGTTAAGAATAATAGTACATTAAATCTTGGTTAAAAAAATGAGCAACAAAAAGCCTATACGAGCAATTACTACACTTATTGCACTTAAAATAATCCTTATGTCAAAGTGACGTATTTTGGGGTGGCATATTCTGCTACCCTTCCTTGTGAAAAGTTGTTTTATATGAAGTTAAACTAAATTACCAAGATTTTTTTGTGGGGTCTGGTTATCGACACATAGCGAGACCACCAGACACTAGAGTAGAAAAAGGAATTTATTTTGGGGAAAAAGAGGAAAAAGAAAGAAAACAGACTGACGCGTCAGGACCACCACTCCTGTAAGGGAAGCGGTGGTAGAGAGTGACTTCAGAAAGCTGTTTTTTAAAGTGAAAACCATAAATAAAAATCCTGGGAGGCTTACAATAGGGGCCTTTTAACTTTTTTTTTTCTCTTTTCAAGGAGAATGCAGGCGGCCAGCTCCAGCTTATCTATTTCAGGCTGCACCTGGCGGGCTAGCAGGGCGAGCTAGGCGGGGAGTCAGACTACCCCTGTCTGAAACTGGCAGCTTCTGGGGACTTGGAAGGGATGGGTTGCTTCACAGAAATGGTCACAAAGTCTGTAACTCATGGCCACATTATTTTATCTTGGGTACTGTCCTTGTATTTACCACAATCAGCACAATTCTATTTACACTCATTTTGGATTTATTTTATATCAGAGAGTCTCTACCTTTTTTCTTTTGTAAGGGGGTCTCTACTCTTTTACAGCATCTCTTTTTAAATGTTAGAATTAAATAGAAGTTTGAACATTACCTGTGAATTTTATTTTACTCCAGAAAATACTACTATACACTTGAACTGAAGGATGATCTTGAGAGCAAGGTTAGAGAATGAGAGAACAGAAACATTCCTGCAGTCGGGTGTGTGAGGGCAGATTGGAACCAGATAGATCACTCTTTTCATCTAATTCTACAACACATCTCCTCTTCAGTTTCCTAGTCGTCTCCAATTCTTTATTATGATGGAGTTCACAAGATGCCTCCCCAAAATGAGCTGCTTTGGAATTATGATTCCTTTGAGTGGAAAGCACTACTAGAAAACCAGCAAATGCAGGCCAAGGTTCTATGAACCCCTCTCCGCTCCATCTTCCTAAGGACAGGTCCTTCAAAAGAAACCCAGTAGTTATCAATCCCCATTCAAGGACTCATCAGCAGGGAAGATTGACTCTTATCATGAGGAGGAGACTTACGTCATTTCTACCTCCAGAAAAACAATCATGTCTGTCATCTATTCTTCTGAGGGGTCCATTCATCTTCCCCAATCTACTCTCTCCTAAGTGGCTTCCCTTCTCTCCTATAAAGAAGACATATAAGCTCCTAAGTTTCACTGTTTTGAGTGGGAAAGGGTTAGTCACTTTTCTTTCCTGTAATAGCCTCATGTATGAAATAAATTTCTACCTTTTCTCTGGTGAACAGATTAGTTGCCAGTTTATTTACGTGACCCAGTTATGACACCCCCAGAGGATAGAAGTAAAGACTTTCTCTCCCTACAATTATGTGGATCCATTTAATCACTGAAACTAAGTCCTTCTCCTTTCCTCAGGCCTTTTTTTTTGGAGACAGGGTCTCACTGAAGCAGGCCTTGAATTTGTGATCCTCTTGCCTCAGCCTCCCAAGTCTCTGGGATTATAGGCATGTACCACATGTCTGTCCACACTTTGGATTTTAAATCACAATGACCTGAGGAGGGAAACATCTATGTAATCCATATTTAAAATTGTTTTATGTGTAAATATCGATATTATAAATATGAAAGTAATGTTTGACCTGAAGTTTCTTTACATGTATTATTCAAAACACATTTGGCTAGAAAGGACACTCAGGAGCAATTTATGACCATTTTTAGGCAAAAACCAGAAAACAAAACAACAAAAACCCCCAACAAACCTTAAAACATAACAAGGAACATTTTTTTCCTCTCTTAATGCCAAATAATAATTGATGCTAACTTAATTCTCCATTTACAACTATAACTTTTATTTTCTTTTGTAGTCATTGGGATTGAACCCAGGGCCTTGGGTATGGTAGGCAAGGAATGTACCGTTGAGCTACATTACATCCTGTTTTCCTATAGTTTGTTTGGTGAAGCTTAATACCAGTCTTAAGAATTCTTTCAGAACTCGTTGGTGATCAGTACACCTGTAATTGCAGCAATTGGGAAGCTGAGTCAGGAGAATTGAAAGTTTAAGGCCAGCCTGAGTAACTTTGCAAGACCCTGTCTCAAAATAAAAAATAGAAAAGACTAGGATGTAGTTCAGTGGTAGAGCATTCCTGAGTTCAATCCTCAGCACAGGGGGAAAATAAATTCTTCCAGGAAAAAAGGGATCAAGCTTAAGGGTCTCTTTTCTTTACAGCAAACTGTCACAGTTCCGGTATGGCCATGTCTCATGTTTTTAAAAATGCTGAATCCAAGTGTGTCTTGAGTATCTCTGAGTTTAGTAGGACAGTCTTTCTTCCAAGATTGGTCGTGAATAAAACATAAAATGGTTGTTTTTTTTTGTTAATTAAAGAAAGAAGATTAAACTGATAAGAATCATCAAAATACTTAGATATTTTATAAAGTCTTGAGAACATATAGCTGGCCTTTCAACTTAAGTATTTTGTAGTGAGGAAGTATCTTCCATCTCTTTACTCAAGTTCCTTCCCACCTGTAATTCTAGGAAATAATTTGTTGGTGGGATTTTCGCCCTCTTGACCAGAATTAACTACTGAACCACATCCTTAGCCCTTTTTTTAAATATTTTATTTAGAGACAGGGTCTCGCTGAGTTGCTGAAACTGACTTTGAAGTTGGGATCCTCCTGTCTCAGCCTCCGGAGCCTCTGGGATTATAGGTGCAGGCCTTGGCACCTGACTCACCTCTTTTTTTCCCCCCATGGTGCTCAGGATTGAACCCAAGGTTTTCTGTGCAGGTATTTTACCACTGAGATACATTCCACAGTTCTTTTTAAATTTTGAGACAGGATCTCAATAAGTAGTTATGAACTTGTCATCCTCCTGCCTCAGCCTCCTGAGTAGTTGATACCTTACCTCTTAATATTAGGCATTATTATTCAAAGAGACCTTATACAAAGGTTTTTGTTTTCTTCTCTCAACTGTATTATTACTAAATGTAAATTAAAATCTCTACTGGTTAAAAAATAACTTCAATTTTCTCATAAATTAAAACTTCAGCATTATCTGTTGTTGAAATAATAGGTACTTAATTTGGGGTTTTGGGTTTGGTTTCTCTCCCTTCTCCCCTTCTCTTCTCTTTTCTTTCTTAATGGGGTCTGTGCTGCCCAGGCAGGGCTTGAACTGCTGAGAGGCTTCAGCCTCCCACATAGCTGGAATTTCAGGTGCACATCACTGCACCCAATTTGGTTTCTTTTCTCTAAAGGTCCATGAGGCAATTATGACAGGAGATTGATGAAAATTAAAAAAAAGACTATGATATCATTAATGGAAACATGAAGAATTTATAATTTCAGAGCTAATTTTCATGTCATAATGGCACTATCTTTTTTTGAATGATTGTAATTTTTAACACATATTAATTGTACAAATTAATGGGTTGATATTTTCATACATGCATATACCAGGCTTTGATCATGTTCACCCTCCCTTTTTTCTGCCCCCACCCTCAGTCTTAAGTCCCTAGGCACTATCTCTTACTGAGTTGTCATCATTTCTTTTAGAATCATTTATTTCAATTCAAGGGGAAATATCACCAATCCTATAAACTATTGGGAAGTTTGACTAGAAATGCAAACAAGACAGCAGGAATAATTATGCTCAGTATTGGTTCAAAAAGAAATCAAAGTTTCATTTCTGAGGGAAAAATCCATCTTATATTAATATTAGGATCAAACTTTCTATAAGTAAATGGATTGTAAAGTTTAGACCAAAAATGCATGTCCCCATTTCAGCTGGCAAAACTTGGAATGAAGCGCAAAGTGTTCGTGCCACTGGAGAGAAACTGATGCAGTGGGCAAAGCGAGAGCATGAGCTGAAGACACATGTCCTTTGATGGCGCTGCAGCCCCGGTGGGCTCAGCTGGGGCCACAGTAGGCAGGCACAGTGACATTTTTGGGAATTCCTCTTCATTCATTCAGTTGTGGATGTTTCATAGCCACTGTACCACTCAGTTGTCAGGCCTGAGAAACCAAAATTTGCTCATTAATCTGTGACAGGTTGACATATTGACTCCATGGAAATGTTATAGGCCAGGCTATATGGGAAATGTCTAAACAGACTCCATTTTACTCTGAGTCTCCATGTTATGTAGGAAATGCTTCTCCCGTGGGAACACCCTGCCTCTGTACCCATCAACAGTTGCTTAGCATAGCATGCTTGGCAACACAAATGGCAATTCTTACATAATGTAAAATTTTTCTCTTTTTAATTCCTAGTTTTCTTAGTGTACCATGTCAACAGTGATTGTCTAGATGTTAGTAACCATTTTTTAACTTGTACCCAACTAAGGTCATTTTGACCCACCTCCCCTTCTGCTTATGATTTTAGATCTCATGATGTTAGTTTGTAGTTTTGAATCATAGCAACAGACACTTATGATTGATGTACTTACTTATGGTATAAAAACTCCTGCAACCCTATGGTCAGGGCTGTTCTCCCAATGGCCATTTTTGGGGCATTGTTCATGACAGTCAGCTGGCTGGATAATAAAGACTCTCAAATGTGGACTTCTCAGTGGTGATTGGTCTGTTCTTAAGTTGTGTCCCACAACAAATTTATTGAGCATGTGCTATAAGCTAGGTTTGAATATGCAAGGGTGAACAAGAAAGACCATGTGTTCACTGAGCTATTCCATAGTAGGGAGAACCTCAAACCCCCAAATAATTCTCAAAATATTTCGTGCAATACAGGCTACTTATTAAAAACAAAAACATTAAAAACAAAACCAATAAGACACACGAACACTACTTAGTTCAATAAATGTAAAAATGTTGCATTTTCAAAGTGAGTAGATAGATTTTTTGTTCTTTTCCTTTTCTTTCTCTGTTTTGGTAGTACTTGGGATTGAACCCAGGGCCTCATACATGCTAAATAAATGCTAGCCCTGAGCCACATCCCTAGCTCAGAAAGGTGTATTTTAAAAATTAAAGACATCATCAAATTATATTGCTATATGGTGTACATTTATGAATATGTAACAACAAATCCCATCATTATGTACAACTATGATGAACCAATAAAAAAAAGTGGGGGAAAAACCCCCTAAAGACATTAGTTATAAAATTAATGAAATACCACAATTTATTTCACATACCTTTAAAATTTGAAATATCAAACTTGAAGAAATTTCAGGCCAGGTGAGGGTAGCATACATCTGTAGTTCCAGTACCTCAGGAGGCTGAGGGAAGAAGACTGCCCAGCCTAGGCAATATAGTGAGACCCGCCTCCCAAAACAAAAACAAACAAGCAAGCAATAATAAAAAGAATATCCTAATAGGATTCCATAGAATAAATGGTTCTACTTATGGGTTAAACATGAAATACCTAGTTATTAATAGGATCAGTGAAGAAAGGAGAGAGCAAAGAATTGGTTATAGGAGTTAGTTATAGGAGCTCCTTTCTTCCCAAAGAAAAGGGAAATTTGTGGTATTGAAATGGAAGTGCAGCATCTCAAAGAATTATTCAATTGGTCAATACATGATTATTATTTCTTCCTGTGAAGTTTCAGTTTGATCATGTGTTTTATTTAACTTTTCAAATAAACAACATTCCAACTCTCTAATGGAAGCCAAGGGAAAAACGAAATTTGCTCTTTGGCAATGTATTTTATTTGCACAGAATGTCCATTCTGGAAAATGATGCACACTAGGAATAACTGCTAGCATATAAGCTAAGTTCTGTTATTACAAGCTAATATTCTGTAATTGTTTGATTTTAAAAATACATTGATTTTATTGATTGATTGATCACTGATGGATTGATCATTGATTGATTATACTGGGTATTGAACTAGGGGTTCTCTACCACTGAGCTATAACCCCAGTCATTTTTGATTTTGAGGTAGAGTCTCACTAAGTTGCCCAGCCTCGCCTCACACTTGTGATCCTTCTGCCTCAGCTTTCCCAGTTGCAGGGATTATAGAAGCATGTGCCAACCAATGCATTGTTTTTAAATTGGTGCTAATTTGAAACTTTTCTAAAGCACGCCTAAAGGAGCATAAGAATACTTTAGTAAAGGAAATATTGAAAGAAGATCAGTCTTTGCTCCATATTTTGGAAATAATCCAGAGCAGTTTTCTAGGTTTGTAAAATTCCATAGATCAGGGTGTCTATGAATGCCAGTTTTTCACAAAAAGAAAATTAAAACTATATCTTGTTCCTAGTTTACAAACAGTAAAAGAAGTACATTTTTTTGTACAAAAAAATAGTACAAATTTTTTTGTACAAAAAAATAGTACAAACTATTAAAAGATACAAATCTGCAATTCCTATAATTAGGAAATAGTATTTAAATTGACTAAAGACAAAACTGATGATAAATTCAAAAGCTACTGATACTTGTTTCTTGCCTGTTTTTAAAGATATCCCTAAAGAAATTTGACATGCTTTTAGAAGCTCGAGAGTTTGACATTTTCTCATTAATTGGGAGTATTAACTTCAGATTGTAAATAAAAGGTTTTTTCATTCAAGATGTTAGGGAACAAAAGCTAAGAAAGAGAACTTCATTAGTTGATGGTGATCAAACTTCAGTTTCTGCCCATGAGACAAGTTAATCCATTATGGAAGTATGGCTTAATTCATTAAGTACCAACAAAAAAGTATTTGAAGGGCATAATGGAAAGATATTTATCAATGGTTCAGTACTTGCTTGGAATTAGAAGGCAATATATTAAAAAAACATTTTGCAATTGTATTTCCTGAGACCTGTTAATATTTTTAAACAGCATTCCCAAATTGGTAACATACTTAATAAATAAATAGCTCTAATTTCAGACAGAAAACATTTCAAAAGTACATTAACACTGACTGCTAGAAGGAAAGGAAAAAGCTATAACATATTTTTTTTTAATGTTCAGATAGGCTAGGAATAATTGGCTTATTTTTAATCTTTATTATTATTAATCATCTTGTAGTTTCCCTTAGCCTTATATTTATCATTAAAATAGAATTGGGTATATCATTTTTACATCTTTAGAGCATAGTCAACCATAGAATGGATATTTAACTTATTGAACTCAGTAGACCTTAACTCATTCATTTATTCATTTAAATAATCACTGAATACTTACTATATTCCAGGCACTGAACTCCACTTAGAACTTTGAATAATGATTAATATAAAATTATAAGTGAAGCATCATAAATGCTCCAAAGAACTCTCAGAGTCCTGTGGGACAGTATGATAAGGAGATTGAGCTACAGGACCAACAGAAGTCCATGTACAGAGTAGTAGAATATAGAATAATTTTCTAGAAAAAGTTTATATAAATATTATACAGAATGGGACTTTGAGTTTTGCTAAGAATTCCTGATAAGCAGGGTTTGAATTTGTAATTAGTATGCTTCCTGAATGTAAAACAAATTTGTGATTTTCTTAAAGCATGTTTAATTTTATAATAGCACACAAATAGACTTTAATCTTTTAAAGGTTAAAGTTTTGAAATGTCTGGCCATAATATTCTGGCACTTGACAATGACAAATAGAGTCAATTATTGCAGAAACAGTCCGCATTGGCCTTCTACAAACAACACCACAAAGAATATTGGTGAAAATATTTCATCCTGTTTATTAGGACCTCCTCTGGACTTGAAAAATGGAGCCATGTATTACAGCTCGTTTCAACTCATGTCATTAAGCCAGAGCTACGTGATTTACCCTGAACCCCTCCCCTGATGATGGCCTAAGGTAATCATTACCTTCCTTCCTTTTTTTTTTTTTTCCCAAACTGGGATTGATTCAGGGGCACTCAGCCACATCCCCAGTCCTATTTTGTATTTTATTTAGAGACAGGGTCTCACTGAGTTGCTTAGTGCCTTGCCACGATCCTCCTGCCTCAGCCTCCCGAGCTGCTGGGATTACAGGTGTGTGCTACCACACCCGGCTACTTTCCTTCTTAAAAGTGTTTGTGTATAGCAGAAGATATCTCATATTACTTCCCAGAAAAGAATCATTCCCATCATTAGAAGCAACTATTCACTGGAAGATGAATCAATAATTGTGCAAGAAAGATATTAACTGGGCTAAAATCAAGAAAAGATAGAAAATGGAGCTAAATAATTTTGTAAACAGTGTCGGCAGTACTAATAGCTTATTTTTATAATTTCTAAGTAGAGATAATTCTGTTCACTGCCTTTACAAATAACTATTATTTTGCTCATTTCCCCCTTTAACTGCACATTTGAATTCATATAGAATGAGATGTAATAAATATTTTAAAGGAATACGTATATATATATATATATATATATATATCACGAAAAATTGCAAAAGAATGATTATCAGAAACCCTCAGGCCCTACCTTTAACTAAATAATAAAGATTCAGGTTGTTATGGTTTGAATGTGAGGCGTCTGCCAAAAGCTCACATGTGAGACAATGAAAGAAGGTTCAGAGGAGAAATAATTGGGTTGTGAGATTTTTATCCCAATCAGTGATTTAATCCCCTGATAAGGAATTAACTGAGTGGTAACCAAAGTGGTAGAGTGTGGCTGGAGGAGGTGGGAATTGGGCCTGGCTTTGGAGTATATATTTGTATCTGGCAAGTGGAGACTCTCTCTCTCTGCCTTCTGCTCATCATGTGAGCTGCTTTCCTCTGGTACACTCTTCTGCCATGATGTACAGCCTCACCTCCAGACATGAGGAATGGAGCCTACTGTCTATGGATTGAGACCCTGGAAACCTTCTATCCTACAGTTGTGCTGGTTGGTTCTTTAAGTCACAGCAGCAAAAAAGCTGACTAAAACACAGGTATGTTTTAAGGTTTTTATTTTTGTGTTTTTGGTACCAGGGATTAAACCCAGGGGCACTTAACCACTGAGCCACATCCCCAGCTCCTTTTATTTTTTATTTTGAGATGGAGTCTTACTAAGTTGCTTAGGGCCTTGCTAAGTTGCTGAAACTGGCTTTGAATTTGTGATCCTCCTGCCTCAGCCTCCTGAGCCTCTGGGATTACAGGTATATGCCACTGTGCCCAGCATCTCTTAACTTTTAAACAGCACATAATTAAATAGGGCTAACCCAGCTCAAAATTTGGGAATTTAAAATTCCCGACCCTCTTGTTTACCTTTGAACTATCTGGCTATTGCCTTGGGCTTTTTAGTATTCTAATTAATAACCAAGTTGTTCTATAATTTCATGTCTCTTGACAAGCATTCTCTTTTTTGGAAGCCAACATTACTTTTGAGAACATTACTTCCCAACTCCTTTCACCATGAAAATCATTACAAGCTGAAGAGTGAGATAAACTTGCAACTTCTATTTCAGCTATCTCTATTGGTCTAGCAGAAGTTTATTTAACAACAAAGAATGTCTATAGTACTGCTTAGATTTACCCTGGAATGTACCTGAAGTCTCATGTGTAACAGAGGTAGGGATTTTAGGTAAGGATTGGATCATGAGGGTTCTGACCTCATCAGTGGATTAATCCATTGACAAATAGACTATTGGGAGGTAGGACTTAGTATGTCACTGATGCCATGAGAGAGTTTATCTTTTCCCCAGTCTCTTCTCCTCCCACCCTCTTTCTTTGCTTCCTGGATGCCATGAGCTGACAGCTTTACTCAACCATGCCATTCTGCCATGCCTTGGTGCCAGCCCATAATGGACTAGGACCATCAGATAATTTTCTCTATCTATACTTTGAAATGTGTGAAATCATTTTGGTTCAACAACTTAGGGTCAGAATACACAGGACTTCTATGAATTAGATCAACAAACGGTCAAATATTTTCTTGATAGAATCCTTACTACTAAAGCAGCTTTAGAATTTATTTGGTTGATGGTTTTTCTCCTATAGGGAATGATGGAATAATAAAGGGTTATTAGAAGATGGATTTACTTCATGCAATAAATATTTAATGTAAAGTCTGAGAATGACTGTTAGATCCTGATAGAACTTAGTCAAAATTAACTCAAATTTCTTTAAATGCAAGGATATTAAACCAAATAATCTGCTATGAGATCATGCAATGCCTATAGTTCCTATGGTAAAAGAAGGTACTAACGGAATAATATAAGATAGGAGAGAAAAAATGTGAAGAAAAGGAAGAAGTAAGGGAAGCAAAGAAGAAGTGGAGGGTGAGATAAAAAGATAACAGGGTTTTATAAAGACTGCTATTCGTCAATAGGACAGCTTGCCAATTTCTAAATTATGTATAGGAACTTGTTTACAGGGCTGTAAAAAAAGAAAAAATGTGGTCTTGTTATTCCAGTTTTTAAAAAGTAGATTATACAAAATATTTCTAAATTATTTGGAGAGGAGGGGAGTTATGATGTCAGTTGGTAAAAGCATTTTCAAATTAAATTTCAAAAAAATGTAACACCTGGGAACAATGTTGTAATTTTAAAGATAATATTAAATTAGGAGACATTCTCTGAGACATAGTCTATGGCCTTTTCACCATCCTGCTGACTTTTGTGAAGATAGTAGCTTCAGTAGCTGTCCTGGATTTGATATTGTGGCTCTCATGGGACTGTCAGATGGCTTAATGGATTTGGAAGGAATTAGCCTACAGTGTTCTCTGTAAAGGTTACTCCATTTCCAAAGCCTTTTCTTCTGACTTATCTCCTGTGATTAGACGGTGGTTGAAAAAAGATAGTCAATGACTGAATAGAGTCAGTACCATAGAATGCATTCAAGGATCAGATGAATCTCAGTGTACTAGGAGGAGAAAAATATATTGATTTTTGGTATATTCTAATCAGAAAAAAGTTTTAAGAAATTAAAAAAATTTCAAACAGAAATTGTGCATATTTATGGGGTGCAGTGTGGCATTTCAAACATTTAAAATCATCACTACTATTTTGAAATGCACAATTAATTTCAGTGCCTAGAACAGCAGAAGATGTGCTAAAGAATATTAGAAGTTATTCCTTCTGCCCAATTGCACACTGCACCCATTCATCATTTCTGCCCATCGCTCTTCCCCACATCCTACCCAATCTCTGGTGATTGCCATATTACTTTCATCTTCCACACATCAGTGAGAACATGCGGTATTTGTCCAGGCAACGTTTGAAAAAAGACTCCCTAGAATTAACAGTCATTGCTCAGATTCATCTTTTTGTTTCTAATATAACTGTAGAGTCATAGCTGATTATTGAGACAGTGAGCATTTGTTTTATGGAAGGTGGAAGTAGTTTTGGAGATAAAGGTAATACTGAGATATAATGATCAGATTATAATATATAAAATATAATATTAATAAAAAATTAGTAATAATACAATATTAATATAATAATATAATGTAATACAGAATATTCACATATTCTAGTACAAAATTCCTCAACCTCCCACCACTATTGACATTCTGGGCTGCAGAATTCTTTTGTCACGAGGCCTGTCCTAAATACTACAGGATGTTTAGCAACTCCCTGCAGGTCAATAGCACACTTCTAAGTGACAAATGGAATTATCTCCAGATATTGATAAATATCTCTAGAGGGGAAAAATCTGCAGTGTTTGAGAAGCATTTTTCTATTGGAATAATTCTCATATAAATGCTACTTTCAAATTACTATTTTAGACCACTTTTTTCATTTTTATCTTTACAAGATTCTTATGAATTTTTCTTTCCTGAGATAGAAAATTTGTCAAGATTGCTGATGTATGATATTCATTTTATGGGTCATTTAATTTGAATGACCCTCAGTTTTCTTGGACATGAACCTAGAGGTAGATATGTTACACCTGATAATTTTCCCTTAAAACAAGGCAATTCTCAGATGACACATAATAGAATAATTGTATGCTTGTTTACACTAAATATCTGGGTGAAAAATTGCATTATGTGTGAGATAACAATTAGTAAACATTGTATAGAAAGAAAACAAGGAAACAAAATACATGACTTCTTTTGATAGTCAATTTTTTTGGCTTTAGAATTTATATTTCCATTAATGTAACCCTGATTGCATATCAGATTCACTGGGGACTTAAAAGTTATTAACATCTGATTTCTGTTCCCAAGGACTTGGATTTATTTGACAAATAGAAAGAAGTATCATTAACCAAAAAGGAGACCGTTTCACCAGGTGCAGGGATGCTGTTGTTCATAGCCTTTTTTTCTCTCTCTCTTCTTCTGCTAGAAATAAAGAAGATAAAATTTGGGAACTTAAAACTTTAGAGAAGGAAATCCTTTTGACAGTGTTATAAGATATCAGAATTCTTCATGCAGAAAGGAAACTAATACTTAGGAAAATTACATCACTTTGAGGGTTCCTCTTAACTTGCTCAACTTGCTCAAATGCAAAGTTCTTGCATCTGCATTCTAAACTATGTATGACATTTATTTTTAATCTCTGATGAGTATAATCTTTAGAAATGAGGACACTGGTGATTTGACAGATTGTTTTATTATTAAAACAGCCCTGGTATACATAATCCAATACAAATTTATGTCCTTTTAGCTGCTAACCTCTAAATGGGCATCATGTATTGATTTGCTTTCCTTGTCTTTTTTTTTTCTCTTGATTACCCATCACAGTTGCATTTCTCTTCAAATGTTTCTTTATTTTGGGTTACATACCACATATTGTAAACAGAAGAATCACAGACTAAAATTGATGCCTGTTTTATTGTAGATAACTGTTGAAGGGATATATACATTCAAACAATGGCGTCAACTCTGGCAGAGAAGTGAGCTATAAGCTACACCCATCAATGGGAATGAAACATGTTTTGTTTTGGTTCCAGGGATTAGATCGAGGGTTCTCTACCACCAGATCCCCAGTCCTTTTTATATTTTATTTTGAGACAGGGTCTCTCTAAGGTGCTTAGGGCCTCACTAAGTTGCTGAGGCTGACTTTGAACTTGTAGTCCTCATGACTCAGCCTTCCAGCCACTGGATTACAGGTCTGTGCCACTATAACCAGCAAGGAATTGAATCTTTAAAAAAATTTTTTTTAGTTGTAGATGGACACAATACCTTTATTTTACTTGTTTTTTTTTTTTTGTTCGTTTTTTTTAATGTGGTGCTGAGGATGCAACCCAGTGCCTCACACATGCCAGGCAAGTGCTCTACCACTAGCTACAACCTCAGTCCAAGGGATTGAATCTTGATTTAGTAATTTGAGTTGTGCATCTTATGGCAAGATTTGTTTTTTTTTTTTTTTTTGGTACCCAGACTGAACCCAAGGGCATTTAATTACTGAACCACATCCCCAGCCCTTTTTATATGTTATTTTGAAAAAGTGTCTCTCTATGATGCTTAGGGCTTCACTAAGTTGCTGAGGCTGACTTTGAACTAGTAATCCTCCTAATCGTACCCCAATAACTAAACGTAATTTTACATAAAACCATATATAGTGATATGAATATTTATGTGTATTTTGACTTACATATTCAATTATGAAAGGTATTTTTGGATACATATTATTATATACTCAGATATAATTTATTCATGCATCCCCAAATTAAAATAGTGTATTCACATGACTCACATTAATCCTTCCCTATTTCAAAATATTTGTTTATATGAATTTTCATACATATTTTCATGCATACATTCTTATAAATATTGATGTTTCCATATATATATTCATTCCCTAACCCAACCCAAAATGTAATAATAACCCTAAAATTACCCATACCTAAAACTAGTTTTACATATAAGCATATGTAATCATGAATATTCTTGTATATTTTCACTTATATATTCAATTATCAATGGTATATTTGCATATATATTATTATATATTCATATGCATAATTTATCCTTGCATCCACAAATTTAAAAAATGTGTATTTATATGACTCCCAGTTAACGTTTCCCCATTTCATAATATGTTTATCTGTTTGCCACAGCGTAATAAGTTGCTTACTGTAGCTTATATTGTCTCAAAATTGGGAAGTTCAATATACGTTATCAAATGTATCTTATTTTGATCTAGCCTGGAATCCCCAGGATTCACCCAGGAATTAGTCAGGTTCTCCAGAGAAACAGAACTAATGGGGTACATAGATATAGGAGGTGGTACTGTATGCCTAAAGGTGATACATATGTCTCAAGTCTTGTGTTATGGCCATCTGATAGCTGGAGAACCAGATGTAACCCAGTCTGAGTACAAAGGCATGAGAAGTAGAGGAAATATCACTTCAGAGTAGAAGAAATCTTGAGTGAGGATGAAAAAGGGAAGCTTTTACTGTAAAGCTGAAACCCTGTGGGAAAGTGGGTGCTGGTATCAGCCTGGGCACATGAAGAGACTTGGACTTTTGATATCCAAGAGCAAGAGGAGATGCTATCCCAACTCCAGAAAGCAGAGTGAATTAGCCCTTTTAGCTTTGTTTTTGGTGGGACCATCTGTGAATAGGAGTCAACCAGAAATAATGGTTTTTCAGTGATGTGATTTCCCTTAACAGTTATTTGACGGTATAAAATGATCACAACCACCTTGCTGTATTTTTATTTGATATATTGTTTTTGACTTTTTAAATATTTTATCACAAACTTTTACAATTTTATCACAAACATTTTACAATGCTCATGATGAGTATTATCTATAGGGTGTGGTAGGAGGGGTGGATGTTTTTGGTATTATGTAAGGCTCATGCTTGCTTCACAAATATGAATTAGTAAGTTGTTTGTCTTCTTTTCTGAAAGAAATAATTTTTCTTTAATGTAGATAGAATAGAAAGAAGTCAGAAAAATTGTAGATAAAATCTGCAAGTAAATCTATCAGGGTCTACAAATTTCCATTTATGTATGTATGTATGTATGTATGTTTGTATGTACCAGAAATTGACCCCAAGGGCACCATTGAGCCACTTCCCCAGCTGGTTTTATTTTTTATTTTAAAACAGGGTCTTGCTGAGTTGCTCAGGGCTTGGCTAAGTTGCTGAGGTTGGCTTTGAACTTGCACTCTTCCTGCCTCAGCCTTTCAAACCATTGGGATTAAAGCACCCAGTGACATCTTTTTATTATGAATACAATTTCAATAATGGTTGTAGCACTATTCCATTTTCTTTTTTCTTAATTTTTTTTAGTTGTAGATGGGCACAATATCTTTTTATTTTATTTTACTTTTATGTGGTGCTGAGAATCAAACCCAGTGCCTTGCACATGGGAGACAAGTGCTCTATCACTGAGCCCCAGCCCCAGCCCCTACTATTCCATTCTCTATTTCATTTTGAGTGACTTTGGTAGCTTATGGTTTTCAATAAATTGTTCCATACTTGAATTTCTCGGTGTGAGATAGTTTGTAATGGTGTAACATTACCTTCTTAGGCTTTTAATGGCTTAAGGTTATTGATATTCCATGTCATTTCTTAAAAAAATAGCTTCAGTTGTAGATAGACACAATATCTTTATCTATTTTTATGTGGTGCTGAGGATTGAATCCAGTGCCTCACATGTGCTAGGCAAGTGCTCTACCTCTGAGCTGCAACCCCAGCCCTGTTCCATGTCATTTTTGATATTCGTATGTGTATTTTCTTTCTTTTT
>JAJEJO010001485.1:90643-142188 GCA_020662805.1 Glaucomys volans | reverse complement strand
AAGAGAAGATGTAGGGGAGGGGAGTCAGTGTATTGCTAGTCAACCTTAATGCATTAAGTCCCAAGTTTTAAATTCTGCCAATATTTCAATGAAATTCATGCAGGTGCTTTAAAATAGTTTGGAAAGTTCAATCTAGAACTTATTATATAATTTAATGATATTATTCATAATGCTTTTCAATATCACTGATAATTTGCCTATTATGTTTCTCAGAATACTAGAACTCTAAAAACATTTTTTTTGAAGTTACATACATTTTCTATTCATGGCTTAATTTTAGTTTTTAATGTTCCATAAATAAGACAATGGAACATAATGGGCAAATGTGGTGTCTGAAACCCAGAAACTGAAAACTACCTTACTGGTAGGTCCCCTTCTTTCTTCTCTTGTGGTTCTCTCCTCCCTGCACGACCTTCCAAGACCCCTCTTTCTTTACAAATGTTCCAAATGGAGTCCCTCAAAAAAGCATCTGTTTTCCATGGAAAGTTAAAAAAAAAAAATAAAATCAAAGAAAACCCTGTCTAGCGCCTGGCGGAGAACATTTTAACTAGATAGGAAAATCCTTTTAAATCCTCTTCTAAAGTTTTCAGTGAAGAGGAGGGAGTCACAATGAAATTTTTTCTTTCTTTCTTTTGAAGGGAAAAGGCAGAATTTTTTAAAAAAAATTTTATTGCTATTATTTTTTGATTCATTGTACACAAATCAGGTACAACTTTTCATTTGTCTGGTTGTACACAAAGGAGCATCACACCGTTTGTGTAATCATGAACTTTTCATGATCTCCATCAAGGGCGTCTTCTCAGAGCAGAGCATGGCAGGAGCAAGGGGGAGCCCCGCGATTCTGGGGCACGCCCCTTGAGCTGCTCAGGCTCGTCTCACCTTCTCCCTGGACGAACTCCGGCGGGGACGTGGGGTCTCAACTCCCGGGACACCGAAATCCAGGCCCAGCTCTTTTTTTGGCCAAGTTTCATGCCTACATTTTTTACCCCTACACTGGGGTAAAAAATTCTGGGCACAGGCGCCCTCTACTGGCCCCAATAGACACTTAGAAGTGCTCTCCCGGTAAAACAGTTACAGTTAGGAGTGCCAACTGAAATGCTCCCAACCCCCTTGGACCCAGGTTGAAATTGAGTCTGATCATCTCACCACAGAGCTGAGGAACACCATTTCCTATTTCAAGTACTTTCTGCTTGTACGGAAATAGGACAATAGGGCCAAACAGCAGGTGTCAAGGTGAAGGATTTGGTAGCCAGTGGCCAAGGGTCACCTGAGTACAGAGGAGGTCTTGCAGGGTCACTGGGCCCATTGGCTACCGGGTGGGGACCTCCAGTGCCAGCAGGCATGGAGCCAGCAGAGTCGCTGAGGACAGGTTTGGACACTGAAATTTGATGTGTTCAGTTTCCCTGTGGTCGCAGCCTCTCTGAGGACTTGGACTCAGGTACACGAATTAACGAAGAGCCAGGGGAAATCGCCAGGGGACAGGGCTGAGTGGACAAACAGCTGGGGACCAGAAGGAACTCAGGGACCCAGCGCAGCCACTGCTATCAGGAGCTTCTTTCCCTGCCCTGAATCCCACCTGTCCCCTAAAGTAGAACTTGGAAGGAGAAACCAAGTCCCACTTAAGGAGGGAAAGATAATGACCTTTATCCAAACTAAACATAAACGTTCCTCGGTGACTTGAACTCTGATTGTTGGACTTAACCGTGTCCAGAGTGCTCACCATGATGCATGGAACCACAGTAATGAACAAGTCCCAACTTGCCCTAGATTTGCAAACCCTTTCTCCACCTCCATTGTGCCCCAGCTTTTCTTTCCTGATGAATTACAGCTATTACTCAGATATTAGTGAGTCTTCTAATTTGTAATTACATTATATCTCCCCATTTAGTTAGGCATTCTTTTTTCCTTGTCAAATCCTTTGCCATTTGTATATCTGAATATGTTTTTTGAAGAACTTCATGTTGGGGCAACCTTTTTAAATAGTATTAATTTTAAAAGTTTGCTTTCTAGTTGTATATTGCTAGTAATAGAAATATGTTTGATTTTTATTTATGAGCATTGTATCCTGTAATACTGCTAAACCCTCTCATTAGTTTTAATACTTTTGGGAGTTTTCCTCCCAGTTTCTTTGGGATCTTCTATATGGACAATCTTATCTGTGATAAAAATCTTATCTCTACCTTTCCCAGAATGGATGACTTTTACTTCTTTTTCTGCACTATCTCACTGGTTAAGATTGACATAGAACATTGATGTGAGTGGTGATGTGATGATTGTGATGTGAGTGGTGAGGATGGACACCTTACCTGTTACTAATGTGATGGGGAGAGCATTAGGTTTTCACCAGGAAGTGTGATGAGTGTGATATTAGCTGTCACATTTTGTAGATATCTTTTATCAGTTTGAGGACATTCTCTCTATTCCTAATATACTGCTAAGTTTTTTTTTTCTCTTTTTTTTTTTGTCACCCGTAGATGTTCTCACTGCATTGCCTTTGCACCCTTATCAATAGTCATTTGGCCATACTGATGTGACCCCCTTTCTGGAGAATATTCTTTTTTAAAATTTGTCTATGTGTTTATCCCTTTGCTCATAGGACAATATCTTGCTAACTGTAACTTTATAGTAAGATTTAAAATTGGGTAGTGCAATACATATTGTCAAATATAGTTTCTGTATTAATTGATATTATTATGTGGTATTTAGACCACAACATAGTGTTTAGTATTTAGACCATCAACATAGTGAATTACAACAATCCATTATTTTACAGTGAGCCAGTCAGGCATCCCTGGGATTAACCCAGGAATTAGGGAAGTTTCTCCCCCCAAAAAGAGAACTACTAAGATAAATAGATAGGACGCATGATGAGAATTGACTCACAATTGTGAAGGCCAAGAATTCCCATGATATGCTATCAAAGCTGAAGAACTAGATGTAATTCAGTCTTGAGTCCAAAGGCTTAAGAAGCAAGAGAGCTTTCACTGCAAAGATAGAGATGACTGTCCCAGGTCCAGAAGACAAAGTGAATTAGTTCTCCCTCCATCTTGATTATTAATGTTGTTATTCTTTGCAGTATTAGAGATTGAACCCAGAGCCTTCCACATACTAGGCAAGCAATCTGCCACCCAGGCACATCCCAGCCGTGTTTATTTTATTTTGTGACAGGGTCTCACTGAGTTTCCCAGGCTGGCCTTGAACTTGAGATCCTCCTGCCTTCAGCCTCTCAGAAAGTGGGATTACAGGTGTACACTATCATGCTCAGCTCTCTACCTTTATTTTTTAATTTTCTAAAATTAAAAAAAATATTTCTTTTTGGTTGCACATGGACACAATACCTTTATTTTATTTATTTATTTTTATGTGGTGCTGAGGATCGAACCCAGTGCCTCTCACATGCTAGGAAAGCACTCTGCCACTGCCCTACCTTTATTTTTTATGAGACCATCAATGAATTGAATAATGTGTACCCACATCAGTGGAGATGGATCTTCTTTCCCAGTTCTCTGAGTCAATGCAAATCTTTTTTATACACAAGCAGAAATATTGTCTCATCAGCTATTGGTATGTGCCTTAAAGCAGTTGAATTCACATTAGAAAAAATTTATCACACCCACTTTATTATATTTCTCATTTTGTATCTTGCTGGAATTGTTAATATTTATTATAAATTTTTGCATGTATGAAGGTTATTGATCTATAGGTTTTGGGTTTTTTTTATTGGTTTGGGTTTTTTTAGAAGGCAGGGATCTCTGTAGTATTGTATCAACATCATGCTGACTTTACAAAATGAATCATGAAGTATTTACTTCTTTTCCAATTTCTGAAAAAATCTATGTAGCATTTATAATGTTTTTTCTTTAATTATTAACAGAATTACCCAGTTAATCAATATGGACCTAGAGATTACTTTTTATTATTAATACAGTTTTAATAATAAAGCACTATTCAGGTTATTTGTTCATTTTGAGTGAGTTTAGTAGATTGGGGTTTTGAATAAATGGATTCACACTTGAATTCATATGTGTAGGGTAGTTCATAATGTTATAAAAGTCCCATATTATGCTTTTGATATTTTCAGGATCTTTAATGATATCTCAGTGTCATTCTTGATAATACTAATGTGTGTTTTCTTTCTTTTTTCATAAATACCAGTTAGAATATTAAATTTTTTTCTTTCTCAGGGAATAACATAAAAATTAGAGGAAGCCGGGTGTGGTGGCACATGCCTGTAATCCCAACAACTTGGGAGGCTGAGGCAGGAGGATCGCAAGTTCAAAGCCAGCCTCAGCAACTTAGTGAGGCCCTAAGCAACTCAGTGAGACCCTGTCTTTAAATAAAATACAAAATAGGGCTGGGAATGTGGCTCAGTGACCGAGTGCCCCTGAGTTCAATCCCCGGTTCAAAAAAAGAAAAAAAAAAATTAGAGGAAGAATTGGGGAAGAGAGGATCTGAACAGCAGAGTTGGAGGGTCAGAAGAATCACCAAGGAGGTAATGCATTAGGGCTGATATGTCTGTTAACCCAAGTGTGACCTCAAAGAAAGAAGTGCTGGACTCACATCAGGAGTTATTCCTTTGTGGGTCTGCAGCCAAATGTCCGGCTGTGGGCTTCGTGCCACTGTGGGTCTGTGCTGGCAGCACTCATGAGCAAGAGCTCCGTGCAAATGGAGGTGAGCAAGGGAAAGCTGGAATCCACCTGTACCTTGCCATCTGTCTGTCTATCACCACACTTAACCAGGAGAGTCCTAAGATTATAATGTAGGTCTACTCTCATAAACATTTCTTTTTTAACTAATTTCTCTTTGGGCCAATTCTGAAAAGTGTCCAACAAAGGAGATTCTGGGGAACTTAGTTCTAATTAAGCTGAGTTGACATGGCACAAAATACAAAATCCCTAAAATAGATTTCTAGACAAGGAATATTACCAGAACTAAAGGGAACATTTCACAATGATGAAGGAGTTGATATTTTAAGAAAACGTGAAATTCTTCAATGTGCATGCACCTAATCAAGAGCTTCAAAATACATGGAGAAAAAAGGACAAGAACTAAAAGAAATCTACTGTCTATACACATAGAGTTATAAACACTTGCTGTCTGTAAATTATAGAACAAGTTCAAAGAAAGAAAAAAGTGTGTATGGTTATAAAGGATTTAACCACCACAAGGATTTATAGAATATCATATCCAGCAGATAGAGAAGACATCCATACTCATTTCAGGATTACATGGAACATTCACTAGAGTAAACTGTAAAGTACATCATTGTTATAGTTTTAATCTTGTATTTTCCACACACAGGTGTTGAATGTTGGGTCCCCTGATGATACTATTAGGAGTGGTGGAGACTTTGGGAACTGGGGCCTATTTTGAGGGTGTTAAGTCATTGAAGACATACCCTCGAAGGGGATAATTGGGACCTGGACCCCTTCTACTCTCTCATTTCCCACACACCATGATGTGAACACCTTTTCTCCACCACATGACCCCAACCACACTGTTCAGCTTTACCACAGGTCAAAGGAAAGGGGCCAAGAAATCATGGACTAAATCTTTCAAAACATTAAACAAATCTTTCCTTCTTTTAAGTTGTTTAAGGTATTTTGTCACAGTGTTGGCAACTTAACTAATACAATCATAAAATGAGTTCCAAAACATTCTTAATTTTTTTCAGAGTATATCATTTGACAACAGATTTAAATTATGTGTCAGCAATGTAAATATCTGAAAGATAACCAAACCTTTTGCAATTGAGCAAGGTATTTGTTTAAAAACTACATGTGGGTTAAAGAAAAAAATTATAAGGGAAGTTGGAGGCAACAGCAATAGGATGCAGCTGAAGAAGCTTCTCAAGGAGCATTTCTACTTCACTTACGTACATTAGAAAAAGACAGGGATAAAATCAGTGTTGTCTCTGAGCTTCCACCTTGAGAAGCTACAAATAAAGGAAATGAACAAAATTAAATGGATTAAAGGAAATAATAAAGATAGGAGGTAAAATAAGGAAAATAGAAAATGATGACAATAAAAATAAAAGCAAGAAAACAAAATGATTTTTCAAAAAGTTCAATAAACTTGATGAGAACAAGACTGAGAGAGAAAAGCACAATAAGCAATACTGAAAACAAAAGGTATCTCGACAGATCCTGAGGCATTACAATAACATAGCCCTGTGTACCTTCTTGTAAGGATATAGTATATAAAAAATATTTATCTCAATGAGAGCATAGATAAAAAAATCTTGAAAAGCACAATTCATACAAGAAAAAAGTAAAAAATCTGAATAGCTACATATATGTGATAGTAACTAAATTCATAAAAAACTCACCAAATGTATTCTAAAGAATGTGACTTCATTGGTGATTCTATCAAATATTTAAGAAAGAAATAATATTAATCTTATACAAAGGTTTTCTGATAACATGCCGGGGATATATGATACTTCCAAGCCCATCATATGGGCTAGAAGGATCCCATCACAAAATAATCAAACAACACTTTATTTTTTATTAACATTTATAATTAGTATTATTTTTTTGCGGTGCTGGTGATCAAACCCAGGGCCTGGTGAACCCTAGTCAAGCGCTCTACTGCTGAGCTATGGCCTCAATCATCACAGGGACATTTTAAGATAAGAAGATGACAAATTAAATACCCTTCGTGAACAGAGCCACAATAAACACCACAAAATATTAGGAAAGTAAATCTCAAAATATTATAAACTGGAGATGGCCTCCGGGGCGGCCTGTGCGTGGAGCTCATCTCTACCGCTTCTCACCTTCCCGTTCCCCCCAACCTCCAACCCCCCTTGGCCACATCCACCTGTCCCCTTATGCTGCTGCGGGCTGCAGCAGCCTGCCTCTGCTGGGATTGGCAGCGCTGAGGTGCTGGGGCAGGTTGGGACACGTTGGGACATGTCTTTGGACCTCCGCTTTGCTGACTTCTGCTGCTGGAAGTGTCACATTGTGGAGGAGCTGAGGCGCCAGGACCAGCGGCGGAGACAATCCTTTGAGATTATCCTGCAGTTCCTGGATACGATGGTACGTGGCATGACAGCTACAAGAGATGATTCAGCTGAGGAGTAAACACCAGGAAGAACTGACTGACTTACACATGAAACTTGGGGAATTAGCACAGCTGGTGATTGATCTGAATAAGCAAATGCAGCAGAAGGACAGGGAGATTCAGATGAATGAAGCAAAAATTGCAAAATGTTTTGCAGACTATCTCTGACCTGGAGACAGAGTACCTAGACCTACACAGCAAGCTTCAAGACCTTGAGGTAGCCAACTAGACCCTGAAGGACAAATACGATGCCCTGCAGATCCTTGGAGGAAAACTACTGAAGAGAACCAGGAGCTGGTCACGAGGTGGACGGTGGAGAAAGCCCAGGAAGCCAGCTTCCTCAATGCAGAGAATAAAAAGGACTCCAGGAGATGGCAAGCCCAGCTACAGAAAAAGCTTGCTAAAGCAGCAAAGGAACCTCTGCCAATTGAATAGGATGATGACTTTGAAGTCATTGTGGATGAAACCTCAGAGCACATAGAGGAGACCTCACCTGTGCAAGCTACCAGCAGAGCAGCCCTAAGTGACTCTTGCAGCCTGCTGGAGCCCTTCAGGAGTCTATCATTAATATCTTTGCGAGACGCTCTGCCTCTTCCTTCCCAGTCCCCCAGGACAATGTGGATACTCATCCTGGTTCTGGTAAAGATGTGAGGGTACCAACTACTGCCTTATGTGTCTGTGATGCACACAATGAGGAGTTAATGCTGTGCAGTTCAGTCCAGGTTCCTGGTTACTGGTCACACATGGCATGAACCACAGGGTTAAGTTATGGGAAGCATTTGGAGACAAATGTGAGTTCAAAGGCTCCTATCTGGTAGTAGTGCTGGAATTATGAGCATTGAATTTGATAGTGTTGGGGCTTACCTTTTAGCAGCTGCAAATGATTTTTCAAGCTGAATCTGGACTGCGGATGATTATTGATTATGGCACACACAGGACATAGTGGGAAATTGCTTTCTGCTAAGTTCCTGCTGGACCATGCATGGACCATCTCAGGAAGTCACTACCAGATCCTCAAACTCTGGGATCTATGTAGCAAAGCATAAAGACAGTGTTTGCAGGATTCAGTTACAACGATACTGTCTGCACAGAGCAGTGTGTAATGAGTGGACTTTTTGACAAGAAAATTAATTTCTGGGACATCTGATTAGAGAGTGTAGTTCAAGAAATGAAGCTGTTGGGGAAGATCACTTGCCTTGGATCTAAACCCAGAGAGGACTGAGCTTCTGAGCTCTTCCTTTGATGACCTGCTGAAAGTTACTGATCTGCCGACATGCCGTCAAGCAGATGTTCAGTGCACCTGGATTCAAGTGTGGCTCTAATTGGACCAGAGTCATCCTCAGTCCAGATAGCAGTTATGTGGCAGCAGGCTCAGCAGAGCAATCTATGTCCTGAGTGTGCTCATAGGGAAAGTGGGGAAGGTTTTTTCGAAATAGCCCAGCTGCTCCTTTAGGCTGGAATCAGTGAGGCCCAATTGCTGTGGGAGCCAGATGTCTTTTATTCCATGCTGCTGCATACAGTGCAGGAAGACTTTCTTTGGCATTCTTTTGCTGTTAACAAGTCCTTGCTAGGGTGGGCACAGCTGGACTCTGAATGCAGAGTCTGGTTTGTGGCTCATTGTGGTCTTGATCCAGTGCTCTTCTGGTCTCTCCCTGAATCTCCTCCATTATGCAGTGGTGTGGTCTCCCTCTGGCATGCACATCAGTGTGGACAAAAGCAGCAAAGCTGGGCTGTGGGCACAGACTTGACTTTAGAAGAGGCGCAGGGACTCTCACAGCCCTGTTCTGTGGGCACGGTTCCTTCCAGAGAAGAACTCAAGCCATGCAACCTGGTGGTCTTCCTTTGGACAGGATTTCTGAGAATTTTGACTAAGCTCTCTAGTGGCCTGGAAGAATCAACACTGAAACAGCCTGACCCTGCTAGTCACGTAGCTGAGGTTCAGGCTCTTGCCTCAGTTGTGGTGGGAGACACTACAAGCTCTGATCTTCCATACCTCATTGGGGATCACAGGGCCCCCAGTGGGTCTCCTGACTGTATGACAGTGTCAATGACACCCCACATGTCCGGGTTGGTTCCCAGCTGTGCTTCTCCCATCCTTCCAGAGTCAATTCTGCCTGACACATAGCCCTTGGCTGGAAGTCCTTTGTCCAGTGGACTTGCTCTAAGCATTGGATTAGAGGAAACCACAAACACAGGGCCTGGGGTTGTTGCAAGGTTCTCATGATCTCATCTTGTTAGTGCTGAAACTGAGGTCACTTGACTGGTCTTTAGAACTTTAACTCCCTCCCCCTTAGTTCTTCTACATATCTGCTTCTTGGTCAAGAAATGAATATCTATTTGGTTAAAAATCTTTTTGAGACCAGCAAGGACTTGTGCCAACCTTTTCCAGTATGGCAGGTTGGTGGCAGAGTTGAAGAATGGGCTTCTGTATCACTTTGCACATGCCCAGAAGGTGGGTGCTTGCCACATTCATACTGATGACAAAGGATTTGAGGCCTCTGATGTATTTGCTCTAGAGCTGGTGGTGGTGATGCCAGCCACTGCCCCTTTGCCCATCCTGCATGCACTGACCTTGGAGTTCAGTGCAGGAAGCCCAGGCCAGGGAGCATGGCAATGTCCTGTTCCCCTATTGGACTGTGATGAAGGCTGGGGAAACATTTATCCTTACCATTGCACCTGTGTAAGTTTTTAGTTCTATGTCTGGGTGTCCAGAATCCCGTGTTTTCATCACATTTTAAGTTGCACTTTTTTTCTTCCACATCTGTTCTCTGGACAGTTAAGGACATGAGTGCCAGAGCAGGAGAAAGGAATGAGTTGTCTTTGCTCTAACAGGGACATCCTCTCCATTCTTGGTCATTTTCCTGCTTGCATCTTCCTTTTCAGTTTACCTTTCAGAAAACTTGTATGAGGGGAGTGGAAATTCACGGCCAGGACACATCTTTTGTTTATTTAATTATGTATGTTGCCCAACAGAACTTGATTGTAAATAAAAAATTTTGTTATATACTTTTCAAAAAATTTATAAAATGGATAATAACTCGTGACCAAGTAGGTGATATCTCAGGACTGCTATAATACTATTAACAATAGAATATTAAATATTGCTATTAATCACATTAACAAATTATTCACCATCTTAATAGATGCAAAAGTAGCATTTCACAAAATTCAACACCCATTCATGTTCTAAGTGCTAAGAAAATGAGCACGAGAAGGAAAACACCTTAACCTAATAAAAAGTCCTATAAACAGCCTACAGCTGATTTCATACCTAATGGGGGAAAGCCTGAAGTACCAGAATTAATAAGTGAATTTAACAAGTTGCTAGAAGAGCACATAAATGGGGGACAGAAGAGGGACTGCTGGAAAATGGGAATCTGTCCCCTCAGAGGGAGATGGAAGGTGGATTGAGGCTGGTGAGGGGCTTCCCCTTGTCTTAGCTAGAGCAGTTTTGATGGGAAAAGGAAGAAAAGGGGTATCTTCCAGGTGAGAAAGAGAAGAAACTCCAGACTCCAGGTAGAGACCAGATGTGTGTGCAGTCTGCCTAGAGCATGGGCAGTTGGAGATGGCTGATGAGACATAGAGGAGGGAATAAAACCTAACTATGAGCTTGCAATTTCATTAAAAAAAATATGAATAAGTTCTCAATCCTCAAGGATAGGAGGTGCAGGACCACAATGGAGGGGTTAGGAGTAGAATCGACAAGTTTCTGTGACGGCAGTGCTGTTTGATCCTGCTCGAGACGGAGGTCCCAGCCAGGGACAGGAGTCACAGAAACTTATGTCTCTAAGGGAAGGCCGCATGTTCAGGGCACCATATATGTCGCAACCATATCCCTTGCAACTGTGGCAACATGAGTGGGTCTCCCTTAGAGGGGGCGAGCCAGACGGAGTAAAAAACACACACACTCCAGGAGATCACATTTGATGATGGCATCGCAAATTTAATGCGAATGTGCAGCCCTTTTTATACACAAGGTGAGCCAGTGAACAAAGCTTGAAACCTGATAGCCTGTGGGTGACTCAGCCTGAGGTTACACAGTCACACAAGGGGAGGGGCAAGGGGGAAACTCTTCTGAGACAGGTGGCCCCCTGGCGGGTTTAGTCATCTGGGAAGTTTTCCTCCTAGGCATGAATAATTCCTAGGTTTTCCTCAGGAATGTCCTATTTCTCAGCCTGTGGAAATCATGTGACTCAGTGGTTTCTTCCTACATCCCCACAGGTTTCAAAGAGAGGACAAAAATGAGCTGGATATGAGTACACAAGAGTGTGGCCCCAGGATTTATACTACTATTTAAAAATTGCTCTATATCAGATGAAAAAATTCCTAGATATCATTTTGTTTTATTTCCCCAGAAAGATCTAAGGATTTGATATTACATAGTCAATGCTTTTATTGGACAATTTTATTTACTGTATTGTCACTATGAAAATTATTTTAATTAATTATACACAAATGTGTAAATGTAGATATTATTTTTCAGGTCTCTGAGATAAGGGAATTGAGATATAAACCCTTACAAAATCCACCCAGCCAAAGAGCAGGTCCTGAGAGCAGGTCTGATAGTGAACACAATCCTGCTCACCTCATTATATCAGAGAATCTCAAATTTCAGTCTGACCCTGAGAGAACATAGAGAGGCCCATTGTCTCCTCCACCCACAACACCCTGACAACCAACACCTGGATTCAGGCTTCTTATTCCCCTTTCTTTCCCTACCTTGGAAAAGCATCCATTGTTTTCCAGAATCAGTATTAGCTGCAAAGCTATAGTTAATATAGGAAAGGCTCAGCCTGACTTCACTGTCACCATAGCCAAAGCGTGGACCCAGTTGTGGCCCCAGACAAGTTTTCCTTTGGGCTCTTGACTCCACATGTGCATGTGATGCTTGCACCTCTGGCATGTTGGGGCTCACCTCTCCAGTCAAAGTTCCTTGAGGACAGGCCTCCTGGGTGGGACCTGACAGAGGAAGAGGGTTCAGTACCAATCCCTGTTCTCCCTTTTCTAAGCACTTTCAGATCATCCATGTCTGATGTCCCTGCCTGTCAGTGAAATCATCTAGTGATGCAGGCACAGAGACATTAGGTATCTGAAGGGGATGTCAACTTCCCTGTGTAAGCCTAGGGATGCTTAGATGGCAAGTGCTAAGACAAAAGTGTCCTAAAGTCATCCTCTTATGTACAGAGGGGTTTGAAGGGGCAAACTATTAATAGTATCTCTATATTGTTAACCTTAGTCAACATCCCTAGAGGGAACATGCTATAGAGGCTCCAGGGCATAGAAAGAAAAAATGTTATCGATCTCTAGTCACAGGAATCACAGAAATAGAACCTCCAGGTTTGGGGACACCATGAAATGGGGAGTTGAGTTGCAGATAACACAGTCCAAGTCAGGGGAACTTTTCATTGTTTTGAAAGCCTGTGAATTCTTTGTCTATGGGCCACCCATACCTACACAGACAGTGTCTATTGGCATCTGGGGGGTGTTATCTTCTGTAAGCAAGGTAGCAAAGGGGGCTGTCCCTTACTGTAATTACAGCAGTCAGATGTGCTAGAGATTCTCAATATATAGTTCTTTAAAGAGATAACACGTGCATAATCCTTATATTTTCAGCATCTCTTTAGAAAGTTCTGCTCAGTTGTCCCTAATAAAGATAATCGGTATTTCCAGACAGAAAAGAATACATGTCCCAGGAGCAAGAGCAAGTAAAAGCTTCCAGCATTCTCATGCCAATCCTCACAGGCTCAGGAAGAGACTGGGCCAGCAAGGCCTGTTGTACATTGCTGTGGGCCCAACTTTCCTATCCTCTTTCCTTCCTCATTTTCACTTTTCATAAACAATCCTCCATAAACCTGATCTTCATCTTCCTGAAACCACAGCATATCCAACTTTAATCACTGGTACCTAGATTCATCCACTCTCCTCCTCACTGCCTTCCTTAATTGTGAGGTCCCATAAACATCAATAGTCTCACTAGGTTTTTTGTTGATTTCTTAGCTAAGATCTCACTCTTTTGCCCAGGTTGACCTCAAACTCATAGGCTCAGGCCTATGAGTCCTGCCTCAGACTACAAATTAGCTGGATTGACAGGCATTAATCTTCTCATTCAAAGTCCTCTTCTTATCATGTTTTTAATTCTCCTTGTGATAACTTTTTCAATTGTCCACTAAATAATTCTAACTCCTCACCTTGCCTTTGTAGTCCTAATAACTAGCCCCACTGGCTTATACATCATCACTTCTCTTCACTTCCTTACACAAATCATCCCCTGGAATCAAGATAACCCTTTCCTGACTCCAGAAAAGACAAAAATGTCTTCCAGCATCCTCTTTCACTCTGCTTTCCAGCTGCCATAAGGGGAACAGCATTCTTCCACCACGCCTTCCCACTTTGATATTCTGCCTCACTTTGGACCCAGAACAATGGAGTTGGGGCAAGTGTCACCATGGTCTGAACCCCTGAAACCATGAGTTAAAATCAACTTTTGCTGCTCTCTAAGTTGTCCTTCTTAGGTATTTGGGTCACAGCAGCAATATCTGAACAACACCGTCACTGAGGATGCATAGTAAGGTTTAGAGACAAATAGTATTGGGCTGAAGGGTAAACATCTTGAATCAATATGCGTGCTCTTTTAAAAACTTGACAAGCTCAGATAAAAGGATCATAGTGTTGCAAGGACTGAAGTAGATCACTGACACAAGACTGTCTTCAAGGACTCTTGGCACATCATGCATTTTCTTCTCAAATGAGAAGTTTCTTCTTCTTGTGAAGTAAGTTATTTACAACCAGTCATCATTTGATAAATCTCAAGGCCAGGAAAATTCCTTTTATAGGGCCAATCTACGATGTCCTGAACTCTTCCTTTACATGTTTTTCTTGTATATACCTATGATGCCACAAAACAAATTTGGTTCTCCTCTCTCCCAAGGTCCTTTAAATAATTGAAGTTGGATCCCACTCCCTTTGATTTCTCAATCATTAATGTTGACTGAAATTCTGTCCAAATTTCTGGCCCAATGTCATGCACTGTCTATTAATAAAAGTTCCCAAGTCAACCAGGGCCCTGGGGTGTTTCTCTCCCATAAGGACATTCCCTTTAAAATATGGCCTACTCAGATGTTGAGCCTTGCAGGCAGCTTTGTCTCAAGGGTGGCATCTATTCCCTGTGGAATCACTGTCTGTGCCCTCCTGAGAACTACAGAGCTAGTTGTCCCCATTCAGGTCCTCTGCCATGGATATTTTAAATCAAGGCAAGGGTGGTGTCACATTTTCTGTGGCTTGCTTTTTGCCTCTCTTCATCTCTGCAAATATTCAACAAGACTAACCTTAGCAGGTACTCTGCCCAGGAGACAAAAAAGACATGTCAAACTCCCGAAGTATGAATTGAGCAAGGGGAAAGTCCTCAATAAAAGTTCAAGTGAGAGCTTGGGTTTATTTATGCTGTTTTTCCTGGTGCTTTTTGTGCAGAGAGAGAATGGGACTCTGACTCTATGGCAGCACTGCTGTGGTTGCAGCTGTGGTTTGTACACACTATTTACATGTGAGTGTCAGTGAACATGAGCAGGGTGGATCCTCATACAATGAAGATGGTCTTTTCATTCTTCTCACACCACCAATAACAGGAAATGTATCCTCTCCTGGTCTATTAATGTCCTGGCAAGGAACTATCATATCATGCACATCCTCTGAGACATGACTTCACATTTCTAACCCTCCTCATGAGATCCATTCCTCCCTGTGGATGTTTCTGAGTCACAGCACCCATTTTTAAAAAAAGGTTCCAAGACAGTCAAACTTGAGGCCTCACTGGGAACTTGAGATAGAGCAGAAAGCCTGGGTACAAGTGTTAAGTCAAAGCCCTTCCAACACAGGATAGATTTCTCCATAGAGACCCTCCTGAATCAGTAGTTCCTTCTGAAAGCTTTCAGTGAGGTGCTGGCTCTGCTCATGGACAAAATGCACTCAAACTTTAATGTTTTGGTGTCTGTCGTAGGCCATAGGACCACTTTGTATCTGGCTGGTAAAGTTAATGCTTAAGTCTGAAATTATTTCATACTAATTCTTTGCAAAAAAATTTTGAAGAAAGGTTGTTAATCCTTAACAAGTCAGAATTCAGAACAGTCAGCCCACTTTAACTTTGAAGTCAGGCAGACATTGGGCCCATGTTCCCACCGCATACCAGTTGTGGATTCTTGGGCAGGTTTAGTGACCTCACTGAGTTTCAGTGTCTCAGCTCCAACAAAGAGATACCACTAGCTACATGAAAGGATCTGTGGAGGATTTAATGGACTACAGTGGATAGAGAACACACTTGGCACTCACTGGTCATTGTGTACAATAGATGCAAGTAAACATGGATTTCATTATAGCCTTGTGAATTTTTGTGAATCTGAGAAAAAAAGAACTTTATATCATTGCATCAAAGCAGAACTGGGTTCAGGAAAGATGATGATTGCTTTACAAAATGGTACCAAATAAAGAACTAGGGAACTAAATTTTTCATGGCTAATTTCACAATAATACATTCAGATATAGTGAAAGACATCAGAGTTTTGCTTTTCATCCAAGTTGGTTTAACTGAGAAAAGAATCCTCAGAATTCCAAAGATTTCTCTCTTAGAAAAATTTCAACACTGTCATGAATTAGTAGACAGGAGAAATGAACTTTTTCTCTACATGTTCCATGAAGCAGCCATTCCATAAAGTCCTTGCTCAACAAGTAGACATTTCTGGAATTTGTGAAGAGGAGAACTATTCTATTGACTCAGATACTGGGTAAGGGCCTTGTCATGCTCACTGGTTGTTGAAATTTTACATGAGAACAGAACTCTGAGACTAGGTGCATACTTAGAACTATGAACTCAGATGGGGAAAAACCATTGGTGTTGCCTAGTCATGTATGGAGAAAAGTGAACTAGATTGTTCAACTGGAGAAAAGTAATAGAAGAAGCAGAGAATCTGAGTTGAGACCCAGGAATCATAAGACTTTTAAGTAACTGGGCAAATGGTTTGCTAATACACATGCCTGTCCAGAGAATAGTGGAGGGCAGAGTCAATAAATGCAACTCACCAGAACATTGTGGGAGAGATAAGAAAACCCTTTAAAGACAGATGTTGATAGACCCCTGATTCCAGGCAGTCTTGACAGACAGTCTGTGGTGGTGGCTGTGAGGTGTTTATTGATCCCCTCTGTCCTAACTCCCTCTACCTGCAAATCCATGGCCTGCACAGTGAAGACCATGCTCAAAGAGATCTAGACAGGTAGTAGGAAAAAGGAAAAGCTGGATGTTTTCAGTTCTCCTAATCTTCTCTAAAACAAAATGGGTCTCCTGGACCTGCAAGTATATCTATCAGCTTAGAGAGTGGAGAATTTGGAGGTTACTTGGGAGACCAGTTGTGTTATGATAGGAATACTCACTGCTTCCAGCAGGGCTGGCACTAAGCTCATCTGAAGGGAGGAACAGTACTTCTGAGACCATCTTGTGAGTCAGAAGAATCAGGATGACCAAATGGTATATGACACTGTTCATCTGGCAGGAGTTTATTCTCTTTTTTCTCCTGCAGTTCACTGTCAAGACTGGTGAGAATGGGAAAAACAACAGATAAAATCAAAATGGATTAGAATAATAGCATCCCAGCTGGTCGTGGTCAGAACAACATGGACCCCTCTCTTCAAAAAAGAAGAAAGGAAAGCATTCTGCACTGATGTCCATAGCTTGGGTGCCATGGGCATGGGGATGAGAAAGAGAGAAAAAGAACCACTAGTACCCAGTGTGCACTGGGCAGATTACAAGCTGATGAGGAAGGAGGTTTAACCTCACCTATAAGGTACAATCACAAGAGGGAGCACACAATGAGAAACATAGTAGTGGTCAATCTTGTACATAACCAAAGTTGAATTTTACACTCATCTGTACAGTGAATCAGTCTTAGCATTGTAGAGTGCCAGAGATCTTAAAACTTCAGCACCTTTTTCTATCAATATTGTGACATATGTTTTTTACTATCTGTTGTTCTTGCTATGACATACTTGTGCAATAGCCCAGAAAGAAGTTATTCATCTCATTCTTATTTTAGTCCTTACAAATGAACAAGTGACTTTTAATGGGAAAGAACTCCCCAAGACTCCTTAGGTACCTCTACAACTACCATTAAAAAATTAATTACCTGGTTTAAAAGGACTACATCATCTTTGGTTGAGTGAACAACAAGACAACAATCAGAAGCCTTTTTGAACCTTTGATTGTGAAATCTGCAGCCAATTCTGACCTCTTGATGTGTATTTTAGAACACTCAAACTCCATTATATTGCCTTTCCTTATATCTCTGATCATTCATAGTTACCTGAAATCCAGTGGCTCTTATTCTTCTTCATCATTCTCATCATCATCATATTCTGCAAACAAATTCAGAAATGTACAGAAGTCATTAAATAGCTATATTTTATACGTTTCAACACAGGGCCTACCTGAGAGTGGGGACATTAAATTAAATACGCTTGAATTTAGGCTGCATATACAGGATTGTACAGACTGATCTCATATGTTGACTTCATAGAAGTGTTCTGTGTTAATGTGCTGATCCTTCATGCACCATGTCACTAGTTGGTTGGATCATTATTATGGCATGCTCTGAGTTAAATGGGTAGATTCAGAATGTATTTTGTCTCCTGACCTCTGGATACTTGTCCAGGTTCTTCTGGATTTCTCTAGTTACACCTCCCTTCTACAAAACTCATTCCCAGTCTTAGTTGTTCTTTTCCCCCTCACAATCCTCAAACAGAACCTATTCCCTATACCTCATTCCTTTCCATATTGTGACTTTAGTGCTGATCTCCAAACTGGCTCCTGTAATGTACTAGGGGCAATTTCTCTTTGGAATCTGTTCTAGTATGAACCAACATTTCTTCCACTTGATTCTGCTCATTGTTTTTGGATTCTACTCTTTTAACTGAACTATAACCAAACACTTATGGATTATATTCCTTCTTAAAGTGAGTTTATGAATAATCCTTCATTCAATAGTTAGAGCTAAAAAGCAACACCCAATTTGATTTATTTTATAGATGATGAAGCAATAAATCAGAAAGTTTTAAGTGAGCCACATCCCTATAGGTATAAAAGCTAGTGCTCAGGAAGAACTTGGGAAACTATAATTACTAGTCCAGGCTCTCTGTACTTTAAGAATCTGCCTCCTGTCCTTGAGCACTGGTAGATGTTGCCTCTTGCTCCAAAGATCACACACCATCAGTGAGCACAGAAACTGTTGAAATGCTGTGACCTCCAATACAGTATATTTATCCTTTGTGCTCCTGCCATGGCTGTGCTCATCTTGCAATGGTCTCAATTGAGATGTGGAATCCAAGACAGCTAATGAAATGGAGGTGTGGAGTGTCCTGTGAGCTAGGGACTTCAGAACATTTCAATGTGATCAAGGCCTGTGCCACCTCACCTTGGCTGAGACTGTGGAGAAGCCTCTCTACCAGTGTGCAGCACTCTGACAGTTGCTCTTGGAGGCCCTGGTGCTGGTTGCTGCCAGAGGCTTCTTGGGTGATGAGGTTGGTCAGATGATGAATAAGGGAGAAGGCAACATCACTCCCTTCCTGCAACTGCTGGCGTAAATTAGTCAGCCCTCGTGCCTGGACTTGTGCCAGGAAATAGTAATTCCTAAGGTGGGACAGAAGACATTTTCAGAGTGGGAAAGGCAATGATAGGTGATGATGACTTTGAAAGAATTCTGTAAGAATAGCTCCTAAACACCTTCCACTTGTGATTCTGGCTCATTTTCATGTGAACTGTGAATTTTTCTTTTCCTGTAACATGTTACATACAGCAGCCAGGTGCAACCTGCTCCCTAGGTGTTCACAGACACCCAGAGGGGACAGGATAAGAATTTTTGTCTCAAGCAGGTCTTTACTTGCTATGAAATGCTTGCTAAGAGGCAAAGCTGAACCCAGCAGGAAACACAGTCCTCCCACTCTAGCTCTCAATCACAGAGAAGAGAACCAGTCAACTCTGAAAGTGCTGGACATTCCTATTCCTAGTCAATTCACTTTTAATGAGACAAATGGTACAAACATCTCACAGAAAAGGGGCAATTCAGACTGATTAAGCAAAAGAAAGCAGTGTCACCAGCAGATTTCTCTACCCCTGCATCATAAATTGGCTAAATTGGCCTGTTTGTGTGCTCCTTTTTCTTGATCATTACCCTCTCCAGAAAATCCATTGCTACCTGGTGGGAAGTGATTCTGGTGATTCTTTCTCTTCTTTATGCTGCTCTCCCTGATCTCCTACAATCAAATTTATAAAAAGCCTATTCAGGAATGAGGCAGTTCTACCTCATCCATTAGGAATGCAGTGACTTATCCTTGCACAGAGAAATAAATTATTGATGAATGAGTTTGAAAAGTTGTCACGTTTTTCTTTAAAGAAATAACCTGACAGAGACAGACATCAGGCTCAGCCCAGCACAGAGGCCTGAGATCTCTGCACCTGGTATGTTGGCCCTAAGTGCTCCTGTGTGATTTCTGCACAGGGGCAGCTGGCACAGCCCAGAAGTGGGAGACCTCAGCGTGTGGAGTGGGTGCAGTGGGCACTTGAGTTTCTCCCTTGGGGAGGCTCAGCTCAGAGACTTGGGATCCGCCAAGCCAAGTCCAGTGGGACTTCTGGGTCTGGGAGGTAGGCACAGAGACAGACATCAAGCTCAGCCCAGTGCAGAGGCCTGAGATCTCTGCACCTGGTACGTCGGCCCTGAGTGTTCCTGTGGGACATCTGCACGGGGGCAGCTGCAAGGAGGACCAGCCCAGAGGCCCAGACGTACCCTATTGTGGCCCCAGTTCATGACCTAGTGTTACTGAAGACTAGGAGGTGAGGTATTGGAAACCTGTTGGGACACCACCACACTATAGGGGCGAAGCTATAATACCTCAGATTCTCATGGATAGAGGAGAAGATGCAGGAGCAACACAAGAAAACAGGAGAAGAAAGTATCTCAAACAAACCTAGATGCTACATCAACAGAATCCATTGACAGCAGGGCAGAAGAAATGTCGGAAAGGGAGTTCAGAGTGTACATAATTAAAATGATCAGAGAAACAAACAATGTGATGAGAGAGCAAATGCAGGCAATGAATGATTGCACCAATCAACAGTTAAAAAAACAGATACAGGAAATTGAAATTAATTTAAAAAAAAAAAGATAAAAAAAAAAAAAAAAAAAGAACTGAACTCCTGGAAATGAAGGAAACAATAATTAATAAATTAAAAACTCAATAGATGGCATAACCAACAGGCTAGATCACCTGGAAAACAGAACCTCAGACATTGAAGACAAAATATTTAATCTTGAAAATAAACTTGACCAAATGGAGAAGATGGTAAGAAGTCATGAACAAAGCCTACAAGAATTATAGGATAGGCCATTTTGCAGCTTTCCTGGCAGAGAGCGACCATCTGGGACTGCCTGAGTCCTCAGAGCTGAGCTCTGGTCTTCTGAGCCACTGCACTGCGGCTCCTGAAGAGGTCTGGCCTGGAGCGGCTGGACTCGCTGGCTCCAGCGGTGAGTTTGGACCCTTTGGCACCATTTTGCAGCCTCCCTGGCAGAGGGCGACCATCTGGGGCTGCCTGAGTCCTCAGAGCTAAGCTCCCATCTTCCATGCCACTGCGGGGCGTCTCCTGGGGAGGTCTGGCCTGGAGCGGAGGGAGTCGCAGGCTCCAGCAAGGAGTTTGGGCCCTTCGGCGCTATTTTACAGCTTCCCTGGCAGAGAGTGACCACCTGCCACAGACTGAGCCCCCAGTGAGGAGCTCAGGCCTGCCTGGGTTCTCAAGCCTAGTGTCTCCATCACTGAGCACAGTTTTGTGCCCCCACCCCAACTTGGTCTAGTGCCCAGGTCCACACCCTGGCCTGGGATCTAGCACCTTGCTGTATCTGATTGTCTATCAATACCAAGCTGCCTCTGCCCAGAAGCATTGATCATTCCCAACCTGGAGGAAGTGGGACAGCAACTTTCTTGGGTCACCGCTTGATCAAGCACCTCTCAAACATCAGGTGAGTTACTGGAAATCTGCAGGGACACTTTAAGTCTTTACAGGGAAATCGCAATCCCTCTGATTTGCACTACTAGAGGGGGAGATACACGAGCAACATGAGAAAACACAGGAAGAAAGTATCCCAAACAAACCTAGATGATATATCAAGAGAACCCAAAGACAGCATGGTAGAAGGAATGACAGAAAGGGAGTTCAGAATGTTCATAATTAAAGCGATCCGAGAAGAGAATGATGTGACGAGAGAGTAGATTCAGGCTATGAATAATCAGCTAATAGAGCAATAGATTTTTGCAGGAAGCAAAAAATCATTTCAATAAAGAGATAGAAGTTCTGAGAAAAACAAACAGAAATCCTTGAGGGAAACAAGGAAATGAAGGAAACAATAAACCAAGTTAAAAACTCAATAGAAAGCATAATTAACAGAATAGATCACTTGGAAGACAGAACCTCAGACAATGAAGACAACATATTTAATCTTGAAAACAAAGTTGAACAATCAGAGAAGATGGTTAGGAATCATGAACGAAACCTCCAAGAAATATGGGACATCATGAAAAGACCAAATTTAAGAGTTATTGGGATTGAGGAAGGCGCAGAGATACAAACCAAGGGTATGAATAATCTGTTCAATGAAATAATATCAGAAAATTTCCCAAATATGATGAATGAGATGGAAAATCAATTACAAGAGGCCTACAGGACACCAAACGCACAGAATTACAACAGATCCACACCAAGGCACATTATAATGAAAATACCTAACATACAAAACAAAGATAGAATTTTAATGGCTGCAAGAGAAAAGCATCAGATTACCTACAGGGGGAAACCAATACGGATATCAGCAGATTTCTCAGCCCAGACCCTAAAAGCCAGAAGGTCCTGGAACAACATATTTCAAGCTCTGAAAGAAAATGGATGCCAACCAAGAATTTTATACCCAGCAAAACTTACCTTCAGATTTGAAGATAAAATAAAATCCTTCCATGACAAACAAAAGTTAAAGGAATTTACAAATAGAAAGCCAGCACTACAGAACATTTTAAACAAAATATTCCATGAGGAAGAAATGAAGAACAACAATGTAAGTCAGCTTAAGGAGGAACTACCCTAAAGAAATAGCCAAATAAAGGAGAAACCAAGTAAGGTTGAGTTGCTTTTCTCTCACAGCCTTTAAAAGCCTATCTTTATTTTGTGCATTTGGCATTTTCATTATAATGTGTCTTGGTGTGGATCTTCTGTAATTTTGTGCATTTGGTGTTCTGTAAGCCTCCTGAAGTTGAATTTCCATTTCATTCTTCAGGTTTGGTAAATTTTCTGATATGATTTCATTGAATAGGTTGTTCATTCCTTTGGTTTGTATCTCTGTGCCTTCCTCAATCCTGATAATTCTTAAATTTGGTCTTTTCATGATATCCCATAGTTCTTGGAGGTTCCATTTATGATTTCTTACCATCTTCTCTGTTTGGGCAACTTTATTTTCAGATTCAGTATTTCATCTTCATTGAGGTTCTGTCTTCCAAGTGATCTAGTCTGTTGGTGATGCTTTCCATTGAGTTTTTTTATTTGATTTATTATTTCCCTCATCTCAGGATTTCTCTTTGGTTCTTTTTCAGAATCTCTATCTCTTTGTTGAGGTGATCTTTTGTTTCCTGTAGTTTCTCTTTCAGCTGCTTATTGGAATGGTCAATCATTGCCTGCATTTGTTCTCTTAATTCATCATTTGCTTCTCTGATCATTTTAATCATGTATGTTCTGAACTCCTTTTCTGACATTTTTTCTACCATGCTGTCATTGGATTCTATTAGTGTAGAATCTTGGTTTGTTTGGAACACTTTCTTCCCTTGTTTTTTCATGTTGTTCATGTATCTTCCCCTCTAGCAATGCAGAACTGGGGTATTGCCGGTTCCACCCTATGGGCTTATAGTGACCCTGTAGTTTTCCAAAACCTCTTCTTTAAGGGGGGAGATCAATATTAGCAACACCCAGTACAGACAATATGCAGCCGTAAACCAAGCCATAGCCCCTTTGAAGATGTTAACGATATTGTTGTAATAAACAGAGAGGATGAGTTCAATTAATATCTACAGTATAACAAATAGATTTGCAATGAGGACTGCAGTTTCTAATGGAGGAGAAAAAGGATGGTGGGGTGTAGGATGTATCTGTCAATGGGATAAGAAAAGAGTGTGAAGAAGTTCTAGATCATAGGAAGAATGAAAGTGTAGTCAAAAGAAGTTGGTTGTTAGCATGAGAAAAGGGAGAAAGAGACTCTGAAGAAACAGGTAAACGAAAAGAAAATAGAGAGCAAGAAAAATAAAGAAATAAAAATTGAAAAATTTTCACAAAGGAGAAAAAATTCACACTTTAACAGTCATATACTATTCAAACCTCCCAGTCTTCAGTAGCCTGAGGCATGAGAGGTACCTGACAATGAGCTTCCAGTCTCCAGCAGGCATCTCAGCATGGGATTTGCCCTACCTAATGACAGTTTCCACTTCTAAGATAATCCAAGACGGCTGCACTGGCTTCCAAACATGTTGGCAAATCAGATGCATCACAGGGTGTGGGCACCGAGTCTGTGTGGGGTGTGGACGGTCGGGGGGGGGGGGGGGGGGCCCTTTGGAAGTGGGGCGTGGTCAGTGGAGCCAGGGGTCCTGCAGTTCCGGGCTGTTTTCCCAAAATGGTGGCAGCCACATGTAACCAAACCTGCGGGTACTGTGACGGTGAATTTCCAGGCAACAGCAGGCAGCTGGCAATCCACTGACAGTCTGCGGGCTCTGCAGACTACTGGTGGATGATCTGCAGGTGAACCTCGGTTGATGGGTGATGGGTAGGTGAAAGGCCAGCAATGGGCAGGCCAGAGGCAGGCAAACAGGCAAATGGCGGATGATAGGCAGCAGTCAGTGAGTAATCTCCACTCTAATCTAGTCGATACACTGGCAGACTGTAAGTGATTGAGGTAGACAAATGGGCGACCACCCAGATTTCTGAAAGAATAAAGAAGATAAAATATTTAGCTCCACATCATTGATCTGCAAATTCATCATCTGCCTCCTCTTCTTATGGCAGATATTTTTAGCATCCTCTTCATTTAAGATCACCAGAAAAGGTTTTACACCAAGTACAATTAACCAGTATAGATAAACAAAATCAAGGACAGCAATAAATTGCTAGTAGTGTTAACTGCTTCCAAATTAAGTAACTACAATGCAATCCCTCCTCTACTTGTCTACAAAGTAGCACAATGATCTTTTCTATAAAGTCACAATGAAAGAAAACAGATTTGGAAGTTCCTGCCCAACTCCACACTGTCCTGCTCCTGTTAGATTTTCAGAGCCCACATCCTCTTCCCTGTTGCTATTATGACCCTGCCATGTCTCATCCAGAAGACAGGTGATACCATAAATTTCACCACTATTTCAAGTTGTCTATCTTGAGTCACTTGTGAGTTTGCACATCTTTTGTTAAATGATTATTATTAATTTAAATGTGTTTTTCTGCACTTTGTCCATTTTATTTCTTGCCCATTTTTCTCATTGAAATCAGTCATTTTATTTGGGAATCTTATACTTTCTCACAGTGTGTGATGTTTGTTTATCTGAGTGTGGCCTCCTTCATTTCCACCTTCTGATGGAGATAGGTAACATGAAGAACCCTGGAAAAAAGCATCCTGTATGAAGATCTGTAGTTCTGGAGGGTCATGTGCAAGTACAGGATCCTGGGCAGAAGGATTGAGAGCCTGGTCTCCCTTGAAGAGACCCTGCCTGGCCACAACATTCCCAAATGCTCCCCCTGCTTTGGCTGTGGCACCAATGATTTCTCTTTTCCCAGAGAAGATCTGCAGACCCAGGTTCAGGCCCCAAGCATGGAAGCTGAATCTCAGAAAGCCCACACCAGCACTGTGGGGTTCCTCACTTTGCTCTCATTTTCTATTCATGAGGAAATGCTGACATGAATGTGAGGTGGGCAATTTCTGGGCAACCTGCAAAAGCACGACAGGCTGGGTTTGGAGCACATTTCATTTCATGAGAATTGAATTTCAGTAGTTGTACAACACAATGTCAAGGCCAACTTCAACAACATTAGTCTCAGAAAAGGACCCCAGCGAGAAGAGCAGATCTCCACACAAGAAGCATGTCTTGAAACATGGTTAACAGAGACAAAGTGGACTTTTTCTATAAACTCCACTCACAGGGAGTGGACCCAGCTATCCCATTCCTCAGTATATATCCAAAGGTGTTAAGATCAGTGTACTGCAGTGATGCAGCCACATGATTGTTTATAGGAACTCAATTCACAATAGCTAAGCTGTGGAGCTAACCTAGGTGCCCTTCAATAGATGAGTGGATAAAGAAAACGTGGAATATAAACACAACAGAGTATTACTCAGCCATAAAGAAGAATGGCATTGTGGCATTTTCTGGTAAGTGGATGGGGCTTCAGCAACAGAAGCTCGTTTCCTCATGAATCTGGAGGCCAGCAGTGCAATCAGCAGGACTGTCTCCTCCCGAGGCCTCTCTTCCTGGAGTTTGGATGTCCTCTTCTCCTGTGTCCTCACATGGTGGTTTCTCTGTGGGTCTGTGTCCTGATCTTTTTAAGGACCCCAATTGTGCCAAAAGGGACCTCCCTAAAAGCACCTGTTAATCACGTGTTTAAAAGTCTCTATCCAAGTACCATCACTCTCTGAGATATGGAGAGAGAACGTTTCTTGGCAACTTGGAGGAGCACAATTGGGCCCAGAAGAGTTCCTTCCCCACCACACTGGCTGCATATTTTGGTCTGTGCACCTGTGGATCCCCAGAAGCCTGTTCACCCCAGAGTTTGTGACTTAGCAGCCCTGAATGGGGCTGAGAATTCCCATTTCTGATGAGTTAGAGTTGGCACTAATGCTGCTGGGTCGGCAGTCTGAGAAGCATGGATGGAAAACCCAGCAGCACTGAGCACAAGTGAAGTCCCCTAGTGGCCCTCACAACCAGCCAGGGATGAACATGAAGTTCCCCAGGAGAGGCGGCCCTCTCCTCCCACCTCCGGCTTCCCCTGAGGGCCTTTTCCTTGAGAAAGGAAGCATGCTTGAGTTCAGGAAGGACCCAGCAAAGAGCCACACTAGAGATTCTCAGTGGTGCAGGGTAAAGCAGTTTTAATCTGATTAGAATATGTCATTCCTTTTCCCAGAAAAGTAGATTAAATAAAAGTACTTGGTAATTATTTTATTATAAAATAGCATTGTCCTCTATGTGAAGACAGTAGGAGTCCTCTTCTATTAATAGTTTTCCCTAGCCATTCCTAAGGTGGGGTGTGATTGCCTTTAATCACTCAGCTACTCAAATGGGTTTTGGAGGATAAGAGCACAGTGGAAAAGGTGTTTTGGGAGGAAGCTGTGAAGCCAGGGATAACAGAGGCAGCCCACAGCTTGGACGGCTTCCTCAAGCATCTGTTTAAAAGGGAAATGTTATGCACAGGTATTGGATTCTGTTCATCTAACATAAAAATAGGCAAATAATTTATATTATAAGATCACCAGAAATGCATCATACTCATTTAATTGGATCAGCACTAAGAATCCAAACTGACTATTTAAGAGTCTCCAGAGAAGCGGGCCTAGTGGTCACACCTGTATCCCAGCTACTCCAGCTACTCAGGAGGCTGAGGTAGGAGGATCACAATTCAAGGCCAGCCTTGGTAATTCAGTGAGACTCTGTCGCAAAATAAATCATAAAACATGCTGGGGTGTAGCTTAGTGGCAAATCATACCTGGTTTAACTTCCCAGTACAATTTTTTTTAAACCCCTCCAGAGTAAACCAAAACATGAATGAAAAGTTTAAAAATTTGGACACCACTGTTTATCCAAGAGTGCTTCCTACAGCAAGCCCTATGCTGAAGGGAGACACTGTCCAAACCATAATTCACTCTTCCCTTAGGAGCTGTGGCCCACGCTCTGGCATGAGGTGCGCCTGTCCATTGTCAGTGGCTAACATCTCAGCAATCTAACAGCAGCCAAATGAAGAGAGCTACAATAAGGTTAATCTTTCTGTGATAAACAATCTGGTTTTGTTCATTGTGCTTGTGAACAAAGTTTTTAAAAGAGTATTTAAGTGAGGCGAAGACTTGTTAAAAGCAGTGAATAAAGATCAAAGTTTATTCTGCACAGAACTAATCCCTCTATCTCTCCCTTCTCATGTTGCCCATCCATCTGCAGGGCATCTTACGAACCAGGGCCGCCTCTGACGGGGTGGGGTGGGGGGTTCTTTTCACTGCACACCCAAGTCCTGAAGGGTCTAAAACTTGACCTGAAGTGCCCACCCCCAGCTCACCTCCCGAAACCTGAGTGCTTTCTCCAGCAGCAGCAGCAGAAACAGAATCCCACTGCACCAGGAAGCATCTGAACATCTTCCTGCATCCTCCAGCTCTGCACAGCTCGGCAGCCCCAGGCTGAGCCAAATTATAACCACAAATCACATCCAGGGAAGGCCCAATGTGAGCTCAGGGGTCAGGCCACACAGAGGGGTCAGGACAGAAAGACTGTGTGGCCCCTGGGCTTCTCACCATGAGGAACACATGTGTGAATGCAGCATCCTGAACAGGGGCCAATTCTAAGGGGAAAGGAAAAGTATCCTATGCAGTGCTCCTGACCCTTCCAAAGTGTAAGGCCTTTATATGGCAGGGCTCAGAGTCTCAGTGGTGACTACGGTAACACTCTAAGAAAGAGTGTTTTCCAGAGAAATGTCATCCAAACTATCTGCTTTCCCACTATATGAATTAAATCCATAAACTAACACATACAACATGTGTCCACATGTGTTTGTATGTTTCAGATAAATGCGAGCATGAATGCATTCATATTTTTCTTCTGAACTTGAAAAAATGGGTCACTATTGGATAGTACAATAAAGGAAAGATGAGAACATTTAATGTGGGAATGAGAGAATCAAGAAGAAATAATCTGACAGAGGGAAGGAGAGATCAGTTACCTTTCTTATAAAACTGAGCAATCATCTTTCTGAAAAGAAGGAAGGGAGGGAAAGAAATAAGAAAGAAAGGGAGAGCAGAGGGAAGGAAGGAAGGAGGGATGGAGGGAGAGAGGAAAGGAAGGAAGGAGGGAAGGAAGGAGTTAGAAGAATTTTTGTATCTGTGATTACATCAAGGAGTCTCTGCCAATGGATCATGAAAGTCAAGCCAGAAACTCATCTCAGAAACTTCTTGCTCACACATGTACTCTTACACACACACACAGTCATGTGCACACATGCTGGCCAACAAGGGACCACATGTGTAAAGGTGGCCTCGTTGAGTCCCATGGACAAGCAATGGCTAGGCGTGCTTAGCCTCTGTAAGCACTTGTGATGTTCATGCAATGATGAAATCACCCAACCATGTGGTTCTAAGAACACTTCCTTGTCTGAATAGCACCCCATTCCATGTTAACCTAACCATATCTGGGGAGCATGTATCTCACAGTTCTAAAGATCAAGTGTGCAACCTCACAGCCCAGAAGCAGGCCAAGTTGCAGCATGTCCCTTTGTATGCCACCTCTAACCCTGTGCTGCAGGGAGGCCATGCTCTTTGGAATGTGTGCCCTCCCACAGAGGGCTCTGCAACCAGGGCCCTTTGTGACAGAGTCCTCCAGCCTTGGTTTGGGGACCCTCTCTGCACAGACTCCAGGGTCTCTCCAACTTTGTTTGGTGTCTGCTGACAGAGACATCTCTGTATGGATAGATGCCCCCAGGCAGCCTCCACAGCCTGAGCCTTTTCATGATCCTCTTGGGGCCATGGGCCCTCTCATTGAGTGGGCTGCCTGCCTTCTATGGGTTCAGGGAACCTGAATCTCCAGAGGGCCTCAGCCAGTGCTGCCTGCCAACTTACTTTCCCTGCCTTCCAGGACCACCTTGCCATGGACATTCTCAAGACATCTGCCACCTTCCCATGGCTACTTCTGTGCCCAAGTCATGGTACCTCTGCATTCACTCCTGCTTTTGTAGATTTTTCCCCCATAGCCTTCTCTCCATCCACATCTTTGATTTTGTGTAGGAGGGCAGGAGCAGCAACCTTCTCACTGTCTGGACCCTTACTTCCATCTCTCTTTGACCAGGAGGGTGCTCTCTCCCCTCTGGGGTCCTTGAATTCAGTCTGAGTTCCTGATTCCACAACTCAAATCTTCACCTGTAAGATCCACAGCTAAAAGTCCAGTCCTAAGGTCAGGTGGCATCTAGGTATCAGGTTGTTTGCTCTGAAGTAAGGGGTGTCTCTCACTCAAGGGCAGAGATAAGATGACTCAAAAATTCACAGAAGAGGAGACACCTTTGGGTCTACAGATGCCACATTGCTCTGCCCTTCTGTGTCTCTCTGTCCTACAATCTTAGGAAATTCTAGCCTAATTCATTCTATTTGGAAGACTGCTTTCCCAATTTTCTTTTCCATTTTCTGTGCACATTCCTTCCCAGCCATCCCACTTGGTTTTCTGTTTCCTATCACAGAGCACCAAAGAAGTGGACTCAAACCACAGTTCTTAACCACCATCACCTTGTCCCAAGTCTAACAAAGAAGTCAAGAGCACGGAAACTGCTCCCTTGTGTTCTCCTCCCCCTCCTTCTCTCTGTTTGTTGCTTGCAGGAGAAGTAGAGGGGGAGAGGGCAATTTGGTTCTGATCTCTAATAGATTTTACCTCTTACCATGTGCTTATTGAGAGAGGAAAAAGATAGTGTTGGTGGGGAAAAATGCAAAAATCAGAAGAAAAATCATTCTTCTCTCTTGTATCCTGGTTCTAATCACAGGAACATATGTATGTGTCAAACCTCATAGAACTATCCACCCAAAGAAGCATTTTGGTGTTCCTAATTTTAAAAAACTGAACAAGGAAGGAAGGAAGGAGATGAGGTGGCAGAGAGCAAAGGAAGAGTGGGGAGAAGATGCCACTGAAAGCTCAAGTGGCCTTCCTTGGGTGGAGAGAACGCTGGGGCAGATCCTGCCTCGGGTTTGAAGGAGTACCCCAACCTCAGCACAGCTGGACAGAACTTGCTTCTAAAGACCTTGTGGAAAGGAGCTTCAACCCCTTCCTGCAGTGACCCACACTGGCATTAGGAAGTTCTCTGTGTCCCAAATTATCCCTGCATGATGCCAGTGGAGCTCTCTCCCTCATGTCTCATGTTTGCCTGCTGAAGGGCAAAAAGCAGCTGCCCACTGTTCCCTGGTGACACCTTTGGTGTTCCTGAATGTTACTCACTGGTTGGCTGTCAGCCATTTCATTATTAAGCCGGTTACATCCAGGTCTCATAGCCTTCGCAAATTCTTGCCAAGCCATTAATCAGCGTTCATGTTCCCTGCACAAAACTGAACACAGGGTGAAGGAAGGACCTGAGTCCCTGTCACAAAGGGAGGGCGCCATGCTTGTGTGATCCTTCCTGTGCTTCTCTGCAGCCCACTGCCTCACACATGCCAGGTCTCCATAGTGCCACATGGTGACACAATCATACTGTGAGCGGCTCCAACATCCAGCTTCTCTAGGGCACACAATTTAATAGATTGCCACATTCTTAGATAGATGCTTTTCTTTTCACACATATATACATGTATGTATATTATATACATGTAGATATGGTCAAATTTACCATAGTATTTTCATATATGTACATAGCATACTTTGGTCATTTTCATTCTGTACTACCTCTCATCTCTAATCTCTCCTCTCTCCCCTTCTATTCCCTACTCTACTGATCTCCCCTTTTTTTTATTTACTTATTGATTCATTGAACACAAATGGAGTACAGCTATTGTTTCACTGGTTGTACACAAAGTAGAATCACACCATCTGTGTGTTCATGCATGTACACAGGGCAATGATGTCTGTCACACATTCTGTTATTATTCTTACCCTCCACCCCGACCCCACCCCTCCCTTCCCTCTATGCTATCTATCCTTCCTCCATTCTTGCCACCCTCCCCCCACCCTGCATTATGTATCATCATTCATTTATCAGAGAGACCATTCGGCCTTTGGATTTTTGGGATTGGCTGATCTCACTTAGCATAACAGTCTCCAACATCATCCATTTACCTACAAATGCCATAATTTTATTCTTCTTTATGGCCGAGTAATATTCCATTGTGTGTATATGCCACAGTTTCTTTATCCATTCATCTACTGAAGGGCATAAAAATATGGAACGCTTCATGAATTTGCGTGTCATCCTTGCGCAGGGGCCATGCTAATCTCTGTATTGTTCCAATTTTACTATATGTGCTGCCGAAACGAGCACGATAGATGCTTTTAATAGATGTCTATTGTGTAGGGCATCACCTGTCATCCAGCCTGGGCAGATCATTTAACAAGGGGATGATAATAACAAGACAAAAGTTTGCTACTGCATCATGTGGAATCACTAGGACAGCTTCTAAGTTCAGTGCAGAGGTAAGCGGCCATTAGCCAGGGGACAACTGTCAACCCTACCTCTAATCTGAAATGTTGGAGACCTGTCCCTTCAGACTGCTACGGTCTACTCAGAAGCTTTTGCTTCCAGTAATGATTTATTACTTGTGAAAGAATTGTGTACTAGTGTGTGTTTGCATGTCTATGCAGACATGTCTTTGTGGATGTGGGTGGTATTCATGTGAGTGTGTGTGTGCATGAGTGTGTAGGACAGGGCCTTGTGTTGATGGGTTTGTTGTGTGTGCTTGGGGAGCGGCCCATGGGCACAATCCTTGGGGAGAAGAAAAGCTCTGCAAACACCTTTCAGGAATTCCAACCAGGAGCCTGACTTACAAGATGGGAGGTCTACTTGATTCAGATACTAGCTGTAGAAAGACCATGTTGCCTGCAATTTGGGAATGCTTGGGGAAGCAGAACACATGTGACTTGTCTTCTCATTGGTGTTCATTTTGGGTTGCTTCTGATTTCTAGTCTGTAACTGGTCTTTGCACTTGGAGGGCAGCCATGTGTATCTTCCTGGAGGGTTCATCCTTCTTTTGGACTCACTCATTCCACAAGGAGCAGTTCTCCACCTGCCCATTCCTGTCCAACAGGACAGCCTGCACTGGCTTTCTCTGTACCTCTCCAGCTCTCCACCTGTGACCCACCTGCAGAGACCTGTGTCCTGCACTCCATCTTTTTAGCAACAGTTCTTAGACCACTCTATGGAAGGCCCCAGAAATCAAGTCATCAACAACATATAGCATCTGTCCTCAGGGACATGCATGATGGGGTTGGAAGGAAAAAGGAAGCCATGGCATGGTGGATGTGAGAAGGCAAGGGGCCCATGAGCTCGCTGAGTATCCTGGAGGATCATGGCAGGAAGAAGGAGTGAGCTGAAACTAGGAGTGCAAGGAGATGGTTACCTGGGGAGGGGAAATGCCCTGGAAAGATGCCCAGCACATCAGAGAGGGGTCAGGGCTGATGTTGGAAGCATGCATTTCAGGTGGTGAGGAGTCCTATGACAGCATTTTAACTCCAACCTCCATAAGGGATAGGAGTGTCACAGACTATGACTAGAGTAAAAATATTGCAGGTGACAGACAGCATGGGTGATGTGGGGATGGGCAGGTGTGCCCACTAGAGTCAGGGAGTCAGTGAAGAGCCTGGTCCAGTGAAGCAGGAAAGGTTGGCAGGAACCTGGACTTGGCATGAGGGGTGGGGATAACAAGGAGGCATGACCTGACAGCATTCAGCAGTTGGATCAGGGCTTTTGGTGGCTATTTAGTTCAGGACTATGAATGAGACTGGACCACTGCTTCCCAGGTGCCCATGTGTCATCTAGTGGAGATAAGGGTTCCTGGGCCAAGGACTACCTGAGAACTGACAAGTGTGGAAAACTTCCCTGCATGCTGGTGCTTGCATGTAACCCTGCTGCCCTTCCTACTGCTCTTACATCACACCCTCCCTCCTGACTTCTCATCCACAACTGTCCCCGGCACTTTCATGCATTTGGTGGATGTGCACCAACTTTCCACCTAGGGCATCCATTCCTCAGGCTTCTGCTTTTGGCACCCTGGCTTCCAATTCTGGTGTTTCTTAGTTATACTCCCAAAATATATTTTCACTCAAAGAGGTGAGCTACTTTTTAGAATGGAAGCATATGAAGAAGTCCCTTAATTGAATGATAGGGATGGAATGGTTCACAGTGAAGTCTGCTACAAACTGGCAGCTTCCACCGCAGTGATGCCATTCAGGCTGCATGGGAGTCTGGGTCTGCAGAGCAGGAGGCACTGCCGGGAGCCGCATCTGCTGTGCCTGTGTCAGCATCAGGATCACACCCTCTGCTCCCCACTCCATGCAGATGTCTGTGAGGGTACTTTAAAGCAGGTCTTTAAGCACAGGGCCTGTGTTAGCAGTCAAAAGTGAGTGTGAGAGTGCCTGGACTTGTCCACAGGAAGAGTTTCAACCAGTTTATTATAGCTTGCTGCCTGGCTCAGCTATTCTTTCCTCCTGGGTGGAGAAGCAGGGGGGTAGGGTGCAAGCACCTTCTCCCCGGAAAGTGAGCAAGACCTCCAGTGCAGTTTTCATCAGAAGCCAAGTGCTATGTCCTGGTTCTGAGTCCTCTTCTTCCATTCCTGTCCTGTCTCATGAACACCCGTCTGCTCCCACCTGTCGTTCCTCCTGGGATTGCTGAGCCTTCAGTCTCACTGGACTCACCCAAAATTTGCTCTTCCTATTCAAATTCTTTTCAAAGTAAGGCTCTGGCTTCTTCCATGTGTGATTTGTTTCTGCAGGTACTGAAGGTAGAGTTGACAGCACACAGCCCAGTCAAGACCAGGGGTTTCTTCTCTTTCAAGGCAACCAGCCTCATTCTAGGGTAGATATGGCTGCTCTCTTCCTATTGGATTTCTTACTGCACTGCTTGGAGCCACTAAGCTCTTCCTTCTGAGTGAGGCTTTAAAGATTGCAGGGGAAGTAAGTGCTTTCAGATTCAGACCTGGAGGAAGTAGCTTTTTTGCTGAATGGCAGACTGGCAGATGATGCTTCCTTTTCTTGCAGGGTAACACTCCTTTCTGCCCCCACCCATCCTGCCTCCCAGCAATCCTAGCTCTCACCAGCCGAGTGTCCCTTGCTCATTACCCCCAAGTTTCATAGATCAAATTAGCTTTTGGAGAGCAAGCCTGTCAAGCTCATAGTTGGCATGCAGAATGATGATGCCACCCTGCTCCTGCCCACAGCACAGTGAATCTTAGTTTTGTTCTGTGGGATGGAGATAGGCCTTGAGCTAGCAGTTCAAGCACACTAGGTCCTTAATATTTTTATATCTCTAATCAAAGGATATTGTTTAATTTTCTACCATTTATTTTTTTTAAAAACTCTACTTATAAATGCATTAATATGTTTGTTTGTCAACTCAACAGTGACCCAGTGACCATTGACCATCCCTACCTGTTGAGTCTCAGGGCCTAGAATCCCGGCAGATTCTCAAGCAAGGGAGACTAGCCATCTCTGCTCAGCAGTGTTTATTTTCTGACAGATCCTCAAGCCTTCCAGCATCATAGAAAGTCTTACTTCTAGAAAATACCATGAGCCTCTGAAAACTCACATCACTCTAGAAGAGAGTTTGGTCACATGAGGAATTCAAACTGTACTCAGCATGCCCTAGGGAATAGAGCTTCAGGAACATTCCACAGGGGTGAGAAGTCCTGAGTCATGACTCCTGGGACTTCTTGTATTCCCCACTATCTTTAGACTGCTGTCTATAAGTCAGGTCAGATCAACAAATGGCATATCACTTAGCTCTACAAGGAACCCTTTGAGATGGGTATTGTGGTTATCATTAAATTATTATCATTCTGGTTTTCACAATCCAGATTTGAAGGCAGAATTCTGAGTCCCGAGTCCATGCATAAAGGATTTATTGAGAGAAGCCGGTCCCATATGCAGACCCCTTCAAATCACCAGCATATACACTTTCCCAGCAATTGAGGAAAGGAAATGTTTTTAGTTTCTGAATCCATTGAAAATAGAAAGTGATGATTCTATTTTCATTCTAACAAGAAACTAGCCTTTCAGGAAGAATAAAGGGAATCAAAGGGTGGCATGCAACTTAAAACTGCTAAAGAGCTCCTTGGACTCTGGGACTCTGGAAGCACTTCCCTTGGCCACATGCGGAATGAGCTCATAAGAGATGGCTCCCTCACAGCTCACTCAGGGAAGACCTGGGTGGCACATCCACCAACACCTGGAAGGAAGCACCAGTGCAACAGGAAGGAGGAAGAGAGGGTGAGATCAAGTGCAGGGGTCTTTGTGGATGGTCAAATCCTGGCCAGTTAAAGCGCCATTGTTCAGAAAGGAAGAACATTGCAGGAAGTGGCCCAGGGTCCCCTATAACCTTCTCTTACTTGGAATTTTTCTTGCCTATTTGAGTTGGAGCCAGACAAGACTCTTTATACACGGAAACATGAGCGGACAAATGAACAGGAGGGCAGAACATGGCCCAACAAGCTGCTTCATAAAAATTTAGATTCTGGTATGTGCCAACTGTTAGGCAAGAAGCCACAGTGAAACATCCTGGGTCTGATCCTGTGTTTGCACAGAAGGGTCACCTATACTTGTCCATTTTGTCATAGGCCAGCCACTAACCATAAAGACAAACACCTTGATTTGCAGCTGGACATGGTGCTTCAGGTGTGCCAGTCTGGCTGGCTATGCCTGTCTTCCTAGTGGCAAATGCAGATCCACTCACTAGCCACACCCAGGGTATCCTATCACCTCAGAGGACTTGCTAGCTCCCCTTCTGGGCACAGTTGCCCAGGAAAACTGTGCCAAGACTGCTGTTGCTTGTAGGACCACCCTGTAGAGATACACAGCCACCTCGTGAGTGTTTGTGGGATTGGTATAACTTGGGTCTCCTCAGATTGCCCTCCTCTGCACTTTTCAGAGTTCAGGTCCTTGAGTAAAGGTTCTGGGAAGGCAGCTTTGGGTCTCCTTGATTTAAGAGAGATTGGGACCTGGCTCTGATAGTTTTTATGCTAGGCACCTAGCAAGGTCTGATAATTAGACCAGAGGATTGGAGTTGGTACAAATGTGGCACCAGTTACCAGTTTGTCCTTCTGTCATTGCCTTTTTGGTTCAAAGGTAATGACTCTCTGAAGTATCTTAGCAATATTTAAATGTACAGGACATTTGTCTATTGACCTTTTTCTTTTTTTATTTTCCAGGATGCAAGAAAATGTCTAACCAATTCTGAGAATCTTCATCAATAGGCTCAAGTATTCAAATAGCAGAAAGTTCAGGGTATTTCACATTTCCTTGTGGACTCTGCCTGGGAGGCACCAAGACATGAATACACTGTGAGGCCTCAGGGTCCTTAGGAAGCTGTGCTCTGGTATGAGAGAGCAGGTGAGGTCTGCAGAGTGGCAAGCAGGGTCCACATAGGCTTGCCTTCCAGGGGAGCTCTGAGGAAACACAACAAAAGGTCACCATGGCCATCGCCCTGCTTGTTACTAATGAATACTCCTCCCTTTCTGGATGGCATCTCACTTCTGGAGTAGGAAGATTCTAGGTGTGAGGTATTATAAAGGATAGACAAAGAGAACATGAAACAGTGGCAGAGTTCTAGAAAAACAGCAAGTGACAGCCTGAGGAGGAAAGAAGGATATCCATAATCTACCTTCAGTTGTTTTTCTCTTTTCTGAGGAGATTACAGAGTGCATGACCCGTGTCCCATCTGCCTGAAGAGCAATGGGTGCCCCAGAATGCCAGGAATTCCTGAATCCTTCCACAGCACACAAGGCACTGTGTTAGGACTAGCAGCTCTATTAGAAGTGAGTTTCAGATGAAAAGATGTTTCACAAAAAAAGTGACTGGATGAGAGAAGTCACCTGTGGATTTATGGAAGGTTTAACTATTTTGGTTTAAAAAGATTGAAAGTTTCTTCAATAGCACTAGGAAATATTGACAAAATAGAAAACACAAAAAGTAGCACAGAGAAAAGAGGTGATTTTCCCTAAGAGATCAACTAGGAGAAACAGCAGGCTCTGGAGAAGGTCAGTTACCCAGCGGTCACCTGCAGCAGTGATTTTGTCCCTGGACCTCCTGCTTTTGTGTGGGGACTGTGATGAGCAGCACTGAGGTTGAGCCCACATGGATTCTTCCTGATGTGACTCATCATGAGCTAAAGTACAGATCAACTCCACCCCATGGGGCATCATAGTCACCTGTTCTGTGCTGGCAACATTCCCAGTGGTTTTGTTACCTCAATCTGATGGGATCTTCTACCATTCACTAAGGAAAAGTTGAAACTTTATTTGTGCTATTTTAAAATGGTGTAAAATTTGATTTTAAAATAATTATCTATACACACCAAGACCACAACACCTCCACAAACAGTAACCACACTACAGAAGAGAATTTTTCTGAGTCTGTCTGAAACTCACTGCCCCAGCAGAGGCAGGGTGCTACCTACAACAGACTCCTGAGTTCTTTAGAGCCATCTCCATCCCCAGAGAAGCAACAGTAACCTAGATAGATCCTCATAAGGGAACAGTTGTGTCCTCTCCACCCTGGCTCTAGGAAGCCTTCCATTAGGGGACTTTTAAAGCTTGAATAATCTGATTGAAGGCAGCCCTTGAGACACAGACCATGTCTGGGCTAAAATGCAGGATGACCCTGAAGTGCAGAGGTCCCCACCTCTGAACAGGAAACATGCTCAGGAGGTGGGCAAAGCAAGCCCAGCCTCACCAGCTTCACTGAGCTCTATTATAAACCTCGCTTCACGAAAACCATTTGTTGGCAAGTCAGCACGTCAAGTCCAATCTGCTGGGTCAGGGCTGTGCAATGCAGAATCACTGGGCCTTCGCTTCCTATTAGGGGGTGATGAAAAGATGCTCCCCATTTGTGTTAGGTTCTCAAGACAGACTTATCATCCTAATATAGTTCTACTAATGGGCAAAAAAAATCAATTAGAAGTACTCTATGGGGGTCACCCACTCATGAGGAGCTCTGCTCTGAGAGCTCACCCCCACAATCCAGGGAGGGACCTTTGGTAACCTGTGTGATTCTCACTGAGGCTCACCACACATCAAAAGGGATGTGTCGGAGATGCAAACTGGAAATGGGAGACGTGGGGCTGAGGCCACTTTGTGTGGATTAAGGAAGGTGCCCCTGGAGGGGGTTTTTATGAAAGCATGATTCCCATTATGATCTCAAAGCACAGGACAGGCCCACATCTGCACAGTGAGCAGAAGTCTAGGGTTCCTGCCTGGATTTAGGGAGGGGCTGGACCAGCTGTGCTCTGGAGATCTACTCAGCCGAAAGGAACCAGCCACCTAATGGCCTGCAGGCCAGGGACTGACTGCACCTGACCCTCCCCATGGTGCCTCCTCAGGAGAGGAGCCCATGCCAGGAGCATAGGTCTTTAGGACAGAGCTTCTGGGTGCAGCACACTCAGCCCTCAGACCACAGCCTGGGTGCTGACCACAGTTGCCAGGGTGAACGTAGGTGGAAGAGAATGAAGTACCATGTGTCTGGGTCATGGCTGGTTCAGGAGTCCCCCCACTTCCTCATGACACACTTCCCCTGCCCTGAGGGTTGGGGCCTCCTCAGTGCAGCCCCCATCCATACCTCACAGCCCACCAGTCAGGAAGACAGGGAAGAGGGGCATGGGTTGCTCTCTCCCCAGGAAACCCCCTGGCCTGCTGCTGGCAAGCAGTCTTTGACCAGTGTGCTCTCAGGCACATGAGGAAGGGAAGCTGGTGGGGACACTAGGGAAGCCCCTGTCACCTAGACAGCAGGGCTGTGGGCTAAGGAGGGAGAGGAACCTCCTAGCAGCACTTCCCTAAACAAGTTATCCTTCTAAAGAGCATGTGATTCTAAGTGGAAACTTGATCCTTCTTAATAAATAATGAGAATAGCAAGGTCTTCCATGCTAGACACTCGAAATATATAGATGATACATATATATGTATACACACACTTGCCCCAACTATATGTCCACCTTGAAATTTAACCTCTGTGACAAATAATTCTAAGGTGATCATCAATATTTCTTTCTTGATAAGAGAAAAGGAAAAATACAGTTATCTTAAATACATAGTTTCCAGCTTGTGAGTCTCACAGCAGTTGTATCCCCGCTGACTCTTGGTGACAACCCTGATAAAGATACCCTAATCATTGACCTGCTGGGCAAATGCTTCCCGGGATGAGCTAGGCATTTGAAAGTCTGGTTTTCTATCTCAGGTGCTGTACTGAAATGAGGCAATAGGAGAGTTGGATGGACTTGGAAGCATAGGGGTTTTGACTTTGGTAGAGGGACACATCAGAAGGCAATGCATGCATGACATCATGAAGCATGAGGTAATGGAAACAACCCTGTGTTCTCAAAGGTGAGCAACTTGCCAGGCCTGGCTGGTGCAAGTGTCAACTGGAGAACGTTCAGAGTGGATAGGCAAAAAGAAAGCAGGTGGCTGCATACAACCAGGTTTATGCAAGGGGCTCAGAGAGAAGACTGATGACCAGCAGCTGCAGGAAGTCAGATGGTCTCTGGGAGAAGGTGCAGAACAGAGGTGGAGGTCCTGAGAGCTGGAAAACCAGTGAAACTTCAGTTGTTGAGACAGTGACTATTCAAAGGTTGTCACATTGTATTCTAGGCAGAATAAAAACTCAGGATGACAAGTGTCCTGTTTCCTGTTTTCTTCCCTGCCCCTCCCACCCCATTTTCTCTGGATTTTGTCATGAACCATGGTCTGGGGCTTTGAAGAGGATCCGTGTGATCATGTAACCAACCAAGAGTATGTCAGATGACATCAACCAATGCACTTATTGCTCTTATTTTCACTGCCACACAGAAGGAACAAATATTAACCAAATGGTCTCTTTTAAATTTCATCTCAATTTCTTTGGCATTCTCTAGGAAAATCAGTGATTTTATGATCAGTTCTTTTTCTACTGTTTAAGGGTACTTTATTTCTTTTTAGCAAATGGTGTCCACAGAATTGACAGGTTGCTTATATTTTGGAAGTGGAATTTCAACACTGCAAACTCAAATAATAGTGAAAAATCCCAAATTCTAAACAATGGTTAAATTGGAGTGAGTTCCTCAAATAAGATAGTAATTATTTTCCAGGGTTTTAGTTTTCAGCCCAGATCAACTAAAAGCAACTTAATTTGATTGTGAGTAAAAATAATACCATTTCAGATTTTTTTCAGCACAGTAGTTCATATGGAATCCACACAACTGAGTTTGGTCACTTGGAAGTAATTTAGGCTTTGGGAGGATGTGAAGAATGGTAGAGAAGGAGCAAAGGCCCCTGAGTTATGTGAGCCAAAAACTTATAGGACAAGGTATAACCCCAGGTGCCAGGCCCTTGAGACCATCCCAACAGGAAGGAAGCCTCCTGTTTGCAATTGGCAATGTTCGCCTGTATCGCATTTCACCCAGCTCTGTTTTTCATTATTATTTTATATTTATTAAAGAGTAATAGATTTTACTTATGCTTAGTAATATTTACCTGCATTTATTAGATGAGCATGGCTTGGGCATTTCAAAGTGAATTTCCTGCCATGAGAAAAGAAAGAAAAGTCAAGTCCTGTCATTCAAGATTCCTCCAACCTTGTCAGCTGATGGCCACAGTGACACATCCCCTAACTCCAACAGGCAGTGAATGGACAAGTCACAAGTCCACCCTACTCCTTTGCCTGCTCCCCTGGGCCTCACCCACCTTCCCACCTGCATCCTGGGACTGCAGCCCTGATGGAGCACAGGGGAAACTCCTGCAGCTTCTGAAGCTTCACTGCATCTTCTGTGATTGTGGGAACAACATCACTGTCAGCTCACATGGTCTTTCTGGGGAGGGCAGTAGGATCTCCAAGCCAAGGGAGTGGATGAGAGGAGTAAATGTCATGATGGCCCCTTGCAGTTGTATAAGTAGTGGCTCCAAGGATTGAGCAGATATGGAGTGAGATGAGTCCAATGCAGTGCATACCTCCAGGGATGCTCCAGATGCCAAGAAGTGATTATGCTTGTGGCCAGTGTGCACATGTGCTTTGTGCATGTTTGTATCTGCATGTGTTTGTGTTTGCTTATGTGTACATAGGTGCAGGTGTGTACGTGTGTGATGCGTGTGCATGTGTGTCATGTGTGCATGTCTGATTGCATTGTATGCATGTGTGTGCATATGTGTCTGTGTACGTGTGCATGTGTTTTGCTTATCTGTGCATGCATGTGTGCATGCATGTACCTGTGTGACACTTGTGCATGTGTCTATATCCATGCATGTTTGTGTATACACATGTGCATGCGTGCTCCTATGTGTGTCTGAAGGGGAGGTGCAAGTGTATTTCTTGTGGTACAAAAGAAAATGGAACTTCAGTCAAACTAAAGTTGTATTATTTCACAGTAAAACAGTTTTAATTCACCTTTAAATGTCTGACTATTGTGGCAGGGTCTGGATTTATTTGCAGAGCATGTTGCAATTTATCAGATTGAACTGTGAGAGTTTTCAGTGATGAACTGGACCATGACAAAGGAGCAGGGAATTCTCCATGTAATGACTTGGAAATGCTAATCTTCTGTTGACCTGCAGTAAACATTTATACCCAGGACAGGGAGAAGAGGGGAGTGAGAATGAGGCAGAAAACAAGTTGAATCCGAGGGCAGCTCTGCACCCTTGCATCAGTTAGGAGCACTGGCTCTGGCCAGGCAGCTCTGTCAGCTTGCTGTGGATTTTAGTAGATTTTTAGAGATAGATTAATTGAATTCAGAGTGGTGGCTTTCAGTGTCGACCATTTGTTCAATAGTTTGGCAAACAGTTGTTGAACACCTCCTAAGTGTCAGGAAGTGCTTGGGCTAGGAGGTCACTGGTGAGGGTGATTTCAATCAACATGCATCGTTCCCTCATCAAGTTTGCTTTCTGGGGGGCATGCCTGCACTTGAACAAGAAATATGAAAAAGGTCAGGTGGACTAGAGGGAGGCAAGAGTTCTGGAAAACAGCAAAACCTGAAGGAAGGGCAGGGAATGGGAAGAGGGCCTTGAATACACAACAAATCATCAGCAAAATCTTCACTAAGCAGAGGGCACCTTAGTGAAGGCTCACAGTGGGAGTGAGCTCCTGAAAGGGGGTTATTCCCAGCAGACAGATCACCCTACAGGGCTCTGAGGTGGTAACAGGAGGCCACCAAAGAGCAATGAGGGGAGGAAGGAGCAGGAAAGCATGAGGCTAAGGCCACAATAGGCCAGTTTGACCACCCAGGGCCTGCAGCCCTGGGTCAGAGTTTGACTTCTGTCCTAAATGGAACTGAGCATTATTGGAAGGTTTTGAGCTGAGAAATGGCATGAAATGGTTTACATTTAAAAGGGTCATTCTGTCTTCTATGTTGAAAGGAGACAATAGGAACTGTACTATTAAAACACACACACACACACACACACACACACACACACACACAAAGAAAAGGAGCCCTGAGTCCATCTAAAAGTGCATCAAAGTCTTGGGAGCAGAGGCTTGGGCATAGGTCTTCCACTCTGGCTGTTGGGAGCACCCATGTCTTGGAACCCCCTCCACAGCCTCTCCTGGTTTACCTCCAGCCTTGGGCCTTGACTGACATGCAGGCTATATGTTGGAATCCAGCTGAACACTCAGGAATCCATGTAGGTTTCTGTGATTCTTTCTGTTGCTACATTTCCTGTAATGACCTGACCTGCAAATTCCAAGCGCATCATCCTCTGAGTCCTGATTTTCCTCACCTCAGCTCGATGGGAAGGCTGAGTTCTACTCCTGCTTCCCGCACATCACCACCAGGGAAGTGTCTCTACTACCTGCATTGCTTTGGCAATTACTGTCACTGACTATCTGTGGTCCAGAGTCTAACAGCAGGTGCTTCATAGCAGTTAGATGACTGTTAGATGTATGTGTAGATAGAAATGTAAATAGATAACTGACAGGTAGCAGATTCATAGTAAGACACACACATAATGTATTCATCCTCTAAACTAGGAGCAAGTAAATCATCACAACTAACCAGGAATATTCCCAAGAGTAATGTCAATAGCATGTTGGAATAGGAGGTCCCAGGTTTCACTTGCCTCCACAGAATGCTCCACAGACAAGTATACACTGGTGAATGCCTCCCTGAACTGAACAAGTGGGAATAAGTCTGAGTCACTTGTGTGGCCACAGAATGAGCTAAAACTTGCATGGAAAGGGAAGAGAAATGGTCCCCATTGACTGTCTACCCTGGCCCAAAGAGGCATCTTATCACACAGAGAAGATTCTCCAGAAACCACAGTGTCTCCAGAAAAGAAAGGGGGAGGCAGGCACTCACCTCACTTGCCAGTACCCTGAGACACTTCCTAGGAAACCCATTCTGGGATCACCTCTTGGGTCAAGTGGGAACAAAGCACAAAGGCAAAGTTCATGATGACTACCATGCAGGTCTTATTAATAGCTCTTTGGACCTGCCAGTGGTGATGCCTGATTAGGAGCACCAGCTAACTGCATAGCCCACTTGCAAAACTGAGCTGGTCACACTCAGAAGTGGTAGAAATATTTACCTGCTTTGAATCACAGAGAGTCAGCCTCCAGAACTAACCTCAGGTTCTACCCTGAAACCTTGCCCAGGGAAGGAGATGATGGTCACACTGAATTTGGCAGAAGAGGGGCTAGACATGCCATCCCCAGAAGTCTAAACAGTGCTCAGCCTCAGTATGACCCTACATAGGCCAGGAGGCAAATTCCAGCTAAGCATTCCTACTAAGAAAAGCAGGAAGTCATATCCATCCCAATCAGCAATCCAACAGATTTCAGAGCTCCTCCTGAAACCCTGTTCACCTCCTGAGCTCAATAAATGTTCCAACTTGCTGGAGAACACACCATGACACTCTGTGGTGACTGTAGGACCCATCCAGTAGCCCAGCATGGTGACAGAGCTCTGCCAGTGGTCTTGAGAGAAAGCTACACCCAATCTCCTGTCCTGCCTTATTCAGACCAAGGGACTAGAATGATCATCTACAGTAGCTGAAAGAAAGCTTGGTCTCCTACGGTTGTCACCAGAAGAACCATCTAGGATCACAGGCTAGACCAAATGATGAAGGTTTATCCCTGCCAAAGAACACTTGGGTAAGGAAATGATAGCTGCCTCTTCAATGCTAAACACTCACACAAGGTCCAAAGAATTACAAGGACTCAAGAAATCATGACTCCTTCAAAAGGAGTCAACAACACTCCAAAAATGGACCTTTAAGAAAGAGAAATCTGTGAAATGTCAGGTTAAGAATTAAGACTAATTCTCTTAAAGTTTAGTGAATTACAAGAATCTGTGGATAAAAAATTAATGAAAACAATATACAAACAAAATGACAACTTTGACAATAAAAATAGAAACAATAAACAAATAGAAATCCAAAAGATGAAGAATATGTCTGAATTATAATCATAAAATGCTTTAACGACAGTTTTAATCAAACTGAAAAAAGATTCAGTGAGCTTGAAATTAACTACTCAGAGGAACAAACAACAACAAGAAGAAAGAATGAAAAAGAATGAAGAAAGATCACAGAAGGTATGGAACACCACTAAGAAGACTAACTTAGGCATAAGATGAAATGTAAGAAGAAGAAAGAGTAAAAGGAACAGAAAGAAAATTTAAGGTGATAATTACTGAAAACTTCCCTGATATGGGGAAAATTGTCAGTACCCAGGTTCAGGAAATAGAGAGGTCACCAATGCAATTTAACTCAAAGCAGAGCTTGCCGAAACACATAACAAAATATTGAAAATCAAAGAGAGAAACAAAACCAGAACCACAACATTGATAAAGGGGTGAGGGGATTTCTCAGGAAAACTCCCCAAGCCAGGACCCAGTGAGATGGTATATTCTGAGAAATGAAGGGGGAAAAACCTGCAAAGAAGAATGCTTTACCCACAATGTTATCTTTCCAAACTGATGAGAGATATAAACGTTCCCAGAGAAATCAAAGTAAAGGAAAGTTATCGCTAGTAGTTCTCCTTACAAGAGCTGCTGAAAGGAGTTCTCTAAGCTACAGCAAAGGGCCTCCCATTAACAACCTGAAATTTAAAATTCAAAAGCACAACACTCAATGCACAAGTACTACAAAGTCCTACTCTGAAGACTCTAGTACTCTCATGAGTGGAGATTTCATACCTGCCATGATGGTTAAGAGACAGAGCAGCTAATAACAACTAACTAAAACAAATTATCATAAGACATGTATTACCAAATGATGTGCATTCTGGCATTGAAATATGAAATGTGGGAAATTAAAGTGCAGGCACATATACATTTGGTTAGGCTGGCATTAGTTTGTTATGGACCATCATAACTGTAAGGCAACCTTTGTGAGCCCCAGAGTAGCCACAGAGTGAAAACTCACAGTGGATGTGCTATAGAAATATGGAGAATCACAAAAGACTGTTATAAACAATCACATGCCAAAAATATATAATTAGAATAAATAGATACATTCCTGCACACATATGTTCTACTAAGACTGACACATGAAGAGATGGAAAATGTGAACAGATCAAAAATGGATGAGATTGACTAAAAGGTATGACATCAGAGAGAAGTTCAGGATCTGATAGCTTCACTGCCCAGTTTTACTAATCATTTAAAGAACTTACGCTAACCCTTCAGAAACTCCTCCAAAAAAATTGAAGAGGAGAGAATGCTCTTCGTCTCTTTTTGAGGTCAGTACTAGGCTTATTCCAAAACCTGACAAGAACATTACAAAAAACAACATTCAATTATTCTGGATGCAAATATCTTTGAAAAAGTACTAGCAAGCCAAATTCAGCAGCACTTCAAAGGGACCATTGACTACAACCAATTGGGAAATATTACTGAGATACAGAGTGGTTCAACACATGTGAACCTAGTGGGTACGATGTATCACAGTAACAGAAGGAAGGAGGAAACCATTATGATCATCTCCTTATATGCAGAAAAAGCATTTGATGAAACACAAAATCATATTATAATAAAAACATTTAATGATTAGAGAGATGCATCTCAATGTAATAAAAGCCACACGTGATATGTAAACAGTGAGCATTACACTCAATGGTGAAAGATCAAAACATCTTTTTCCCTAAGACTCAGAACAAGACGAGCCCACTCTTGACACTTTGATTCAGCATAGTTTCAGAAGTCATTGCCAGCGCAATTAGACAAGAAGAAAAAATAAAAGACATCTATGTAGGAAGTGACAAAATGAAAACAGTCACTCTTTCCTGAGAACATGATCTTTTGTACATAGAAAATCCTGAATATGTCACAAAACATCCACATGAACTAATAAGGAAATTCAGTGAAGTTGGAAGTTACAAAATCAGCACATAAAAATCAGTAACATTTTTACAAGCTAGCAGTGAACAATCTGAAAAATTAATCAAGAGAATGAGCCCATTTAAAATAGCTTTAAAAAAAGCTTAGGGATAAATTCAATCAAGGGCTGAATGACCAATAAACTGAAAAGTATAAGGCATTAATAAGAAAAATTGAAAAGACATAAATGAATGAAAATATAGCCTATGCTCACACATTGAAAGAATTAATAATGTTAAAATATCTACCTAAAGAGATCTACACATTCAATGTAATCTCTGTCCAAATTCCAAAGCCATTTTTTTATAGAAAAAAATCCTAAAATTGACAAAGAACTACAATAAATAGATAAATAAATAAATAAATAAATAACCAGGACAATTGTAAGCAAAAAGAAAAAGCTGGAGACATCACACTATTAAATTTCAAGCAATTAAAAGAGCATGGTACTGGCATAAAAACAGTCATCGACCTAGAGAAGACGGCTGAGATTCCATAAGTGACCCCCCATGAGGATGCACTGGGGTTTTGATAAAGATGACAAGAATACACACTGGGAAAAGGATAGTTTCTTTGATAAATATTGGGAAAACTGTCTATTCATATGCAATAAGGTTGAATTTGGACCTCTATCTCACACTATATGCCAAAATCAACTTAAAGCGTAGTAAAGACTGCAGCAAAACCCCTGAAAGCGCTAGAGAAAACACAGGGGAAAAGTTAAACAATAGTGACCTGGACAATGATGTTTTAGACCTCAAAGCCCAGGCAAAAATGGGCAAATGTGATTGCATCAAATTAAAAAGCTTCTGTGGTACAAAGAAAACAAGGGAGAAAAAATACCAGCTGAGTGGAGAAAATACCTGCAGATTGAAAATATATGGGCAACTCATACAACTACACAGAAAGAAAACAATCTAAACTTTGAGAAAGGACCCTGAATAGACACTTTTCAAAAGGAGACATACAAGTGTTGGATAGATATGGTAGCATCACTAATCTCTAGGCACATGCAGATGAAAATCACATTGCAGTACCACCTACACTTGTCAGAATGGCCGGTCTCAAAAAGGTGTGCAGGAAAGGGAGCCCTTGACAATGGAGATGGGAAATTATGTTAGTCAACCACATGGACAACTGCATGCAGGTGCTCATAAAACTAAAAATGGAATACTACATGGGTCAGGAATTCCTCTTCCTTGTATTTACCTAAGAGATCCTAGATTGGCCTGTCAAAAAGACATCTGCACCCCTGTGTCCATCCTAGCACTCTTCACATTAGTCAAGATAACTACATCAACCTTAGTGTTCATTATCAGGTGAATGGATAAGAAAATGACTTTTGTACACATGGAATACTACTTAACTGTAAAAAACAGGGTGAAACCTGTCAATTGTGTCAGTGTGAGAAGAAATGGAGAACATTATGCTAAGTGAAATCTACCAGGCCCCAAAATACCAGTATTGCCTGTATTTACTGACATGAAACCCCAAACAAACAAACATACAAGCAAAAACTGAACTCAAAGAACAGAGCAGAATAGTTGTTTTCAGAGGCAGGAGTATGGCTAAAATAGGAAGATTGTAGTCAGAGTGCAAAGCCTCAGTTACCCAGGGGGAAGTGAATGTTTTCATTCAGATGTATTGCACAATATTGTAAATATACTGAATCATAATGCACTGGGCATTTCAAAATTGCTAAAAGTAAATTTCAAAAGTTTTTGACACAAAAAATGAGGTAGTGAACAGGGGAATTTTATTATTACTCCACAATGTATTCATAATTTGTAACCTTACTTTGTCTCCTGTAAATATGTACAATTATAGCTTGTCAATTTATAATTGAAAAAAGTTAAAAATGTACTTATTTTTAAATGGGTGAAGAAATGACATAGATTGTACAAGGATACAACTTGTTTTGAAGATTTAAATTTGCAACCATGAAAATATTTTACAGAATTAGGAAGAAAACTGAACTTGAAAAAGCAATCCCTAAGAATCAAAAACAAGATGACAGAAATAAACCCAAACATGGGTGAAGTTAGTAGCATAGCAACGAAGAGAGAAACAATACTGAGAGACTGTAAAACACAGAAATTTGATTCTTTGTGTAAACTCTGGGAAATTTTCTTTAGTGTCTTGGTGATCCTACTGTTTGGGGGAACTGGTGGCATTGCTTTGGGGTGAGCGAGGTAGTATTTGGAGAAAACAGAGGCATGATTTTGTTGGTGACCATGAGAGCAGGATTTTCCACCTGGCAAGAGGGCACAGAAGTGTTTTATCTGGCTCTCCGCTGCTTTGCAAAAGGAAGATCTGTCCTGAAGTTTAGCTCCTTCATCACCCAGGAACAAAAGACTCCATCTTTTTTCTATTTTCTCTCATATTATTTGTTGACATTTCTTTGTCCTTATTAAAAGGGGAGATTTGGACAGGCACTGAAGCCAGGGAGAATGGCATGTGAGGTCGAAGGCAGAGGTTCACATGATGCTTCTCCAAGCCAAGAAACACCCACAAGGCAGCTTCCCTGGAAAGCGGGAGAGATGTGGAGCATGCTCTCCCTCCACCCTGCTGATGCCTTGGTCTCATGCTTTTAGCCTTCAGATCTAGGAGAGAATGTATTTGCCTGGCCAGGATGCTTTATTGGGGTGGTCAAGGAAACTCAAATTCCCGTGCTGAAGTAGTCTGGTGTTAGTCCAGGTAACACCAGTGTTATTTAGGGTTCCAAACCCAGAGCTGAGTCAGGAACCAGAAGGCAGGCACATTATTTGGGAGGTGACCTCAGGAAGGCCCTGTGGGTGATCTGGAAGGGAGACAGGGAGGGGAAGTGTCAGATACAGGGCACTGCCCCATGTGCTATTTCCAGGAAAGTACAGGACTCTGTCGTGCCAGGAGCTGGAGGACAGAGAAGCAAGCTCCCAAGGGCCATGGCCAAAGATCAGGATTGCTGGGATGTTAACCAGTTCCTGTCAGTCCCCCATCAGGCCTGCTTGCACAGGATAAGGGATCACAGATCTTCTGTCAGAGATTCACATTCCAGGACAAAGCATCCTCGTATGTGGATGGCACTGGTGACTGTTAAAATGGCAAAGGTGACTGCAAGGATGTGGATGGCAAAGGTGACTGCAAGGTCCCACCAGTGCATGAGCCGATGTTTGCACATGTGAATCCTGAGTCTATCAGCACACAGGCAAAGGCAGAAGGTGCAGATGCAGGCAGAGCTCTGTCCCTTCCTCTGTGACTGTGGTTTCTGAACTGGCTTCTCACCAAGGCAGAAGAGTCAGTGGGCTGGGTCATTGTGCCTGAGATTCTGTTCTGTACGCAGAGAAATGAAGAGATTTGCAGATATAATAAAGGTCCTCTATGGTGAGAACATTCATGTCTTTTCTAAATTCCTGATGAAACTGAACCTCCATTGTGGTGGTATCAAGAGGTGGAGCCTTTGGGAAGTAAAAATTCCAAGGGCTCCACCCTGATAAATGGAATTAATGTTCTCATCAAAGACCTTCAAGGATCACTTGGATCCCCTTTCTCTTCTGCCATGTGAGGACACGTGGGCCTTCTATGAGGAACTGCCCTCACCAGATGCTGACCTGCTGGCACCTTGACCTTGACTTTGTAGGCTCCAGAACTATGATGATTTAACCTATTTTGCTTATAAATTTCCCAGTCTTAGATATTTTGTTATAGCTGCACAAATATACTAAGACAATTCTCTCCTTGACTGAGTTCATCAGAAGGTGATCATCCTAGATGGGCCTGACCTCACCAGGTAAGTCCTTTGAATGCCAGTCTAGGAGAGAGAAAGGGGAAGCAGCAGGGACTTTCTGCTTCAATGGCTTTTGAAGGCAAACGGCTGGGAGTACTATAACCTAAGTGAAATGGATTCTGCCAACAACCTGAAGAACCTGGAAGTGAATCCTGACCCATCTCTGCTTCCAGATGAGAACGGGTCAGCCACAGCTGGATGTCAGTCTTGTGAGAACTTAGCAGACTTTAGCAGCTAAGCCATGCCCAGACTCCTGAACTGCAAAAGCAGAGGTGAGAAAAGTGTGTCTTCCTTTGTTACATAACCCAGGTAACTAACACAGATATATTAATATGGTATTAGGGGAAATGGATTAATATAGATGGAGAGAGGTGGGAAATAAAAAATGCATTTTTATATTTATGCAGAAATACACATGTTTCAATATGCATTCAATTTTAAAATAAAATTGGAAAATAACTTACCATTGTAAAATCTTAGCTGGGTGCCATTGAGAGATGTGCCAAATAAGAGCTGTATATATACATATTGAACAGGGCACACTTTTATTCATTGAAAAGGAACACCTATAGAGCATGTGAGTTGAAGACTGTGAGGGCAGAAGCACGCCCACCTGACTTTCTAGAAGGTCCCGTGTTTTGTGTTCCACTATGCATGATGTTATGGCACAGAATCCACATGCACTACCCTTTGTCCTCAGTGGAGCTGCAGCTGAGCCGTGTCCTGTAGATACTACATTTACTAGAGGTGCGGCTGAATTTCTGCTCACGGTCTGCTTCTGCAAGCAGTAGCCAGAGTCCCCAGACATTGCAGGGTGTGTCTGTGAAGAAGAATAAAGGACACAATGGTCATTCCCACAGGAAATGCATGAGGGTTTGCCTCACTCACAGCCTGAGTGCTTAGACCCAGCCATGCCTGGACAAAGTAGCCAGCTGAACACTGCAGGGAGCCTTCCTCCTCCCCCAGCAGCCTCATAATTAACCAGGTGTTCTGGCATCATGTAGGTAATCCAGGAAGATATAGAGACAAATAACAGAGAAGAAAGGAACAGTTGCAGATAGAGAGAAGGAGAGTAGGAGGCTGGCAGGGCCAGGACCTGGGGGCAATCCATTACCCCGCACGCAGTTGCAGTTTGTTATGGAAGCTTCACCAGAAATGTGGGCACCAAGTACTTTCAGTGTAGTCTTTCAGCCAACGCCAGGTTCTCCCACCAGATTAACTTTGCTTTTCCCTAGTGTTGGAGTTCGTGAATGCTGTCAAAACACAAGAGATATGATCAACCACACACAGTGTGTTTTAAGAAAATTGGACCTAGTTACTGTGACTAGGTGAATGCAAAACCAACCCATGAAGTTGATTGCGCATGTGAACTGTCCTGCTATGAAGTTGATTGCGCATGCCAACTGTCTTGCT
>JAJEJO010001485.1:46040-89148 GCA_020662805.1 Glaucomys volans | reverse complement strand
TTTTTTTTTTTTTTGTATTTTATTTAGAGACAGGGTCTCACTGAGTTGCTTAGCATGTTGCCCTTGCTGAGGCTGGCTTGGAACTCATGATCCTCCTGCCTCAGCCTCCCGAGCCACTGGGATTACAGGCGTGCACCACCACACCTGGCTGGCACTTTAGATTTTAAAAAACTATTTGTGGGATGTTAATCCCTAGACATTGCCTTCACTCCACCTTTAGTCCTTCTGAGCTCTCTCTCAGGAGTTGAACCATTGTTATCTTCCTAAGGAATATCAAGCTTATTTAGGTTTTTAAAGTGATCCTGGCCTCAAATGATTGATGAATTTGGGTAGGCTGTGTTACATTTTGGTCTGAAAGTATTTGAGTTAAACTACTTTTTTTGCTAATGAGTGAGCTGGTTATTAGCAGATTTGTTTTTCTTGCTATTGATTTTTATCAGAGTCATTAACTTTTAGAGTGTGAGCTGGTGAGACTTTTTTTAAATATCCCAGCTAGAGAGACAGCCTTTAACTGACCTAAAGAGCTTTGTTGTGATGCTTTTTTCTCCAGCCCTTTTCCTTCAGTAAGCCCAATAGTAGTCTAGCCTTAAATGTGGAGTTGATGTCTTTATAGGTCAGTATCCCTAAATCAACCTAAACCAGGTGTTTTCTTACAGACATATTAAAAAATACCTAAAAAGAAGCTTAATGGACTCGTGGCACAATACATGCATTTAATGTAACTAATGCAGGCTGTATGGTCACTGAACTTTGGATTGTATAGGAAAAAATATCTAGACAGTATTTTTGAGAATAACATAGCTATACTATTGCTTATCTGTTGGAGAACATCCCAGATTTGCTTATACTCTGTGCCTACAAAATTGAGTTTAAGGATTTGGGATAAGAGGAATTGTTAAACAAATACCTGCTAGGAAAGATAGAAGTTCAAAGTGTTAATAATGCAGATGTCACTGTGACCTCCTCTAATGACAGGACTGGTTTTTGTCAGATCATTTTCTGGCACATAGAGAGTGGCTTTAACAGGTTAACTTTATAAGATGAGAGACATCTGAAGTATTTGTGTTTTACTCTCATTGTTCCATTTTCAATATTTAGAATTTTTTGGATTGTCAGTAGTGATGGTTTAAGAAATGTTCTCATTAGACTTTACAAACAATGCACGGGGCTTGAGTTTTCTGTCATTTGACTTTAAGGAACTTTTATTCATAGTATTTGTCCTCATTCATAACATTCTGGTATAAAAGTCTCATCTCCAAATAGGCTAAATGACAAAATTATTTTATAGAATCTTTTTACAAACTTTGTAACCTTCAGTTTTTATTTGAAAGTGTGAGAGTACAAAGTTAAATAGACTTAATTGAGTGCCAAGGAAAATATAAGGAAGGAACATGACTGATGAATGAGTTTAAAATGTTCTAATCATAAATTAGTAAAAAATGTAGAAAGACCACACTGGTTTATTCATTATCAGTTCCTTAAACAATCCAAACAATCCTCTAGGATTAGAGGAAAAGTTTAGCATTACACATCTTTACCTCTGTGGATAAACTTCAGCTTGCTCTTCCTTAGAGAAGAGTGCTTGAATTACAGGAAGTATAATTAGGGTGAAGAATTGACTCTTTTTGTAAACTTCCAGATATCAAAATAGATTTTGATATATAACTGAGTTTTCTGAGGTGACACTGCCTCTATTTCTCTAACCATTTCACCTGGACTTTTTAAGCAGTCCTATGAATGTATCCCTAAATGTAGCTCTCAAAAACCGAATAGCTGCTTCATGACAATTAAGTACTTGTTATTTGAAGAGGAAAAAATATTAAAGTTTGAATTGAGTTTGTAGGCTTCCTATCATTGTAGTTTTTTTCTACACTAAAGATTTAACCAAAATTCTAAGTGTTTGTACAGCATTAATTGTCCTACATCAAACATGTGTTAAATAATTCCATCCACTTATAGAAGAGGAAGATTTGGAAGAAGTAGAAACTGGGCACTAGTACATATGCCTGTGAGTCAGTAAAAACTAAACTAATACCCCATGTTGAGTGATTATTTTGACTATTTTGACTTACGATCAACATAATCTTTAAGGTAAAATAGTAATTCTGTTAACTGGAAGATCACAGAATACATCCATATTTGTCAGGACATATAGTTTTTACAATGGAGCAAGTAGGTAATAATTACACTGTATGGAATTTGCATTTAGGTTCTAAAGAAAAGAATCTGCAGAGAAATCTATGCAATATATAATTTGTCCAGATTAGTTTTCATTTGGGGAAAGGAGTTCTGAAATATCTTCAAAGTTTACTCATCAATTGAAAATCTTTCAAAAGGAGAACTATTGGGAAACTGGTGTGTGGTGGTGGAAAAGAAAAGCTCCCTCAGTTTTGGGAAAAATTTTAAAATTACTTAAAGGGCTAAGTCTTCTTGGTGCAGTTAAGAATTAAACTTGTCAATTTTAACATTGCTATTACATCTGGAATAAACTTATGTGATATTATGGTAAAAAAATAAAAGGTGCTTGGGTCCAGGCACCTTTGTTCTGCCTCCCAGCCCTACCTCCAGGATGAAATTCCAAATGACCCAGGGATCAGCAAGTCACTCTTGCCTGATGTTCTGTAAATCAAAACCACAGGGTCAGAGAAAAGTGAGAGAAAAGTGGTGTCCAATCTACACAATGTCCAGCAGATCACGCAAGCTCGGGGCAGCACTGTGACCTTCATACTAGTGCCCTTCCTGGCATGTGACACCCACTCTCCTTCACACACAAGGTTGCACGTGTACATTCAGGAACATGATTTTAAACAGGTATGCTTCAGAGCTGATAAGGTGAGAGCTCTGTTGGCCTGTCACTTGCCTCTTTGACAAATTCTGGGAACAGCAGGAAAGTGTGTCCTGTCCTTTATAGAGCACAGACCACATTGCCTGTACAGTTGAACTTGTTAAGTTGGCCGAGAACCCTTGTGGCACAGAGAACCTATGCTTTGATGCGTTTTAAAGAAACACAGGTTGACATTGACTAAGATGGAAGGGACGCTGATAAACTTGAAATTGTGTTTGAGAGTTAAAGTGACAATCTTGCTAGAATTAAATGGAGAGACATGAACCTCTCCCGAGGTCAACATGCACTTTGCACTTGTATTATCAGGCACATTTCCCCTGTCACCCACCATAGCAGAGGGCAAAGGAGGATGCAGGGCTTTGAGAACCTGTCCAGGTCAGAAGGATGAATGAGGTGAGTCAGAAAGGGAGCAGTGCTCTTGAGATCAAGTCTACAGCAGAGATTTCCCTGGGTGAGTGCTCAGCCTTCCCTTCCTCTTGAGTGTCACAGAGTCAACCTGCTTGTGTAGGCTGAGGTGGCCTCACCACTGTCCAAGCCAGGCAATGCCCGTCCTCGGTGGACACACTTTTCACAGCCACAATTCTCACAGGAATGGTAACTTCAGAGGTTGAAATCTGCATTTCCTCAGATGAGGTGGGCATTTGTCTGCGTAGGAAGCTGCGACAGGACTGGTGGCTCAAAGGACATACCTTGTTCTCTCACAGTGCTGGAGACCGAGGTCCCAGATGCAGGTGATGGCAGGGCCAGGCTCCCTCTGCGGCCTCCCAGAGAGGACCTGTCCTGATCCCTGACCCCTTTTCTGCTTTTGGTACTCTTTGACTTTTGACAGTCTTGCTCCATCCTTCACATGGCATTTCCCATGTGTGCATGTGTGAGTGCGTATGTGTGTGTGTGTGTGTGTGTGTTTGAGAGAGAATATGTACAAATTCCCCACTTTGTAAGGACAAGGTCATATTGGATTAGAGTCCTCCCTGATGATCTCATCTTAACTTCATCATCCACCACAGACCCAACTTCCTAATGAGGCTGCAGTTGCAGGTACCAGGAGCAAGGACTCTTTTTGCGGATACAACTCAACTGAAATCAGAAATCCCTTTAAAAGATCCACTGAGACAGGCAGATTGTGTGGTGTGTGGCCAGGACTTTCCAGGACAGACTGCTGCTGTCCTGTCTTCCCATACAGAGAGAGATGTGCAAGGGGCAAATTTTACCAAGGTTATGTGCCAGGAAGTGACAGCTCTGAGGCTGAGCTCCTTCAGTGTAGAGACTGCTGTCCCTGGATTCTTTCTGACTGAGCAGAGCTCCTGCAGGCCTACTGGAGTTAAAAACATGGTGACAGATGACCTCTTTATTTTTCCAATTATAGGGTGTTGGGAAAATGTTTTTTTTTTTTTTAAGAGTTCTGTGCAGATGTTCTATTTTTCATACTATTTTCAATCTTCACATTATCTCAGGGATCTCCATGTGATGTGTGAACAAAATATCACATAAAATTGGGGATATAGCTCAGTTAGCAGGCAGAGTGCTTGCCTTGCAAGCTCGAGGTCCTGGGTTCAATCCCTAGCACCACACACAAAAAAAGAAAAATCACATAAAGTTATGGCTGCATTTTTTTATTTTTATTTTTTTGCTGGCTCAGATAATCAGAAAAAAGATCATGAAAAAGCAAATGATGAAAGTCGAATGGAAGCAGAGGTTTGGCATCCACTGTGACATAGCAGGTGATCAAGAAATGGGGTGGTTTCAATGCAGTCTTGGTGACACCCTCCAACTGATCACTCTATTTGCAAAAATTTGAACAATTTAAAACTAAAGTTTTCCTTATTTCACATTCACTGACCTTTCTTTTCTATTTTACTCCTCTTGATTTGGCATCTGCCATCACAGGCTGGCCTGCTTCTCAGGTCGCTTTCCTGTCTGGGGTTGAGCTCTCAGAATCCTCCGTTCCCTCTGAGAATGAGAACAGATTTTCTCATTCACTAGGCCCCCTTTATACCAAAACTCCTCCTGGGTTTTGATATGGGAAAGGCCACACCAATAAGAGAAGATATTTTTCCTTTAAGAGAACATATTTATCTAGCAAGATGATTTATACACGTGAACTCATCCTGTTGAATAAAATAATAAGAGACAGAAAACAAAGACAAAGTTTAGAAACATGTTGGTGAAGGTTTACAAATCACCAAAGGGAGACTTTTAACATTTTCCTTAGTGCAGGATTGACAGAGAGCATCAGGCCATCAGTGAATGATAATGATCCTGAAGCCTCAGGAAACAAATTGTTCTCTGTAAAGAAAATAAAAACTAATTACCTGCTGAGGAAAAATATGTCTTGTTTTTAGCAGCAAGATACTGAAATTAAAAATTACATGTATGTGTGCATTTGTTTATTAAGAAAGCAATACAAAAGGCATTCAGCATTACTAATTATGCAAAGCTGATCCAGGTTTGCCAAGTGCTTGCTGTATGTCAGTATGCTCACTGCTTCCAAACACTGTCCTGTGCAGAGCAGAGAATTATGAGGTGAACACAGTAGGCATTTTAGTGCACTGGGCCCTCTGGTATGACTCTGGTACCATTTACCCTTCCCTTTCTATAATTGATTGCGGTTTGTTCCTTGGGATGGAATTGAGGTCAATAGCAGGTACTTCAGAGTGAATGCGTTCAATGTCATCAGACGTTATCTTTCTCCTCCTGTATGTACAAGAGTGTTTGCTGGAGGCATCCCAAGAGAGCTGCATGGTTGAATCAGGATGAATGATGAATTGTCTTCAGTCAAGAGTTTCAAGTGACAGGAATACTCACAGGTAGAACTTGCAGAAACTGAACTCATTATAAGGTAACATACTGGTTCCTCACAGTCCCCAGGTGCAGGTGAAAGGACCTAACCACACATCTAACAGAAGGTAAGCCAAGAAAGAGAAAGAGAGGAACAGAGGGAGAGACTGAGCTCACATGATGACAAAATCCAGCCAACATGTCCCTTCTTTCAGTGTCTAATTGAGATTTACAGCCTGGGAAAGAAGCTGCCTTATGTTGTCTTGGATACATCAGTGTCTGCCTCCCTTCTCATGCCAAATGCCTCAGAGTGGTGGAGACTGGTTTGAAGGATCTTGAACTTGTCAAAGCAACTTTTCTCACCAATGACTGTTGAAGCATCTGAGGTGAGGCACAGGCCTGGCTGTAGTCAGGGTGGTTCCAAGAAGTTGTCCATGCTAGGCTCCAGTGATGGTGAGCAAAAGCATTCCTCTGAATCTGTGAATGCTTCTGAATCTCTCTCAGGATAGACCTGCTATCGAGAAGTAAATCAGTAACCATTGAAAGAAACTGCCCAGGTCCCAGGGTTTCATTCTTCAGTTCAGGGCTTAGTGTGTTTCTGACAGTGGACTTCTTGCACACTCAGAGCTCAGGGAGCTGGGCTGGACTTCTGCTATTTGTTGCTGTCCTTCTCATATTTACTGAAAATTGGGTTTATTTTATTAAGCATGATATAAATCTACTAAGGAAGTGACCTGATTTCACCATCCACCTTTAATCCTCCTTGTGTAGCTTCAAACTTCCTCTTAGCTAGAAATCTGTTTCCATGACTCTGTCTTCACAGGCCTGGTTCTGGTTAATGTGCACCCCCTTCCATGCATTTCACTTCCATGCAGACATTCTTCTTCCCACAGAGGGACAGAGTCACTCTCACATGTGGTACAGTTAATGTGAAGTGAAAGATAAGATCTACATACTACACTTTTGAAACTGAGTAGCATAATCACAGAGACATCAGGAAGCTATCAAAGACACTCCATGAACTGTACTTTATGCCCAGGTCAGAATGGCATGATGGCCAGGTTGATACTCGAGAAACACAGTCTTATTGCAGGCAGGGTAGAGACCCCCCACTTAAGTAAATGAGCTGCCTCGCCCTGCATTTACATACTTATTTTCAGATAAGTCGGCTGTGCATGTGGAAAGGACTGGGAGGCCCACAAGGCAGGTCCAAGAGCTTGGCTTGGTAGAGCCAGTGCAGGAATGCAATGATATCAGATATCCAAATATTTTTCTTTCCAGGCCCATTATTGGTGACCACAGAGAGGGAATGATGACAAAGAGACTTAGGAGATTGTGAGGAGGAGACAAATTGGATGCTGGTGATGATTATGCAACTCTTAAATCTGACAAAATATAAATTATGCATTTACATTGGTTAACTTAATATGAATAATTCTTAAAAGAAATTTCAGATTTTTCCTCCAAGATAGAAATAGCTTGGATGTCATCACTGATCCTCATAATAAGAAAAATCTAAAACCCTGAACAAACTGAAATTCTCCAGTTCTTCTTATATTGAAATGATGTCTCAGGATAGCCTGGTGACATCCAAACTAGAAAAACCTCCTAACACACTGAATCACAACACAGCAGGAATAGAAGTTGCTGGAGTCAGCAACTGGTAGAACATTTCATTGGTAATCCACATATTGCTAGACCCTAGGACTAGTCTCTCTTGAATTTAATAATTCTCAGGCCTGAGACTTTGGGAGGATTCTGAGTCTTTTGTAACCTACAAGAAACTCTTATTCAGCTTTTTGCAACTGTGACAAAGAGCTAAGAGAAACAACTTAGGGGAGGAAAGATTTCTTCTGGATCATGGTCTCAGAGGTTTCAGTCTATGGTCAGCTGACTCCATTGCTTTGGGCCTAAGGTGATGCAGAACAGCATGGTGGAAGGGTGTGGGGAAGGAAAACTGTTCAATTCCTGGCAGCTGGGAAGAAGAGACAACAAAAATTGCAGGGGACAAGAAATACTGTTCGAGGCTGACCCCTAGTGATCTAATTCTGCATTACACTTTCCACCACCTCCCAGTAGGTCATTCAGTCATCAATGAATTCATCCACTGATGACATCAGAGTACTCACAATTCAATCCCATCTTAAAAGCTACCTCTGAATATTGTGACATTGGATATGAGCCTTTGTGGTATCTTCCAGATTGAAACTATAACAAAACCCAACCAGGTTCTCATACTGAAGGTCAGAAAAATACTAAGAAGTTTGACATTACCAACTTTAGGACTTACCATACAGCTAAATTAACCAAACCAGTGTGAAATTTGTGAATAAAGAAAAAAAAAACAAGAGAATAAACAGTGGGAAAGAATCCAGAGCCCATAAAACAGGACTCATTAATGTAAGTCAACTAATCTTTGACAAAGGTTAAAAGCAATTTAACAGAGAAAGAATAGTCTCTTCAATAAATGGTGCTGGAACCACTAGACATCCACATGAAGAAAGAAAATCTTGACATAACTCTTACACCCTTCATAAAATGGATCATAGAGGTCAATGTGAGGTGTGAAACTGTAAGACTCCTTGCTATGGTGTCAATGTGATTTGAATGTGTCCCCAGGATTCGTGTGGCAGCTCCTTGCTCCTCACTGTAGCAGTACTGTGGTGATGGGGGCGTTAAAAGAAGATTAGATCAAGGGAACCACTCTCAGCATTTTTGCAATTCTGCAAGGATGACAGGACTGAGTCAGTTCCTATGGGATTAGGTTGTTGTAAAGGAGAAGCCTCTTCTGTCTCCTGCTTCTCCTCTCACCTTGTGGTGTCTCTAACACAGGCTTCCGCTCTGTGCTGCCATCTGCCATGTTGTGACACAGCACAGCCTCTAGCCAGTTGTGCTAACCCATCTCTCATCCATAACTCTGAGCCAAAATAAAACTCTTTCCTTCATAAAATACCCAGACCCAAGTAGTTTGTTAAAGGAGCACAAAATGGACTAAAATACTCCCAAGAGATAACATGAGAAAATCTAAGCAATCTTTGGTTTGATGATTACCCTTAGATATATAACCAAAAGCACAATCCAGAAAATAAAACTATTGGTAATTTGAAATTCATTGAAATAAAAAACTTCTGCTCTATTAATAGTGATGTTGAGAAAATGAACAAATCATTCACAGATGTGAACAAGATACAGATTTGGTGAAGGACTGGTATCCTAAGTATACAAAACTTATCAAAACTCAACAATATTAAGGTAAGAAATCCAATTAACAATGTGTGAAATATCTGGACGCCTCACCAAATAAGAAATACAGAGGATGTCAAGTGAGCATTTAAAGGATGTTTAAAATTAGTTTTCACTGTGGCATTGGAAATTAAAGAAAAATGAGATAGTTGACACAATTGTTAGAATAGTTAAAATTTAAAAATGACAATACCAAATATTGTCAAAAAGTGGATCATAGCAGCATTCAGTCATTTCTGGTAGAAATAAAAATGATTAGTCACGTTGGAAGTTAGTTCAGTAGTTTTTTCAAGACTAAATGTAGTAATTGCAGTCCTAGACACTTATCAAAATGAGATAAAAATTTATATTGACACACACAAAACAAAATAAAACTGCACACGAATGCTTGCCACACATTTATTTTTAACTGACAAAATCTGGAAGTAACCAAAATGTCCTTCTCTAAGTGATGGATGAACAAACTGTGGTGAATACCTAGAATGGATGAGTATTTAATAAAATGAAGTGAGCTAAGGAGCCATGAAAAGACATGGAGGAACTTAAAAGATGCAATATGAGAAAGAAGCCAGTCTGAAAATCTACACACTTTGGGATATACCATTACTACTAGAGGACATTCCAAGAAAGCCAAAACTATAGAAAGAGTAAAAAGAGGAGAAGTTGCCAAAGAGAGGCAAGTGGGAGGATGAACTGCTGAAGCACGGGAATGTGTTCAGTGGTGAAACTATGATGCTGTGATGGGTTTAATGGCATCCCAGTTTGTCAAAATGAACAGGACTGTACAACACAAAAAGTGAAATCTAATTTAAATTATAAATGTTAGTGAATAAAGATGTATCAATATTGGTTCATCAATTATAACAAATATACTATATTAAGACAAGATACTGGTAATATGAAAATGTATTCAGGGAAATGAGGCATATGGGAACTGAGTACTATCTGCTCAATTTATCTGTAAATCTAGCAGTATTCTTTAAAAAATATCAGGATGGGACGGCCCTAAAACAAAGTGTTAGTGGCATCCTGTGTGCATGGTTAGTAGTACTTGTTGAGGTGCATCAACTCTTTGGGACTCATTTTATAATTGTGTTAGTCATCTTTCTGAAACTGACAAAATTTCTGAGATACACAATTTAAAAGAAGGGAAGATTTATTCTGGCTCATGATTTGAAAACTTGGTGTCCATTGTCACCTGTCCCATAGCCTTGGGCCTTTTATAAGACCAAACAGTCTGGTGGGATTTCTGTGGAAGAGCAAGGTGTTCACATCATGGTATTGTGGAAGTGAGAGAAAGGAAGGTGTGGGGATTCCAATATCACCTTCAAGTGCATGCCTCCAATGACATGACTTCCTCCAGCCAAGACCCAACTCCTTAAGTTTCCATCATTTCCAAATAGCGCCTTCAGCACATGAGCTTTTGGGGAGGTTTAAAATGCAAACCATGACAATGATCTACCTCATATTCTACCTTACTGAATGTCCTGTGTATTCCTGAAATGAATATGTCCTCTTTATTTGCTAAGTGTAAAGATTTATAAATCCTTAGTTTTTTCAAATCCTTTATAGTTGCACCAATTTTTGGTTTACATGTCCTCTCAATTACAGAGGAATAAATGTTTATAACTCTGATAGTAGATTCCCTTGAGTTTCCTTCACTTTTTGCTTCCTGTATTTTGAAGCTTTTGTATTACATGCATGCATATTTACAAATTTTGTGCTTTCTGGAAGTATCAACTCTTCAATCATTGTGAAATGTCCCTCTTTAGCTCTGGTAATATTTCTGATCTGAAAATCAATTTTATGGATCTTGCAGTTTGGGCTATTGTCAACATGGCTAAGTTAGAACTAAGTTCCCCAATCTCCGTTTCTGTACTGTTCTCAATTACAGGTTTCCCAAAGAGAAATTAATTGGAAGAGAAATTTGTAGAGAGTAGGTACACTTTATTCTCTTAGGACTGTTGTGGTTAAGTTTAGCGACAGACAGGTGGAGAAGCACTGGTGGATTCCTGCTTTTCCTATCTCTTCTCCATTCTTCATGGAGCACTTCTTCATAGCTGCTGCCAATGCAGAGCCACAGTGGCCTGAGGCCCATCACTAGATGTTTAGCTAAAGACCCACAAAGGAAGCGCTTCCTACATGAGTCCAGCACTTCTTTCTTTGAGGTCACACTTGAGCTAACAGACATATCAGTTCTCATGCATTACCTCCTTGGTGATTCTTCTGACTCTCCTAGTCCCCTGCTCAGACCCTCTCTTCTCTAATTTCTATGACAATTTAAAAAGCAAATTCTGTGAGAAAGTCAATGTAGCTAATATTTCTAAATGTTTATGAAAAGAGAAAGAAAACAAACATTGCCAATATCAGGAATGACATGGGATTTTGCATCTTTTAAGACATCAAAACCACAATCAGGGAGTATTACAACATTAGAAATTGTCTTACACACATAAATTCAAGTGTGGAGCCATTACTTGAAACAAAAAAGTCACCCAAACAACTAAACAACCTAAACAACTAAGTCACCCAAAATGAAATAAATAGCAGAATAGTACTATAACCATTATTGAAATTGCATTTATAATACAATGACATCTACAGGTCCAGAGAGCTTAAATACAAATTCTGTGTATAAGTTTTTCTAAATTCTTTGATTCTATCTACTTTAAATCACAGATATTATTTCATTCATAGAAGGGAAGAAGAGGAAAGATTAATTGACAAAGACATCCATCCCTCCTAAAACACCCTACAGATCAATACTCATCATGAACATAGATGCAAAAATTTAGAATAAAATGTGTTAAAAATCTAAAACATAAATATATTAAATGAGAAGTTTAATAAGATGGGTGTCATAATTTCATAATGGGAAATTAACTGTGTTAAGGGACATCAGATGTATCTGGAAAAAATTATCATTTGTCTCAGTAGATTTATAAAGAAGATCTACTTTCTCCAGTGTCCGTAGCCATCATCCTATTCACTGATGACCCCATCAAATATAAAGTGAGAAGAAGAACTAAATCTCTCTGTCTTTTGGAGCTGGGCAGCAATCTTCTGGTGCCCTTAGATATCACAACTTCAGATTCTTGCCTTTTCCTGTCCCTGGACTGATACCAGCTCCCACCCTCCCTCAGGGTTTCAGCTTCATGTGAAAGCTTCCCTACCTCACCTTCACTCAGGTTTCTTCCACTTTACAGTGAAATCTCCCCTACTTCTCAAGCCTTTGGATCAAACCAGATGAATTACATCTGGTTCTCCAGCTATCAAATGGCATAGCACAGGGACAGGGATTCCATAATTGTGGGAACCAGCACCATAAAGCATCACCTCACACATCTATATATCCCACTGGTTCTCTATAGAACCATGGATTGGTGATCAGAACTAGTAGAATATTAGGAATAGAAGAGAAAGTCTGCATTATGGTGCAGAAGTCCACTGGTTAACTTGACTACCCTCAATGTGCCTACCAGCCCTGCAATGTGCCTACCAGTCCATCTGGACTAGTCCCTAAGGATCTTTAGGGTCCTGGTGCCCAGTTCCTTTCTAGGCCCTGCCCTGAAAGCAATTGCCCTGCAAGGGGAGAGAAGGGGGAAGAAGCTATTTACCAGGTTACTCCAAGGAATCCAGCAACATTCTGACTTGGCTCTCAGTGAGTAACAAATTTGTTGTATTTCCCAAACAATGACAAGAAACCTCACAAGGACAAATGCCTGATGATTAGGATTGGACCTTCCCTGTAGAGCCAGGCCCTACTATGCTCAAGAATCTGGGATCTATCCCCAGCACAACAGGGGTGGGGGTGCGGGGAGAGTTTGATTGAAACCAATTACAGTAATATTGCAGAAAATAGGAGCCTAGGTAGCAGGAAGTGGCTGGCAATCTTCTTGTGAATGCCTGGCACCTCCCTACTTCCATCTCTTCCCCTCTGCCCTTTGTGGGTTTTTTTTGGTTTTGTTTTTTGTTTTTTGTTTTTGTTTTGTTTTGTTTTGTTTTGTTTTGGTACTTGGAATGAACCCAGAGGCGCTTTACCTCTGAACTACATCCAAATTCTTTTTTAATATTTTCATTTTGAGACAGGGTCTCATTAAGTTGCAGAGGCTGGCTTTAAACTTGTGATCCTCCTGCTTCAGCCTCCCAAGCCACTGGGATTACATACATGAGCCATCACGCCTGGCTTCCATCTGCGTTTTTGGGTGCCTTTTCTTCTTCCTTAGGCTGCTTTTCTTGGGTTCTCACACCCATTTCAGACCTTCCAAAGAGAGTCCTGAAAATCTCTTGTATTTTACGTCTTTGTAAGCACTGGAAGTTTCAAAATAAGAGGATGAGAGGTTTCGTGGTGCTTATTTTAGGTATTTGTAAATTCTTTCACAATTTTTAATTTTTTGTTTTGTCTTTTTTGTTTGTATGTTTGTTTATTTGTTTTTCCTGAGGAGAAGAGAACAAACTTGTTTCCATCTGATCATATACTAAGGTACTTTCTTCTTGCAGCAGAACCCCTACAGGAAAAAGGAGTGCCAGCAGGTTCAGACTCATCCCTTGCAGCTGCCCAGCTCTTCTCCCTTTCTCCTCAGTAGGAGGCTGCCTGGGTCTTGGAATCCCTGGCCAGATTCCAGGGACTTTTGTGGGAACTGAGCATTTACCTGGAGACCTGTGTCAGAATTGTGATGACAGAAGCATGGGGTCACTATCCACAAAAACAAGAAGGTTGGGAATCTGTGGTAGTTGACCAGAGAGGATACACTGACAATGAAATGAAATGCACCCAATGAGTACTGGACCCACAGTCAGGAGAGGAAAAGCTGCACCATGCTAATGGATGAAGGGATGAAGGAACATGAGAAATGTATTTGCTCACCTGGTTCATTTTCTGTCCAGACATGCACAGGGCAACATCTCAGTTACCAGGTGTGTTTTGGGGCCATGTGTAAAAGAACACTTTGGGCACAGGAGCTAGTAGCAATAGCCTTTTCAACGCTAGAGACCTTTTACCACCCCAGGCCTGAGGGTCACTTGAGAACAAAAAGTAAGGGACTTTCCTAGCTGTTAGATGGGAGCAAGAACTCCTAGACCAGCTAAGGGCAGAGCTGCAAGAGACAAGGCAGACTTCCTGAGGAAAGGTCACCTCAAACTTGCTCATCCTGATTGCTTGAGTGTGCAATTTCCCTGTGGACTGCCCCGTGCTGAGAACAGGACTTCCTGGACCTGGACTCCTGATGAGTCAGCAGGAAAGCACAGGGGACACAGCTGAGTAATGCAAATAGTAGCAGGGTCAGGGGGACCTGGAATAGTGCCTACCTTGTGCAGCTTCCTTCCCTAGATCAAACCTTTGTATTCCCTAAACCAGGATGGGGTGGGAACGGTAAAAGGCAAAACCATGTCCAATCCAGCTATGTTGGAGGAATAAGTCTACTCTGAGATACAGGTCTGGCTGTAGAGTAAAAGACAGTTTTATTTTCCACTAAACAGAAAGGTCCCACCAAAACTTGAGTTGAATCATTGGATTCAGAGTCCAGAGTGTTCACCATTACATCTTGGAACCATAGGAACAAGGAAGTTCAGACTGGCTGTAGGTGTCCAAGTCCATTCTCAGCCAGATCTTCCTCCAGAATTTCCTTGGCCCTTTTCCTTGTCAGTTAAACCCTAGTCCCATCAATCTACATTGGTGACCTTTTCTGGCCTGTGTCTGCCACTGCCAGTGCCACCACCTCTGCTGCCTTCTGGGGCCATGAACCTAGAGGAGGCAACCACAGAGAGTGAGCATGGAACCATAAGGATTTCAGGCCAGTAAATGTACAGAGGAGTGAAGTCCTTCAAGTGGAGCAAACTCCTCAGGACAGTAGGTCTGCTGTTTGAATGGCGTAGAAATGCTCTGCAACTCCTCTGTCCTTGAGGCCTGGAGACATTATCTTATTATAATAACCTTTGGTACTAGAGGACTCTGAGAAGCAAGCAAGTTATATAACCTGCACATGCACAATGCTAACTGCACTATGTAACCTAATGTAACTTGATACGACCTTGGAATAGGTAACTGAACTGGCTTTCCCATAAAAGCCACTTCTTGCTGTTCACCATCCTGTGTGCTTGCCTCTTTATTGCTATTCCCTTAACCTTTATAGCTGGACCCCAATTAACCTTTACACAGAATGCCCTGCCACCCCACAGCACCCCTCTCCTGCCTCCTGCTCCAGAACCAGCACTCCCTGCATCTCCATTCCTGCCTGCATCTGTGGGCCTGACCTGACTCAGGCATCCACCGCATTCTTCCGCCTCCTCTAGCACCCCCTGGCCCACTGCTTCCTCTGCTCCCTACCACGTGCCCACTCACCCACCTCCCCCTTCTACATCATAGCTCCCTGCAGCATCCACTGGTTCCATCCACCAAGCCCAGCCTGATTTCGGCAATAGGGCCTTGGGGACTGAGGAGCTCCCCAAGACATTGGCCCCTTTTATTCTCCTGGTGGCATGAGAAGCCTCAGTTTCCTATGCTCCTGGCCTAAAAACTTGGGGGTGCTGCTTACTCCAATGTTCCAGGGCATTTCCTGGAGTCCTTGCACCTCTGAACAATGAATGATCCTATTGGAGTGAGCCAAGAGCTGAGTTGTGCCAACCCAAAGTGGAGATGTGATAGATTCAAAGACTAAAATAATCACAGGCCAAGACAGGGCTCTGCTGGGGACAGAGGGTCCTCTGCTATGATTCAGACTCAGATTGGAGGCCAATATTCCAAGTCATGATGGCATGACTGTGACAGGCCATCCAAGGCCTCCAGTGCCATGATAGAGTGTACATGATTTGATGTAATTAGATGACAGTCTTTTACTGAACTTATTTGTTCATTCTCTCTCTCTCTCTCTTTCCTGCATCATCCTTTATTCTTCCCCTTTGTTTTCTCTTTGTTCTCACCCTGTTGCCACACTATACTGTGATTCAGCATAGTGTCGGATGGCATCCAGTAGATGTTTCCAGGGACACTTGGTTCAGCTGCCAGCATAAAAGTGTTCAAAAGAGCTACCTTTGAAAGCCTTCACACCTCCCAATTCTGTGAACCTTAATGACTAAAAGTTGTTAGGTCACAGTGGAATCCTTGGATTCCCCCCTGGGACATTGTGGTAGAACTCCTTATTTCATGGAGCATTTATGGGGTGCTTTGGTGCCTGGCCCTGCGTTGGGTGAGGGAAGCCCAGTTCCCTGACTCATGGACTCCACCTGTGGAGGTATGGAGGCAGCATGGTATGGGAACAGTGGGCACAACCTGTCCATGTCCTTCCTACATTCTGGCCTATTGGGTCCTGGGAGACTGGCAGCGAATATGAAAGGTAACATGTACTGAAAAGTGGCGGATGGATTATTTCAGAACAAGGGCTGTGGCTGCCACTTGCAGGGAGGCAGTTTCTGAGAGGGGAGGAGAAGAAGGTCCTGATCTCATGAGTGGATGAATCCATTGATAGCTGAGTGGACTATGGAAGGTGAATGAGACCGTAGACAGTGAGGCAGGGTTGGCAGAACAAGGTCACTGGAGCCAGGGCCTGTAATAGTATTTCCTCATCCATTGCCCTTACTCTCTTTCTTTCTCTTTTCCTTTCTCACTTCCTGGTTGCTATGAGCAGAGAATCTTTCCTCTACCACACCCTTCCACTGATATATTCTCCCTCACCTCAGGCTCAAAGCAGTTGAGACAGCCCGTCATGAACTGAAACCTCTGAAGCCATAATCCAAAATAAGTCTTTCCTCCTCTGAGATATTTTCCTTAGGTATTTGTCACAGTGACAAAAAGTTGACAAAAGGTTTCCCAGAGGTAAAAGTTACAAGAGGTGGGGATCCTCCCAAATCTTGAATTTGGAGCCGCCCTCATAGTTGATACATACCAAGTATATATAAGCTTTGAGGAAATGCAGAATGCAAGGAGAAGTTGGAAGCATCCATTTTTATTTTAAATTGTTCTGCTCTGATTTAGGCAAATTCAGGTTAAGGGGACTCTTGCATCAGAACTAGAGGTGCTCATACTGCACTTTCAGTTGAGGAAGGTTTGCACACAATTTCACATATTTGTTAAGTGCTTTAATTTTCCTACTTTGCATGAAAATCTTGGAGTTAGGATATCAGTGAGGTTTTTCTGAAGAAACAAAAAGCATGAGAGGGAGCATGCAAACTGTTTTAACTGTGGTAGTGCCCCTAAATGGGGTCTTGTGGCAGCACAGAGTATAATGAGTGGGCATAGACTTCTGTTCCTAAGGATAAGGTGACCCATAGGAGGAATCCATTACAGCAGTCACACTAACATACTGGCATGTATAGTGGAAAGTAATAAGGCACAGATGATACAAGGCAGGCTTCCCTAAGGAGGGAAAGTAGTTGCATCCTTGGAGAAAATAGAGCATGACTGACAGGACACCTGGGCAGGAGTATAGTTGAGATATTAGAGGCTTGCAACCACTTTTACGCATTCATTGAATAGACCCTGCTGAGAACCTCTCAGTGCTTGGGACTTATTGGGAACTATGCATACAGAGAGTAATCAAACATTATCTCAACTTTCACAGAGCTGTCAATCTGGTGAACAGCAAGTCAGAAGAACTGATAGTGGTCTATTGGAGAAGATAGCCAGTGCTCTATCAAAAAATGTTGGCATCAGGTTGATCCTCCTACTGGTTGTTTCCAAAAGGACTCCAAGTACTGACTGCTGACTTCTCACACTACTACCAACACCTGGGCTCCGGGTTAGCTCAGAGCAATCCACAGTGTGAATGTCAGAAAATGAAACTATTGACATCGGTTAGCTACTGAGTATGTTCTGGCCAGCTGGACAAAGAAAGAGGCAAGTTAAGGAAGACATATAATTTCATCCTTGTGAAAATTATCATGATTTTTTTTTTTTTTTTTGTGGTGCTGGGGATTGAACCCAGGGCCCTATGCTTGCAAGGCAGGCTCTCTACCAACTGAGCTATATCCCCAGCCCTCATGATATTTTCTCTAGACCTCAATTTTCTCTATCCACATCAGAACAACTAATATTGGTCATAATCCTCAAAGTATAACTTGTTCTTTTTTTTCTCAAACTTGTGGAAAAGAATTGAAGTAATTTTCGGTTTTGAGGTACAAAGTGGGGCTAAAATCCTGGTATTCTGATATTGAAATGGATGATATTTGATGACTCTCCTTTTCTTAGAGTAAACTAACACCCCTGCTTTGATCTTCTATTTATCCTATCATGTGTATGAAATGTAAAATTTCCACTTATTTAGAGAACTTGCATTATAAGTGAGTTAAGCTCATTTGCTGAGCCCCTGTGGGTAAAGAATTGTGCTGCTTACACTGGGAGATGTGCAGAGGAAGGTTATACCAGACCTTACTGAAAGGAGCTTAAAATATCCACTCCAAATTCAGCCTGAGTTCTTGGTAGGTGAGAACATCAATAGTTAACAACAATAGGTGCAATCTGGTGATGGGAGACTGCAATGAATAGGAGAGTCAGCACTGGACTCTGTCACCTGAGGATTTAGGACAAGAGGAATCTGGAAAACCTCTTCCAATGAGTGCCACACAATTGAGAGTTCACAAATAATTAGCATGGATGCTCTCCATATTTCCCATTCAAAGATCATATTTAGATAATTGCAAAATCAAGAGAAGCCACACAGGAATGGACTGGAAAAGTCTGAATACCTGTTTGTGCAGTGTCACTCCAGAAATGTCCCAACCTGCTCAGCAAGGGAAGCCAGAGACATTCAATGTATGACTGGGGTCAATTATCCTATAATGAGAGAATATTGACTGCTCTTAGGAGCTCCTAATGACTTCTGGAACAAATACATTTCCAAGTGACCCAGTTGGCTCCCCATACCAAGGAGCAGTGACTTCCACTGATCTCACAGAAACCCAAGACCCTCATGCACTTAAACAAGCTGGAAGAATGGCTGTGGTTCTAGGGCCAAGAAAGGAAAGGCATCCTAGGTGGAGACATGGGAGGAGGGAGAAACTTTGGACTCAGTGGACACTAAATTTGTTCCCTTTTATCTGCAACTATTCTCTACCAAATTTATCCTGTATTTTCCTGGTCCAATAGTAAATTTTCTTCTTGAAATCAGAAATTTCTTTAGAGCAATCAATAAATTTCAGTAGGAATATCCTTACACAGAGTGATTCGAATATGATATAGGTTGAGAAAAATCATGTAGATTTTTTGATCAATGTCCATAAAAACTTCTGATGGACCCTGTATTTTTCAATATGTGAGCAAACTGGTCAAAAACAAAAATAGGACCATGTTTACAAGTCTTCTCCAAATGAGCAGAGTTTATGTGTACTCAAAGTTATATACATGAAGTTTTAATCACATTGACCTATTAAGGGTCCTCTTAGGGATAGAATGAAATCCATAATTAACAAATATGAAGTGTAGTATTTAGTGACTTTAAGAAACAAAAGCCAAGCCACCAGACATAGAGGAGGAGCTTAAGAATTAGTGATATCAAGCTTGATGTAGGGTTAGTAAAATGCCAACAGATGCCCAAGTGAGAGTATAGAGGCCAACAAAAAAAATGGATTTTAACAAAAATAATATTGATATGGACAGAAAACAGTTTCAAACACTCACAGTATTTTTCTTTAATGTTATATGGTGCTCTTTGTTCTATATTTTTGATGGATTTAGAAATAATGGGTGGATATTCAGAGAAAACATCATGCCTGTTTTACATTTGCAGTTTTGCATTTTCCACTTGGGGCAGAGCCTTAAGATACATGTTATCTTAAGGAAATGATGAGGACACTTCTGAGTAGCCCTGGAGAATACATAACTTATTGGGAAACCATTTGTGCTTTGAGGATTCTCAACAACCACATGTAGGAGAAAGGTAAAATATGGCTGGTTTGTGGGGAATAAAAGAGAAATCGGTGGTATTGGCATGAAGGTATATAACTACTGAGACTTGCAGGTGAGTGAGAGGACCATATCTGTGGTGACATCCTGAAGAGGCCAGGTGTTCTGTGGATCAGGCTGAATGAGGTCATTTGGAGGGTAGGGGCTCTGCACATTCCATGACATCTCCCACCTTCTAATTCTGTTAAACTGCTACCTGGCACATTCAGCCCTACCTCTTCAATATCTGAGTCTGAGCTACACGCAAAGGCTTCAGGTCTAAACTCTGGCATCTGGAGCCTTGTTTTAGGGGTTAAGGACTATCAAGAGTATGGAGTGTTGATTGACCTTTCTTCACCAGTAAGTTAATCATTACAGCTGCTGTCATTCCTTAGTCCTGATAAATCCTACTTGACTTCATTTGTTTTTAACTTACTAAATGTTTGGGCTTCTTCTCTTTAGCCCCTGACTGCATCTCCTATGCCACAAATGTCCTCATGTCAGTATGTGTCAACTCTTCACCTGATCTAGGGGCAGAAATGAACCTCCTAGAAATCAAGTGGGAATTCCACTCTCAGCTAGAAGATAGAAAATGGCATTTCCAAGACCTCAAAGAGAAATTTTCTTATGTCTAATTTTACAGCTTACTCCCTGATCAACCAGCTGCAGAAATACCTTATGTTGCAGATAGGTTCTCAGTCACCAAGGTAAGGTATGATCATCTGTTTCCTCTTTGAGAAAAAGATGTTCTCCAGAATTAAATCTCTTTCTTTCCTCAAAATAAATCCCATCATTAGCACATTTCTAGAAGTATAGGTATTGGTACTTTGCCTTCAATTTATTGATAATGGAATAATGAGGCACAGAGACTACAGCAATGTCTAGTTTACAGTGAACTGTAGGGTGGGAATAGGGTTAATTCCCAGCTACTGATTTCTACTGGAGGCATGAAAATACCTTTTCATCCTCTAGAATAGCTCACACCTTTTTTACTAGGATCCTCTCTGTACCATATCAGATCCTACAGACATATATATAACAACTGTGTTGGTCTAAAGGTCTGGGACTAATGATCCTCCATTCAGTTCAAACTTCTGTTGAGTACTAATTGGACAGCACTTTCTGATTATGCTGGGAACAAATGTGACAGTGCACAATACCTTCTTTAAAGGAGCTGAAGAGTAGTCTGCTGCTAACACAAACTGTGGTATCCAGAAGTGATACCATGAAGACCAGGAACTCTGCTGGGGAGGGGAAATCCCTGCTTCCTGGGACACAGGCTCTTATGAATGCTGGAGTGTCTTCTCCCTGTAGTGCAGCTGAAGGTGTTTCTGGGACATTAGAGAATCTCTAGTACCCTCTATGTCTGTCTCTAAGTTGGGGAACCTTCACGGATGGAGGATGGCAGGCACGTCCAGAAGCTGCTATATGTTCTGAACTATGGTACATGAGGCCAAAGTGAGACTGTGGGTAGGTGGAGGAGACCATCATCCCCAGGGAAACACAAGCTGTGGTGCAGGGCAGGCCCTCCCCTCCCACTGTCAGCCTGGCAACAGAAACTCACTAGCCTGTTCAGTACGGTGGGCTGTTGGGACTAAAGGAATCATGAAAACAGGGACCTGTACTAATCACTATGGTTAGGAAGAAACTTGCCACCTCTGAGCTCAAATATGCCTCCTTCAACTTTCTTTTCCATAAATTAGTGGCATAGTTTTTAATGTGGAAGGAATAAAAAAAAAAGTAAGTATAGAAACCTTCTAAAGAATTCAAGAAATGAGGTTTGGAATAAGGCAGACTACATTTTATTAGTAGCCTTGACTTGCACGGCCAAATTCTAAAGACCATGGAGGGGTGATGGGAAATTAAGAAACACACACAAACATTTACAAAGAGAAAGCTGGGACTAGATGAAACACTGATCTTTGATGAAGGAGCAGTGACCCAGAGCTAGCACAGCATGTTTCTATGCAGGTTTTATTATCAAAAAGTTATTTGTGGAAAATTTTCTGCACAGCAGGAAGACTCGAAGGTCACAGCACTTGCAAGATATTGATGTTATCTTATTATACTCAAAATTCTCTATCCCTGGCAGCTGGTGTCTGAGGTCAAGACTTAGATAATTCCCTGCCTTTGCACAGAACTGGGTATTACCCTAGCTCCTGGGCAATCTTGTCCTGTACTTTTGCACAGAAAGTTCCCAGGGCAAAGTACAGTCGCAGTTCTGAGGCAGTCAAAGACCATGGTCCAAGTCACCACTCTCCACAATTAATGTACTTTCTCAGAATCATATTACAAATAACAGGAAGAAATTTAAAGTTGAAAAACGAAAAATGTCCCAAAGAACCTGTTGGATTAACTATGTGTAGCATATGGGCACCAATCCAGGTTTTGTATTTTCTGCCCCTCAATTTCCTAGTCTGCCTATGTGGTATATAATCATACCTATATCTTTAAGCTGTAATGTACTTATGTGTTAATTCTTTTAAGGATCTTACATCAGTACCTGGCATAGAGTAAACATCAATAGTTCCTTGTTCTAGTGCTTCTCACTCAACACAAACTTTATTAGTGTGGGACATAGTTCTTTCAGGCACTTACATCATAAACCTTATACTTTACCCAACAGTATCCAGATACAATTTTTTATCTTGGGGAGGTTTGCTTTTTCTTGAAATTCTGAGCACAAGGGAACCTTCAGCTCTGTAGCCCTTGGGACCTTCCTGGGTGTACAAGGAAGCAGTGCTTCATTCCCATCTTAATATTTCACTTAAGCAGCTGAAGCTATGGTAATTAAAGTGGTCTAAGATTTAGAGACAGAAGGGATTCTCACTGCCAAATTAATTGAATTACCCTCCTGTGATATTTCCTGTGTCTTTGAACTTCTCTTTTGTCATCTATAAATTGAGGATAATCAAATACCATGTATTTGCGGGAGATTTCAAGAGGTAGAGGTCCCTGTGTAGAGCCTGGGACTGATGTTTCTGTTATCCTTGGTGTGGGCTTGACTCCTCTTCTGAAGACAGGGCCCACAGCAACATGTTCAGGTGTCCATTAAGGACGGCATATCTGTCTCTTCTCAGAATGTGAAAAGAACAAAGACATCATTGATTCTGTGCTGGAGAGGTTTCGGTGTAAGGATGGGGAGCTGGCAGAGAGGCTGATACTAACTGAAAAGCTCAGGTAAGGGGGCTGTGCACAGTGCAGACAGATGGGAAGGTGTGTGAGTCTCTCAGGTGTGGCAGCTCAGCTGGGGGAACTAAGTTTATGTGAGCAAGAAGAGCACAAAGTCTCTTGGCAGGCACATGCCTCACAAATATTTTTTAAACACACTACAAATAATATTGTACACAATGATCTGAAATGTTATGAAAAGCTTCATTTCCACTTTTTCAAAATGCATTGAGCTAAAATAATCACCAAATATAAAATTAGGCAAGTTTTTATGTGAGCAAGCTAGTTGTGTGACCTTTGATATAGCCACAATGTTGTGCAAGTGTTGCCTCATTTACTCTTAATCCTGGTCATCTCCTGAAGTAAGTTTCAGTAACTTTTCACTTAGAAGACTGCTGACTTCTTGAGTCTGTCAATCTCTTCCTCTTTTATTGCTCCAGTTAACCCCAGCTGGGTGGATGAGGACACATTTATTTGTGTGGCTTACATTCCATCCAGGCACAATGCACTATGTGTATTTCTACATGGAAATGTCCTTGGCCAAATGAGAACTGAAGGTGCATCATTCTGAGGGAGATTCAGGAAGACACCTGACTCTAATCAGAGAGTGTCTAAGGAGATGTCTAGGAATCTTACACAGCACTTTCTCATACAGGGGAGGCCTTTGTTTCACCTTTTTTTTTTTTTTCCTTTTGCCATAGGCTATGGGAATTCCGCTTTGAGAGATCCTTGGGTATGTTCTCACCAAAATCTCTGTCAAAGCCAAAATCTCTGTCAATCTATTGTGCAACTCTGCAGTCTTAAATTTCTCTCTATTCCACTTCAGAGAATCCAGTATGCTACTTCGAGATCAGGCCCAGGAGCTGTGCCAGTTAAGGAAGAAATCACAACAGTGGAGAGATGTGTCATTTCTACTGAACCAGTACCTGAAGGACCTTCTTACCCAGGAAGGCTCTGACAGCAACTAGAGGCAGGAGCTCCATGAGCAACTGGCTGAGGGACACAGGTTGGCAGAATGACTTGTCCTGAAACATCCCATGTAAAGTCACCAGAGGCCCTGATTACACTGAGCTGCTCCAAGGTTCCTATTCACCTAGTGATTCTCCATTCACCTAGTGATCTTTTGACCAGCTCTTCTGTTCTACATGTCAAACTTAGAATATGGCAATATCAAGATTGCCTGAGTGGGAACACAGAAGAAAAATACAGAGCATGAAAATTCATACCAGCCCAACAACGTCCTTTCTCCCTGATTGACAATAACCTCAGGACGAAGGGGCAGCATTTACCTAATATTTAAGTAGAGAAGAGGGATGTGACAGAAGGCCCTGTGTTAAACTGACATCACTCTGGACTTGGAGAATGTCCCAGCCTTTACCTAGACTGCTTTGCTTACCAATTATGGAACAGGGATCATTTTCTGAATTAGGTTACCTTCACAAGCAACTCAAGTGCTCTTTCATAATGAAACACTGCTTTTCAAATTACATGACTCTATAGTCTATCCTGAAATTCTTTGCCTGGTATTGCTAAAGGTCTGTGTTTTACAGCTGGTTAATCTGTTCATTAAAAACAGCATTATGAAGCATTCTCTTTTTGGGGGGTTACTGGGGAATTTACTCAGGGGCACTCAACCACTGAGCCACATCTTCAGACCTATTTTGTATTTTACTTAGAGACAGGGTCTCACTGAGATGCTTAGTACCTCACTTTTGCTGAAGCTGGCTTTGAACTTGCCATCCTCCTGCTTCAACCTCCTAAGATGCTGGGATTACAAGCATGCACCACCATGCCCTACCTACACAGAGGCCACAAATAATTTTTTTTTAATTGAGTCCTGCTTGGTGACAAGTTAGCACTCCCACTAACATGAAAGATTTTAAATGGATATTAAAGAAATGGCTATCCTGTCTCCAAGAAAGTGTATAAACTTCTCCAAAAAATATGCAATTTAAGACCTGTCTGGTAAGTACAATCCACAGACAGTAGTATCTGGTAGTTTGTACACTTGCAGAGATACACACCTGAATGACAACAGGGCTCCCAAATTAAAAGGCTGTTGCTGCATATCTTGAGTATCCAACAAGCCTTCCACCAAAATAAAACAATTCCTGCTAATGCTGCACAACAGTGCTTGTGAGCTCTGGGGCTGGATGTGGAGCAGGGTGCTGCAAGCCAGATGTCAAGGCTTGCATGCCCAGGAATCTTGGACACTTGTTGGAGAGGCGTCACTGATCATCTGGGGTGGGAGAGAGGGTGGGACAGAACTGAGTCCAAGAGAGGAAAACACCACTCTTTCTCCCACGAATCCCTCTGCATGAGGTCACCACTCTGAGCATCTAGTCCCCCAAGTTCACACTGTCAGTTTCACAGAATTTTTTTCATGTTTTACATGAACAATAGGAATATTTTAATAAAAATTAGTGAGTTTTCCATAGAAAAGGTCTCCAATTGAATACAAACTATACAGATGCTAAAATTGTCATAGGTTGAAAAATACAGAAATATTTCTGTATACCCACATTTTGGCAAAGATCAAGGGCAGATAGAAAACCCAGGCGGGCAAGGTCTTACACCTAATTCATGCAAAATAGGGAAACCATCCTGTGGGCTTTGCTGAGGAGGAGGAGGCCTTTGCTGATCAGGGAGGCCTTTTGATCTTGTATTATTCCCTCTTTTTCAAAAAGTAAAAAAGAAAATCCATGAAACATACAAATATCTGATGTTTTCTTTGTTTTTCTAAGTTAAGCATCCATCTTTCAGTACTTATAAGAAGGTTGCATTATGTTTGGGGAATGCATCATGATCAGCACAGCAGCCACTGAGCAGTCTACAGCCACCTGTCCACCTGGATGCATCCTTAATCCCCTTTGATGCTCTTTAGCAGAACCAGGTTCCCATTTGCAGATCAGATGGACCCTAGCGCCAAGGAGAAGCACAACAGTAAATTTATAAGGACAGTTAATTCCAGAGGAGGCCAGGGGAGAAGTGGGATTGCATCATCTAGGCCAACAGGGCATGCCTGAAGGCAGAAGAGAGTCCTTTATCTTAGTAATCTGAAACTCTGGACACCCTCACATTCTTTAGTGCCAGTCACTTTTGTTCCTGAAAAAAAAAAAATAAGTGAAAAGATAAACCCTTCCTACTGTGCTCATAAGACAAGGACTAAGGGTTACTTGCTAGTCAATGGCAACTGCTTGACAGGTTTCGCATCAACAATGTCAAAGAAGTACTGTGGCGATCTTGAGTTCAAATTAGTGTAAAATTGAACAAGAAGACAGTCTGGGTTTCAGGCTGTGACTAAAGTGCTCCTCTTATTTCCAGACAAAATAATTCAACTCTCAGTCACTGGATAATCACTGTGAGAAGTCTTTTAGGGCAAAATTCAATAGTACCAAGAGGTTTACAAAAATGGATTGATGTTTTGAGGACCAATACTGTAATCCTTTTCTCATTTCATTTTGGATTAATTGTACCAAATCATACAAAAGTTACCCCAAATTCAAGCTTGATATAAAAAAGAGAGGTGAAATGAACTCAGCAAGATGCTAGATCTGGCAAAGTGTAAGAATGAAAAATTTCACATAGGGCACTTATTCACGTCCACATGGGAAAGCCCTTTTTCTTGAGAGCATGTCCCCTTGGCATCAGTCAAGGCGGGCTCGAGCCCATCTTGCAGTTCAGAGTCAGGCAAAGTCTTGTGCTCCACAGAGCACAGAAAACCTGTTTATTCCTTGTGCATCCATGCTGCTTCCCTTTCGTTCGTCTTCACAAATTAACACTGTCCAGAATCTCGTGGGTGATGTGGGTGCTGCAGGTCAAGGGCTGCCTAGCTGTCCTTGCCCATGGAGTCAGAAGGTTGTTGAGTTCAATCTGCAAAACTTTTTCACCTGTTAGATATTTTACTTTAGCTCTTGTTTACTCCTCTGCATATGAATGCACAAATGGTGTGACTCTACTTTGTGTACAACCCGAGAAATAATAGCTGTGCTCCATTTGTGCTCAATGGATCAAAATTAAATGAATAAAAAAAAATACCAGTTATTGAGTATCTTGGAGCATATGTTGGTTGTACTTCATGAGGGTTGCAAAGGTCAGACCAGAAAAACATCAGTCTACCACATTTAGGTTCAATGTCAGAAAGCTGCATTTTCCTTCTGGGAAAATTCAAAGTAGACCTCCGCTTACCTTGGCGTCCCAGACTTTATTCAGTAAGGTTTATGCATGTCACACATTTGCATCTCCGTTTGGATTATCAACATGCTGAAAGTAACCCTTCCCACTGCGAGGGTAACAGGCAACTATGGCTTTCCTCTGGCTGTTGATTTGTAGTTGCCCAGCTTCCCATTGCAGGAGCGGATCAGGTCGTCCATGCTCCCCATGAGCAGCCCGATAGTCTCACTGCAGTGTTTGTTGACCTGATCCAGGTGATCTTGTCGACCCCAGATGTCCTTGGAAGAGTCGCTCTTCTGGCGACCAGCTGCATGTCTGAGAACTTGCCATTACCCTGAAGTGTGTTCACCTCCCTGCAGATCTGCTGCCCAGTCTCTGGGCCAGGAATCATTTTTATCTCTCCTGAATCTCTGTCTCCTGATCTATAGAAATAGAATCTCAGAATAGCTATAGTCAGCAAGTATGGGATGGATATTCATGAATGCTTGGAAAACGATACAGACCCTCAGTACTTGGAGTTTGTTTAGGGCCTTGATTAGTAGCATCTGATGTTGGGAATGTTGCTTTACATTTCCAACACCTTCCATAGGGAGGATTTCTCCTCATAACAGACCAGACCATGTTGTTATGTTATGACTGAGTGATAAATCATCCATAATTAAAGACCATAGTTTACAGTGGGATTCATGTTATGTTTTTTATTCTATTGACTGTGGAAAATGTATAATGATGCGTATCTTCCATACACAGTGCCAGACAGAATAGTTTCTCTAAAAATCCACTTTTAGAGAGTACCCCACCTACTCATCCCTCCTTCACTGAGCCCTAGAGAATCATGCCTTTGCATATTATCAGCTGTGTGTCTTGCAAAGTTTTTCTCCCAGTGTGTGGCTCGTCTTTTAATTACCTGAACAATGTCTATCACAAAGCAGAGGTAGATTTTAATGAAGTGCAATTTCTTGACTCCTTCACGGATGGCACCTATGGTATTGTTCCCAAACCCAAGGTCTCCTAGATTGGATCTTTTTCACCTTTTGGAGTTTAATAAAAACTTTGTATATTATTCCTTGCATCTATTGTCCATTCTTGTTTAATTTTTGTGAAAAGTGTAAGGTTTATGTCCAGATTTATTCCTGTGGCTTGTGAATGTCCACTTGTTCCAGCACCACTGGTAAAAGACTACTTATTCCACTGAATGGCCTTTAATTGCTCATCTGAGGACTACAATATCTGCTTGTTCTGTCTCCAAGACCTATTTTTACACCTGTGTTTACATTTTTTCAGTCACATGTGCTGAGCTGGGTGACATGAATGAAGGTGAATCCAACCTTCAGTGACATTCCCTGTGTATCTGCGTGGGGATCAAGCTGTGTTTTGTGTATGCTGTAGCTATAGCGTCACTGACTGAAATCCCCTCTACTGTTTTTACTTTGTTTTCTTTAATTTCTTTGTGCTGATTTATGCTCAAATAATAGCTTTGTGTTCTTTTAGCTATTAAATAATTGCACCTTTTATCTATGCTCTTCTGCAGTCAAGTCTCCACTCAAATTCCATTCAACATTTAGCAACCTTAAAATTCTCCATCTGTCTGTAACTGGACACACACAAGTTGCACAAAATGGTCATGAAACAAGACCCACAGAAAACAGACATGCACAATAAGGAACTATGTATTTCATATTTTTTAAAACATCAATGTTTGTAGCAGCTCAACTGGCAATAGCTAAACAACGGAACTAACCTAGATGCCCTTCAACAGATAAATGGGTAAAGAAAATGTGTTATATAAACACAATGGAATATTACTCAGCCTTAAAGAAGAATGAAATGATGGCATTGGCTGGTAAATGGATGGAGTTGGAGAATATCATGCTAAGCAAAATAAGCCAATCCCAAAAAACCAAAGGCTGAATGTTTTTTCTGATATGTGGTTACTAATTCATAACAAGGGGGCAGGGCTAGGGAAGAATAGAGTTACTTTGGATTAGGTAGAGGGGAGTGAAAGGAGGGAGGAGTAGAGTGGGAAAGACGGATAGTAGAATGAATCTGACATTATTACTGTGTGAACATATATGACTACATTACAGGTGTGATTCTACATCTTGTACAACCAGAAAAACAAGAAATTATACTCTGTATGTATGATATGTCAAAATGCATTCTACTGTCATATATAACTAGGACAAATAAAAAATTAAAGACGTTTATCAGACATTAAAAGATAATATCAAATGACAAAAAATAGTCACTGTTCTTGGTTTTGTTTTAAAATTGGTATAGGGAATTATGGATCTGTTTAATCTGTTTTTCTTATAGGAATAAAATGATCTCCACTAATGTACTCGCCATTGAAAGAATTATAAAGTAAGCAAAAAATTTAGTGTGCTATAGCATAAGTATAATAGTTTGTGTACTGTTATAAGAATAATAGCACTCTTATAGGTAACTGGTGCACTGTTGATTAATTGTTACCATTAATAGTCACACAGTGAAAATAGCATTTTTATTTTTTGTGTAGATTTGGAGGACATTTAATGTAAGAGCTATATTAATTTATATTTTGTCTAAATTACCTTCTTAATGTTAAAGATAATGATTTTGTGATTCTTTATGGTATACCTTGAACATATTTGGAAGAATTAGAATCTAATCAAAGTGAAATTAAGTATGTGTGGAGATTTAGCACTTAAAATAAATATAAAATTATTTCAATTTCTAGTTGATTGTAATGTTATCATTAAATGTAATTTTTTCCTAATTTGCATGACTATATAGCATGGTATGATGCTAATACTCTGAAAACAGTAGATCTTAAATTATTGTTTTCCTCTGGAGATTAGATATAAATTTTTGAACACCAGACTAGGTAGGTGATTTCCTCCTTCACCCTCTGGAGACATAGAGTCTTAGTTATTGCAGCAGCGTAGACCCTTGTGACATAATTGAAGGCCTGTTAGTTCTTGTGGTCAATCAGGCCATCATGATGTAACTAATTAATAACTTTCACAGGATGGTAACATTCTGGAAATTTCAGCTGCACCTTAATGGTCTTCTACTCTCCATTTAATAATAACACAAATGATTGCAAGTCATTTAAATAATGTGCCTTTGTCTTTCACATTTTTTCTATCTATAGGCAACCAAGCAAAGGCATCATTAACTCAAAGGTGGGAAATGTAATGATTGAGGAAAAGATGAGATAATTACTTGGGAGTGCAATTAGCATCATGAAAGAATTAAGAAACAGAAGCTGTTACATTTTTGCAAAACTGCTTAGAGACAAAACATACTGGGTTAGAATGAAAAGCCTTTTCTGAAGAAAAGCCTGACATTACATGCAGTGCTGTTTTCTAAAACAGAAGATGTAGTTTTACCTTGGAATATTTTGTTTTTCATTAATTACTTTTATGTACATGCTTTATTTGTTTCAATACATTTAGATCTCCTTTCGAGATATTATTGAATTATATCAATTCAAATATTTAAAATATTTTTCCATTTTAATATTTCTTAAATTAAGATGCATTTTTAAATTGGTAAATGTTTAATGTAGTTTTTCTTTTCTGAAAAATTTTGTTGACTTGAAAGATAGTATTGCAATAGATAGCCAAAATCAAGAAAGGCAGATCTTTCAATACACTCATTCATTTAACAAATATTTCTTGATATGTCTCCTCTGTGAGGGATACGATTGGCGCAGCTCTGGAGCAGGAGCTGAAGGGAGCTCGACCTGGCTGAAGTGCTGCGTTGCAGCCTCGGACTTCCCTGCCCACGGGCCTAGGGAATCCCTGGCGGGGCGTCTGAAGCAGGGGGCGCGCCCTCCCTGGCCCCTGTCCGTATTATACCACTTTTAAAGAAACAAAACGGAAAAAAAAAAAACAAAAACAAAAAACAACTTCTTACAAATAAAACACAAAACACTTTTTAGAAGTCACTCAACTATGCAATAGTATTTAACTTAGAGCCATACACAATCAACTCCACATTGCCACTTGCAGAACATTTAGGAATGAAAACTTCAAACATATTGTATTATGTAATGAGGCTTTTCTCCCTTCGTTTTTGTTGTTCCTTCCGCACCGAACAACAAAGGTTGGGTGCCCTTCCCGGACCAGCCAGGGGGGGCACGGGGGCCAGGCAGGATGGTGAGTGTCCAGGGCTGAAAAACGCACACCAGCCGGGAGTCTGTCCAGAAGAATCTCAGTTTAATGGAGGAGGAGAACAGATATATAAGGGGGCGAGTGAGCGGGAAAGAAACAAAGAAAGGAGAGGAGATACCTGCAGGGCCAATCACCTTAAAGGTAAACAGCCCATGCAGCACACATCAAAGCCTGCAGGACAAAGGTCTCCTAAGATTTGATGGTGGCCAGAGCTGCTCACGTTCACAGAAGTCGAATGGGCCAATCCTAGGCCACCACCTTGGTGGTACCACTGGTGAGGGGGGCTTATGCCCCGAGGGTGGTGTTGTTGCGGTCACCATCTTAAGGTGTGTCCGTACACGTTTTCACTTTATCTTTTCAATTGCAAACATAACACAGGCTATGGTTAAATAAAATCGTAGAAAATGAAAAGTAACTTTTCCATCCCAAATGCGGAACAATCCCTGCCCTTAAAAGAAAAAAAAAAAAAAAAATCTTAAGGAACCGAATTTATGAATTAAATCAATTGTGTAGCTACAGCAAAGCTTTTAAAGGAAAACTGATGAGAAAATACTCTACAACATTTAGATACTCTGTTTTAACCATGCTCCAAACACAAACAGAAACCTCAATCTGCAACTAATTATGTGTATGTAGTGCACTCATCAAACTGAATATCGTATGAAGCTGCTCATGCTTTTTTAATCTGTTGAAATTCCCTCTCTTTCACTAATCATTCAAATGCCACCACCTCCACAGAAAGGAACTGGATCCCATAAAAAGATCGTGCTTTCCCACCTAATTATACAAATGGATGCACGGTATTTACCTAAACAACCAAGTGAACCTTTACCAAAGTATCACATTAAAGAGATTCTTGCATTATATTTATGTTTATTATTATCGTGGTTGCCCTTTAATAAAATGTACACTCTCAGAATGATCCAATTACTTTACATTTTTCACCCTAGAACACCAACTTAGGGCCGCCCACGGAGCCAGCGCCGCTGCCATGTCTGCCATGTCTTCCGGGGCCAGCGTGAGCGCCCTGCAGCGCATGGTGGAGCAGCTCGAGCTGGAGGCCTGCGTGAAGCCGATCCAGGTCTCTCAGGCTGCTGCGGAGCTTCAGCAGTACTGCATGCAGAACGCCTGCAGAACCAGCTCTGCTGGTTGGTGTTCCAGCTGGAAGCAACCCCTTCCGGGAGCCCAGATCCTGTGCTTTACTCTGAAGACTGGGAAGAAGTCTGTTGAGGAATGCCTTCAAGCGCAAAGTAGTAATGAATGACAGACTCCAAGTCTCAAGAAAACACTTTTATTTAGCCAAATGACTGAGATTTTTCAGACCTTTCCTGTGGCCTGGTCTTACAGCCAAAATTCTACAGAAATTAATGATTTTCTACTCAAATAAGGAAGCTGAAGAAATAGAATTGTTTTAAATAGTAAACTTGTTTAGAAAGATTCATGTTATGATGTATATTAGGTTGCCCCACCTTGTGTATGAAGCAGATTTGATCTCTTTTTAAGTTCCTTTACTTTATAGTTGTGGTTGCACTTTTAAAAAGATCCTCCATTATATCATACCTTTAAAAAATGTTTAAAAATCTTTTAAATGACCTACATACAGAACATTGCAAATAGTTAAAAACAAAGTAATGTAAAAATATTATAACCTAAAAGAATTCTTCATGTCACAAGTGTTTTGCTTTGGTGATGTGCCTTTGATTTAATTTGGGATAATTTTAGAAGGATACTTTGTGTTTGTAATAATCTTTGAAGAGCTTGGAAACAAATTCTGCTTAATTCATCATTTTCTATGATGGCAAAAAAAAAGAAAGAACACCAACTTAGATACAACACACTTCCATCTCACTGGACATAATAAAGATTAATATCGTTGCATCTTCCTTGGGAAACAAATTTATTAAAAAATCAGCTCACCTGCACATTAGCATGTCTTGGTTAGAGGCTGTTAAAGTGGTACACAGAGTCTGTTTCTTCCTAGAACTGGAACAGTGTGAGAGGGGTGAAGAATATTTTAAGATATCTACTGAAATGTGTCATTTTGACTTTAGAATAATTTATAAAAACTTTACATAAAATTTTTCATGTTGTTTTTAGTACTCACCTTTCCTTCATTTGTTTTAGAAATATCCTTTGAAATATTTGTCAAAAGGATATTTTAATGACATATGCCTTGAAATAAAAATATACTAATTTCATAATTCCTATATTTATCAGACATATGAAGGTATTCTGAAACAAGTAAGTAATTTATTCATACAAGGTGTATGATATTTGAAAATCATTTCAACTATGTCATTGACCTTTCATTTCCATTTATCTTTATTCTCAAACTTTTGGTTCTCACTTTGTTTTCTCACTCTTTGCAGCCTTAAAATTAAGCAGAAGCAGATTTTATATTTTCTCTTCTATTTGTGACTTTTGGCTCTTTTCAACTAGTATGACTAGAAGCAAATGCATAAGATGTCTCTTCAGAGTGGCAATAACAGGGAAGCCAAGGGGTTCTTTGCTATGTAGTATTTTGGAGTAGAAATATAGTAGACTTTGAAGAAAGAAAATACACTACCACACCACTCACCAGCTACATGCTTTTGGAAAAGCCATGGACTTCTCTGAGTTTCCATCTACTTATTTAAAATTATTTTTAGTTTTATATTTGAGCATACTAAGATAAAGCACTATGCCTAACTCATGTAGATAGATACCTACTGAATAATACTTGCCTTTTCTACCAGGCAAACTGTTCTTCTTTTTCTATTTTATCACAGGATTTTAATTACTGAAGACAATCAATAGGAAAAAAATGCTATACTGAATTCATTATTCTTCTGATTTTCTTTTTTTTTTTTCTGATTTTCTTTTGTTTTCAGATTTAGTCATAGTGTTAGTGTATATTGGGCCAGACTCCAATAGAGTCCTTTCTCCATGTGAACAAGCAAGGTACTCAAGTGATCAATCAGCTATGAAATGAGAAAAATCATCATGTTCCAAAGTTAGCAAATCAGAAGTGCTATCACTGGATGTTTATTGGAATGCCAATCTGGAATATTGTAGATTTCTTAAAAGTGAACATTTACATGACTGAGAACATTGTCCTTTAGAGTGCTGATTAGAGACTTTAGTGATTCAATTTACTCAGAACCATAACCTTACTGGCGCAATTCTCTAACCAAGCAAATGAAGCACTACATCTATATTTCAATAATTTCAGTATATCATTGTCATTCTCAAAAATGAATCCTCTTAGTGAAATAAACATATGGTTATCTATATCCATTGAAAATATATTAATACATTCTTCTGTACCAATATCTAAGAATATAAATACAGATATCTGTATTTATATATGTTATATATGTGGTTTTTACCTAGCCCTGGATTATGCTTTCCAAGAACACTTCAAACCACAATCAGATCTAAGTAATGTAATTGCAGCTTTAACTTCAATTTTCTCCCATTTCAATACTTATTTTAATTAATTAATGTAGCATTGGGAGAGTTTTGACTATTTTTCCCTCATGGTATTGTGGCTAAGAAATCTAAGGAAATGAAAACCTTCCTCTCTTTCCACTGGAATTGCACCAAAAGTTAAAAATATGAAGAATAACTGATTGAAACCCAACTATGCCTCATCCAACACTGTTTCTTTTTGAAAAATTTTTTAGTTGTCAGTGTACCTTTATTTTATTTATTTATTTATTTATTTATTTATCTATTTATATGTGGTGCTAAGAATCATTTCAAGTGCTGAATGTTCTAATTCAAAGCTATGAAAAATCTAGACCATGGCACCACTCAGGTTCATGGTGGAGGTGAGACCTGTTGCCATCTCTTAAAACTTCGGTCCACGCTTCACAATCCTACCCAGTGAGTAGGTAGAGAACCCATACATATACTACAACACAGTACAGAAACTTGTTTCTGATCACTAGTCTCATGCATGTATGTGTATGCAGAATAAGAGAAAGAAATCTACAGGATTTCTTGTAGCCTTTGAACTAAGTTATTCACTCAGATCCACAAAAAAAAGGAGCAAAGTATGGGTTTGTATCTTTCACAACATGGTGATCACGGATACCAAAAACTGTGGCTTATATGATGATCCAAAATTTGTTAATAGGATCACCAGTTTAGCTACATGCTTCGTGTGTGCGCGTGCACAGTGTGTGTGTGTGTGTGTGTGTGTGTGTGTATTTGTACAGCGTGAAAAGAGTTTGGGGTCAAAAAGTTAACTTTCTACTTTTGTTGTTTTTCAGTATACATGTCAGTAGGGTGTTTTTTGACATATAATACATACACAGGGTGCAACCCATCACTATTTTCTTGTGGTTGAACAAGATGTGGAGTTACACTGGCCATATATTCATAGATAAGTATAGGAAAGTTATGTCCAATTCATTCTAGTGTTTTTCCTATTCCCATTTCCCCTCCCTTCCCTTTATTCTCCTTTGTCTAATCCAGCACACTTCTATATTTTCCCTCCTTACCCTCTATTGTTATGGGTTAGCAACCACATATTAGGAATTTGACCTTCAGTTTTTTGGGACTAGCTTATTTCACGTAACATAACCTTCTCCAGTTCCATCCATTTACCAGCAAATGCCATGATTTTATTCTTCGTTATAGCTGAGTAATATTCCATTGTGTATATGTATATAACTCTCTACTTTTACACTAAAATTTTCAAATATGTGAGAATGGTATTGTATACATGATGACGATGATGGGGGGAGTAACCAGGGATTGAACTCAGGGGCACTGAACCACTGAGCCACATCCCCAGCCCAACTTGGTGTTTTATTTAGAGACAGGGTCTCACTGAATTGCTTAGCACCCCACTTTTTCCCCCCATAGAAAGCAGAAAAATAATTTATTCCAAAAGATGACAGAAGTAAGAAATTCATCCTGAAGGTACAGCGTGGTGTAAATCTGGGACAGGTCTCCTCTCTGAGCACACGCTGCTCCTCACGGACAGACTGGAGCCCTCCCGCCCCCCGCCCCACGTGCCCTGCTGCAATTTTTAAGCACACAGCTCCACACCTGCAGACTCCAAAGTCAGAGGAGCTCTGTCCAGACAAGAGCACCTCGTCTCTACAAGAGCGAGGATGCATAGAGCAGTCGGCACAGCTCATGCTGGGGAGGCACGTCATTCATCTGAGTGAAAAGGTGAAGAAAAAGTACTGCACTGCCGGTCAGGGCTTCAGAGGAGGTGGGAGGTGTGGGCACAGGTGCCCAAGAGGCGAGTCCAAGATCTGGGTCTGGAGGCAATCTGCAGCTAGGAGGCATTCTCCTCGCGACCTCATGAAGGGCACTGCGGGGGCCCTCTTCCTCCTCACGGCCAGTGGAACCTCAGATACTAGATGGTTTCATTTTTCAACTGTGGTCCAAAGAGAGGGTTGAGCTGGGCCAGAATTGCAATCAGCCAAAAGAGAGAGAGCAGCAAACTGAACAGGTCACCAACGTGGTGATGATGACTCCGCGGTTGGGGCCCTTGGGGATGAACCAGGGCACCAGGAGGCTCACGAAGCCCCAGAACACGCTCATGACAAACAGAAGCACTGTGAGGCCGTGGTATGCCTTGGTGGCCGCGCAACACCCGCCCTGCGGTGCCCTGCTGGGTTCGCCTCCCCCAGCACCTCCCTTTTGCTGAGGCTGGCTATGTCCTCACTATCCTTCTGCCTCAGCTTCCCAAGCTGCTGGATTACAGGCGTGTGCCACTGCATCCCGCTGCATGATTTGGTAAACGAAATATTTGCTTTCATCTATGTAATACAAGTTCAGAAAATTAAATGAATTAACTTTACGTTTTTTTTATTTAGTTAATCACTGGGTATATATTGAGTATCTACTGTGTTATCGGCATTGTGCAAGGAACTCAGAAGACGCATACCCTTGAGGGAAAAAGAGAAATGACCGTCTACTTAGACAACTTTATACTAGGCTCAATGAGGCACTTCAATGACATCATCTCATTGAAGTCTGACAACTCCAGGAAGTGGGTGTGTTGTCATTCCATTTCACAGGTGGAGAAGGAGACTCAGGAAGTTCCATAACTTGTCCGAGATCATTTATAGTAGTGGAGTCATACTCCAGTCTAGTCCTTGCTGACCATACCATCTGGGTCTTTCCCACAAGATTGCAGTTTGGGGGAAAAACGAGTTCAGATGAATTAGTTGATGGATAGCACAAGGCAGCAGATTATACCTACATGATTAGGGCAGGTGGGGTTGGGGAGGGAAGGGCTGCCTAAAGACTTCCTGAGAGAGGCAACCCTGAGGCCCAGGACAGGGGTGCAGAAGAATGTCCCATATGATGTTGGCCTCGGACAGTAGTGAATTTGAGCAAAGACCACAGCAGTGTGCCCTGATGTCAGCAGAGTGGGCCTGCAAATGAGGTATGGGAAGCCATACAGAGCTGTCTAGGCTTCATGAATTGGCACTAGGAAACCCTCCCTGGATTTCCTTTGCTCAAGTTGATTTTTAGGGTTTTTTTTTTTAACTTCTAAAGAAACCATCCATTTCTATTTGCTGAAAGTCAACATAACTTTTTATAATAGTTATCAACAGCCATATGATTATTGTGTATCATGTAGAAATTAGTACAATATAATACACAGATATATAAACTGTGAATTCTTAGGAGTTTCTTGGTTCAAGTGAATGTGTACTTTTCAGGGTAGCTGTAGACTATCATCATCCTGTAATATTATTCCCATTATATGCATAACTCTCCAAAATTCTAATTACTTTATTGGACAATATTAAGCCCTTCTTTTCATATTTGGTGTTATTTTCTGAGGCTGAATTAATAATAACCATTATTCATAATTCCATTAATTACTTCCTTTGACTAAAGCAAACTTTGCAGTTACTGATGGGTCTCTTTAGGGCTAATTAACACACAATCTTAAATACAACCCTCATGTCTGTTAGCAAAATGCACTTTTACCTTCCTAGTACCTGATGTAGAGTATTTTTAGCCTAAGAAAGTAAGAGATGCTTGAATTGCTGTATATTTAGTTTAATCATCAAAGCTTCCATAGAGTTTAATAATTTTTGTTCTTGTCCTTATCCAAACAAAACTGCCCTTTTCCAACATGTATTTTAAGAGAAATATAACAAGTGTTGATTAAAGAAACAAAATGGGAGACATTGATAATCAGTAGATGATATAGAATTATTTTTAATCTTAAATTATATTGACCAATATTACTACCTTTTAACCAATTAATCAATCGATGTTTTAGTGCTGAACTATTGGACCTCAGACATTTGTTACACAATGTGCCTCTTAAGTGTGATTTTGGAGCACTGAGGGAAGGCAAAGACAGCTGGAAGTCAGTTTCCTTGTTATTTCCAGGGTCTAATTTTGTACTCCTATGAATTGAAAGATTGCAAAACACATTGATTGAAAAGAAAAAAGAAAGTTTTTCTTGATTTGAGATTTGATGTGATTTTAAAGTAATTGCTTTTGTACCAAATCCAGGACTACATAAGACGAGTACAAATTTATCATCATGTATGTTATACTTAAAACCACTTCCTATACAACTGAAATATGATAATTTAAAAAACTAATATTCAGAAGGTTGCAAATGGCTGCTTTTCAGTGTCTTTTAGAGTGGCAGTGCTTATTCTGGAAACTTTTTTCTGGCCCTTTACTTCATGACATCTGGTAAAGTTTACTGATAATCAAAGGCTGAATAACTTATAACATCTACAATCAGTATGCAATCAAATCTGATGAAAAAATATTTACACATGGTTCTTACATTCCTATATTTAAAAGTGAACTATTTTAAAGATTACTATTTAAAACTTTATTCTGTAGATGTTGAACTAGAAATGTTTTTTGTTATCAATACCCCAGTACAAATATGAATATGTAAAATTAATCTGGTGTTAGCAATGGCATTTAAAATCCAGGTCTTTATGTTTGATTTTGTTTTGTTCTTGCCTTTACTCTGATACTGATTTGGGGGTTAATATAAATATTTTGAGGAAAAAACTGTATTTTGCAGATTTACTTCTAAAGACTTGACATCCAAAATGTTACTAAATGAAATTTAATTGCTTTTTATAAAAAAAGGACATTTTACAAGACTGTGTAATCATTTTAGAATAATGGCTGGCCTCACTAATAGACATTAAATGGGATGCTGGGTGTTCTGGCAATGTGACCTAGGAGCTAGGTTTGCATATAAAAGTGTAATTTCTATCCCTGCTGAGTGGATTTTTAAATCTCAAAATACTTAGTTCTGTCAAATAATTTATTTTGTTGACAGAATAAAGTTGAGAATATACAACCTCACACACATTAAGGTGAACTAGGTCACACTATTTATCATCAGGTGAATCAGAAAAAGTTGAATACAAACTTATGTGATTTCTTCTTTATTTTATAGTATTTCAGGGACACTATTAGAAGTCTACTGTTTGGTGACTCTTATATTTATAAGACACTTCATCAACTATTTGCTCTAATATAAATTATAAAGTATGTCTTAGCAGTTTATGGCTCTTGCCCTCAACATGACATTACTTATGGTGGTGAAAGGCCTCTTGATGTGTAGTTCTTATGCATTATAGTGATTGATACCTTCCTTAAGTAACTTGGAACACTTTTCTAGAAATATTCCAGATCCCAGAGGAAATAAGTGTAAAAAAGGGAAAAACTAATGTAAGCGAATGAATAATAAGCACTCAGCTCAATGGCAGGTAACAAGTGCTTTCTGCTTATTAAATATAAATTGTTGTACAATTTTTTAAAGATGTCTTTTAAAATTCATTATCTCCTACTTAGAACCATTTCAAGTATTTTCTACAACAGTCATTAAAAAAATGGGATATGAACAAAGAATGAAGGTACCATTGATCACTTCCCACTTTTTCTGACTGTCTATTCCCAGCCTAGGATGGGGGCTTTTCAACAGGTTTTCATTTCTACTGAATGATGTTGACAGTCACAAATCAAGGTAATGATGACGCATGGTTCATGGTTTTGTGACAAATAATGGTTCAAACAGCAATCAGTGCCATGGGATTGTGTCTGCTCTTAATGCCCTATCCCTGATAGTGTAGATATAGTGCCAATCACAAAATCTTCAATGATTCAGAGGAAGCTTGTTTCTTAATTGTTTCATTTCCTAAGACTTTTTATCACAAGTGGGTCCTGACCCTGATTGACCTATTCTCCCCAGTAGAGTAAGAGAATCTCATGACTGTTGGCCTGATGTCTTCTTTTTTGTTGTTGTTGTTGTTGTGCTGGGGATTGAACCCAGGGCCTTGTGTTTGCAAGGCAAGGAGCTATATCCCCAGCCGGTTTGACTTCTTAATATAACTCAAAACAATGTTCTGACTAGGTCATGTTGAACAGTGGAAAGTTATCATAAAGGCATAATTACAATCAGCATTTTTGACAGCTGATTTGTTACTAAAATTCATTTTGCAGAGGAGAAAGTGTTCAAGATTATCACATGCACTAAACTCCTAGAAGTATATTAATTTGATTATGTTATAGAGAATATGAATGTACTTTAAACCCTTTGAAGTGAATACTTCTGATTTACACTATCACATGGTTTTATCTCTTTGAATTTTATTGTCTTTAATTTAAAATTGATGTTTAACTTTCCAATTTAAAGTTATTGGATTTTCCTTCTTTGTACGAATTTCATTGTGACATTTTTCATTTAATTTAGTGATTGACAAATAGACATGCTTACAGGAGGATCTTTGATAGACTCGACATAACACCAGTCACAATGTTCCTAAACAGAGGAAGTTTGTTCCATTTCCCTAAACCACAAGGGAGTTCTTTCACCTCTGGGTGAGGAACTACTGTGAACAGAATTATGTCTCCTCAAAATTCATGTTAAATTCTAATTCCCAATATATGATATTATTTGGCCTTTGGGAGATAATTTGGTTTAAATGAGGTCGTCTGAGTGAGGACCCTGTAACAGAATTAGTATCCATAGAAGATAAGTCAAAACAAGGTCTCTGTCCTTCTCCTCCTCCCCTTGCCCCTCGACTTCCTTCTGCTCCTTATAGTTATCCTCCTCCTAGTTATCCTCCTCCTCCTCCACTTCCTCCTCCTCCTCCTCCTCCTTTTCTCTCTCTCTCTCTCTCTCTCTCTCTCTCTCTCTCCCTCTCTCTCTGTCTCCCTGAACCTCTCCCTATTACCTGATAATAAGGCAGCCCTCTGCAAGTCAGAAAGAGAGCTCTTACCAGGTACCTAATGAGAGGGGAGGTCAACTTGATCTTCAATTTCCCAGCCTCAAGTACTATAAGAAATACATTCTGTTGTTTAAGCAATTCAGTTGTGGCACCTTGTTATGGCAGTTCAGACTAACACATTAATAAAGAAAAGAGTTGGGTTGCAATTGTGGCTCAGTGGTGGGGTGCCTGCCTAGCATGTGTGAGGCACTGGGTTTGATTTTCAGCACCACATACAAATAAATAAATACATCAACAACTAAAAAAATTTAAAAAAAAGAAAAGTGTTGCACTATTTGTTTCCTACTTTATTTGTGATTTTTGGCCTGACCAGCCAGTTCTCTTTCACAATAGCCACAATTTCTACATCCATGTGTTCAACCCCTGTCAAACCACAATAATGGTCCCTCATAGACCATAAAACTCTGGGTCTGCAGCTCTTCATTAACTGTTCCCCAAAAGAGAGTTTAATACTTCCCATTATTCTTGTTTACAAATGTCTTTTAGTTATTTGCATTTATCAAACTAACTTTAATCACATTTAACACAGATGCTTATTAATATTCCAAGTTCTTAACTGTTTTAAATGTTGACTTACCAATATCCGTCGATTTCCAATTTAGTAGTTACAGTAATCTATACAAAAAGTTAATTTTTGTAACTAAATGTTATGTTGCCAATGTTTATGTATTTGTTTTTGCTTTCCGGTCAATTAGTTAACTTCAATTTCCAAATGAAAAATGCTTACATCTTAGTGATGAGTGGTTTTATTCAAATCTAGTCTCTGCATTTTAGTGAACATTATTTACTACAAAAACTTAATGCCATCCTTGTTTTTCTAAATAATTTTATTTTAAAGTTGCTCTTAATTTCATTAAATTTTGAAGAGCTATTTAATAAAATATTATCATTTACCTAATTTTAGAAACTCTTATAATTCTATTCATTTGGATTTTAAGCCATTTTTTTGTTTTCCTAAAATCTCATATTAATCAAGCTCATGTGAAATTTATCATGTCACCCTTATTTCCAATAGACTATTATTAAAAATATAACAAATTTATTTGGTTTTACACATAAAATAGTAGATAAAATGCAAAATAGTTTATTATGTTCATATGCAGCACTGTCGCCACATAATATATTCACTGAGAAGCACAGGTTTAAAAAAGTGAACATAAGAATTTAATGTTAATATAATTAATGTTTTCAAAAATGTTATGATAGTAAATTTCATTTTTCCCATGAGTTATTCACAGGTGTAGAACTGAATTGCAGATAGGAAACTGCCAAAAGATTGTGTTCTTATATGTAGTGGGATTTTTTTCTTTCTTTCTTTTATTTGGGGGGCGCTGGTACCAGGACTTGAACTCAGGGGCACACGACCACTGAGCCACATGCCCAGCCCTATTTTGTACTTTATTTAGAGCCAGGGCCTCACTGAGTTGCTTAGAACCTCCCTTTACTGAGGCTGGCTTTGATCTTTTTATTTTTTATTTACTTATTGATTCGTTGAACACAAATGGAGTACAGCTATTGTTTCTCTGGTTGTACACAAAGTAGAGTCACACCATCTGTGCGTTCATGCATGTACACAGGGCAATGGTATCTGTCACACATTCTGTTCTGTTATTACTCTTACACCCCC
>JAJEJO010001485.1:0-38380 GCA_020662805.1 Glaucomys volans | reverse complement strand
TCTCTGTGCCTTCCTCAATCCCAATAACTCTTAAATTTGGTCTTTTCATGATGTCCCATATTTCTTGGAGGTTTCGTTCATGATTCCTAACCATCTTCTCTGTTTGTTCGACTTTGTTTTCAAGATTAAATATTTTGTCTTCATTGTCTGAGGTTCTGTCTTCCAAGTGATCTATTCTGTTAATTATGCTTTCTATTGAGTTTTTAACTTGGTTTATTGTTTCCTTCATTTCCTTGTTTCCTTCAAGGATTTCTGTTTTTTATCTCTGTGCTGAAATGATTTTTTGCTTCCTGCAATTGCTCTATTAGCTGATTAATCATAGCCTGAATTTGCTCTCTTGTCACATCATTCTCTTCTTGGATCATTTTAATTATGAACATTCTGAACTCCCTTTCTGTCATTCCTTCTACATGCTGTCTTTGGGTTCTCTTGATATATCATCTAGGTTTGTTTGGGACACTTTCTTCCCGTGTTTTCTCATGTTGCTTGTATCTTCCCCTCTAGTAATGCGAATCCTAGGGATTGCAATTTCCCTGTGTAGACTTAAAGTGTCCCTGCAGATTTCCAGTAACTCACCTGATGTTTGAGAGGTGCTTGATCAAGCGGTGACCCAAGAAAGGTGCTGTCCCACTACCTCCAGGTTGAGAATGATCAATGCTTCTGGGCAGAGGCAGCCTGGTGTTATAGAGTATGCAGACTTTGTTAAGGGAGTTCTTCTCTGACTAGAAACAATGGTATTTATACAAGGAATTTAGTGTTCAAAACCAAAGTGTAGCCCAGAGCTGCTGGGGTCGCTGGTTTCCGGCGGGGAGTGTGAACCACTCCCCCCTCCACGCCATTTTGCAGCTTCCCTGGCAGAGAGCGACCATCTCTGGCTGCCTGAGTCCTCGGAGCTGAGGTCCGGTCTTCCGAGCCACTGTGCTGCAGCTTCTGGAGAGGTCTGGCCGGGAGCCGCTGAAGTCACTGGCTCCAGTGGGAGCTTAGGGCCTTTGGCGCCATTTTACAGTGTCCCCAGGAGAGGGCAACCACCTTCCACCACCTCAGGCCCCAGCGAGGAGTTCAGGCCTGCCTGGGCTCTCAAGCCCAGTGTCTCCATCACTGAGCACAGTTCTGTGCCCCCACCCTAACTTGGTCTAGTGCTCAGGTCCACACCCTGGCCCTGGGGTCTAGAACCTTGCTGTATCTGATTATCTATCAACACCAGGCTGCCTCTGTCCAGAAACTTTGATCATTCCCAACCTGGAGGTAGTGGACAGCACCTTTCTTGGCTTTGATCTTCAGATCCTCCCGCCTCAGCCTCTCAAGCCACTGGGAGTACAGGCGTACACGTGTACCACTGCCCCGGGCCCTTTCTTACAATCAAGTATTGAATTGTTTAATGATCATTCACACATTAAGTGAATGTCATCTTCTTGTTTGTCAAATTCACCAAGAAGTTGTTGGGAAGTTTTGTGACAACTACTTGTCATCACTGAAGCCTCCCAGGAGGTGGACTTCCAGCCTTCCACTTTGAGCGAGATCAGAAAAGGACTGTATGGAGTTCATGATCACGGGGACCTCGGCACTGGTTCAGTTTCATCACCAAGTGTCAGTCAGGTAGCACCATTATCTGCGGAGGTGATGAGCTCAGACCAGCTCCCGGAGGGACTGCGGCAGGTGCATTCGCCGCCTGTCAATCAGCAGCGGCACCACTGAGGAGGCAGCCCTGGCAGGTCCAGGGAAGAAGCGGCGTCCAGACACCGCCGCCCCAGAGATACGTTAAATAACTTGTTACTGTTCATGAGCCCTGAGGCTCCGTTTTTCAGTGTTTTCTCTCTGTATTACGTTTTGGTTATTCTTGTCTAGTACAGCTTCACTTTTCCTTTTCTGTTCTACAAAGCTTTATCAATGTATGATCTATCCAGAGATTTTTAAAAACTTCTTATAAAATTTTCCTCTTTAAAAGTTCCATTTGATTCATTTGTGTATCTTTCATTTCTCTCTTGGTCGTGGTTATATTTTTCAAATGCCTAAGATCAGTAGGAGGTTTTGATCAGATAATGGAGATGGTACATTTTCATGTTGCTATTTTTAAAAAGAAATATTATGATTTTCCCTGATAGGCATTTTGATTTCTTTAGTTTGATTATCTGTTTTTCATGTTTTGCTAAGATTGGCCTAGAGATCATTTATCCCCATTAATTAAAGTCCACTTCTTCTGATTTCAAAGTTTGATGCTCCCAGCCCAGGAATCAATTTGCATTCTCCACTTTTGCTGATAGGCCCAGTGGATCTTGGAATTAAGCAGTTCACAGTTTATAAAAAGAACAAATAAAAACAAAAGAACAAGAAGAAACTTTTTGATAAACCCTCTGAAAAGATCTCAATCAAATCTTTTTTTCTGGGTTTGTATGTGGACGCTTGCAGGGACTTCGCCCAGGGTCAGTCCCTGCCTGTTGTCCTCCTTGTCTTCCTGCTGCTACTTCCAGACAGTGTCCACTATCCACCTACCAAAGGTGAAATGAAACTTTAAAATGATTTTTCCTGACTACTTTTTGTAGGAGAGGTCACACAAAATATCCTTTTAAAGGAAAACTTTATGTAGAGGTTAGAGACTCAGTTTAGATCCATACCAATTTTATATGTCCACTGATTACAAGGGCTTGATTGCACTTGTTCTAGAGGTAAACATTCATGATGTGCTTATGTTCAGATTATTTCACTGCTCCAATTGTAAGTTTGCAAAAGGCACAATTTATGAACTTTTGAAGTTATTAATAGTGGAAGGAACAAAATACTCAAAAGATTTTATCTGTAGAAATCATTCTTATCCTATAACCAGTAAACAGGTCTCTGTCTTTACTTAGCAAAGTCTGATTAAGGAAAAGAATGCAGAAAATAGAGAATGAAGTTGATTTCATTCACATTTTAGAAGTCTTGCAAATGTGGATGGAATTCCAAGTAGGAGCAAATTTAAGAGGCACTGTTAATTGTAAAGTAAATGTGGTAAATACCCTACTTAAACCTGATGCTGAAGGAAGTAATGGAAATGATTTAGTAGAGAGAAAGATCGTGGGGGAGAGATACCAAGAATCTCTTGTAACAAACACTTGTGACAATCTGTCAGGCACGTCCTCAGAGTAGTGAATGTGAAATGTATCATTACCGCCAACTACCATTTGCATCCAGTGCTCTTCTCAAAATATAAATCCTATCATGTCACCCTCTGATTAAAACTTTCAGGGACTTCTCATTGTCCTCAGAAAAAAGAGACCTTTGCTGTGGCTTATACATTTCCACATCATCTCTTTGTCATCTGCAGATTCACGTCACAGATCTCTCAAGCTTGCTCAGTGTCACATCTAAATGGATGTCATTCTGTTCTTTGAAGAGTGTAAGTTCTTACCCTCAACAGGGCCTTTGCACAGGCTGTTTTGACTGCCTGGAATGTCCTTCCCTATGAAGCTTCGGACCACTTCACTTTCCCACTTCTTCATTCCCTTTACCTGGCTATTCATTCTTCAGATCTCAAACTAACGTTCATCACTTTGTGGGAAATCTACTGCACTTTCTCAAGTTTTATTGAAATGTTTTACTTCCCTTTCTAGCAGGTATCTGCTTTTCAATTGTGTTTTTATATTTATTATTTTGTCATTGACATTGTTATCCCGTTCCCTCTAGGCTGTAAATTCTGTGAGAGCATTACTGTATATCTATATCTATACATATCTATACACACATACACATATATATGTATATATGTATATATATATATATTTAACTCATCTTCTTCAAAATGTTAACACTTCCATGGTACATGTTCAATTGATGGATTGATTCATCCATCAATGCTGGATGAATGGTTGGGTAGGTGGCTATTGTTGTAATGAATGGACTAGGATAAAATGGTTTTGCTCATCTTCAAAAGGTACAACACAAGAAGAGAAATAAGACGAGGAAGAGGAAGAAGAGGATAAGGAAGAAGAAAAGAAGGGAGGAGAAGGAGCCCTTGCAAGCTCCCTGGAAGCCTATATTTTGGGGTTGTTGCTACGAGAAGGCGCACGGTAAAAGACAAAAACAAACCCGAACGAAAGCCTACATAGCACATCTAAAATCGGCAGAGCGACTTGGGAGGGTCCTTCAAGCCCCTTGCCGCCTTTGGCGCCGCCCACCTTGGGGGTGCGGTGCGGCCTCCACGGGTCCTCGGCTCAGGTGGAGGCGTCCTGGGCGGGGCCGAGGGGACGTCGGGGGCGGGGTCTGGGTGCGTCCTGGACCCAGCGTGGTGGGCGGGGCCGAGCCGGTCGCCCGCGGCGCGCTGCCTAAGCCAGGAACTTGGTCCGGCTCCCTGAGGAACCGCGCGCTTGGACGAGTCTGCGGCGGCCGTGGCGGATGCCGGTGAGTGGCTGCTGCTGCTGCTGCGGTGACGGTGGCGGGATCTGCGGCTTAAGGTCGCCTGGGGCCGGGCCATGCCGGGCAGTGGATAGCGCAGAGGCCACCAGGGCCACCGCCTCCTCGTGCCGCTGGAAGCCGCACCGCTTCGGCTCCGGACGGACCCCCAGCCGCGTCTGTGTCCAGAGGCGGTCGAGGCCGAAGTGAGGAAGTCGCTCGGGGACCTGGAGCCCACCTTGCTTCGCAGAAAATGCCGGAAGACCCAGGTTAAGGTGCGTCTCACGGCGTTTTAAAAACGATCTTTCCAGCGTTCTTCATGGAAGCTGGATGGTAGCTTTAATTAATCTCATTGTACAGATGAATAAATCTAAAATGCTGAGTATTAAAGGGAGCGTGTTTTCATGAGGACAAGTCTCAGAAATTCCTGCTACTTTTGCAGAACTGTTCCCCTTAATTGTACTTCCCGAGTGTGCCTATAATATGTGGTAATTAATTAAGAAGTCCTGATCCTCATCTTTCACTGACCCCAGTTAGTAAGCATTAAAAACAATACTCTGTGGGCCATAAAGCACACATTTCAAGGGTCAGTGATTAAACAGTGCTACTTAAAATATCATAAACAAATGCTAATTAGCAAACTTCTAGGATGGACTGGATTATGGAACTGACGATCTGTCAGGGAAACACATTGCAGACTGCTTCTGAAACTGTTGTTTTTTCTCACTCAATAACCTAATTTCGTGAAAACTGTGGGTAGAGATCGATTTCTTCAGCATCACTGGAAGCCCCTGAACATCATTTGGAAGGGTCTTTTTTACATGGCCCTGATTACTTGTATTTAATTCCTCTTAACAGTTGAACAAAATAATAAGTAAAATGCAAAATTCAAAGCTGTCCTATAATTCTGGAGATAAAATGTCTGAAAATCTCTTTGTGAGCACTGTGCTATTCTACTACAATCGTTGATTCTTTAAACACTACACGTAGAGTGGTGTTAGCTGCTTACCAATCAATACACAGCAAGCTACAAAGGGACCCGGAAACGCACTGCCCCCACCAATACAAAATATAACGTAAAATGATGAGTTCTATTCTAATTCCGGAGTAAAATCATGAAAATAACATGCAAATAAAGATCACAAAAGATAAATAAGATTTGTTTAATAAATGCGTAATGCAGATCAAGTACCCTGAAAAGATAAAGGTTTTTAGTTCGCTTAAGGAAGACTTGTCAGGGCAATTCAATTTGGGTTAAAATGTGTACCTGTGAAACAACATATAATAGGAATTGTAAAATAAAGTGTATGTAATATGCAACATCAAGTGCTACCGGTTTTAAAAAGGGAGATAGTATTATAAAGTTGTTTGAAGAAGTTCATTTAGAAAATGTAGATTGGAATTTAAGTGTTTATTCCTCTGTAGGGCTGGGGGCCAAAATTTTGAATGTTGGTTTTTGAGAAAATCTTTAGATGCTATTTGAAGTTAAACTAAAACAGAGAACTTGAAGTTTGAGTTTCCAGTGTTTGTGAATGATGGAGGTTTAGAGTGCAGGCTCTGGACTCAGGCTTCTGTTAGAATCCCAGTTCTCCATGGGCCAGCCCTGTCACTCTGGGTGACTTACTAAAGGTCTCAGTGTCTGTAAAGTGGAGATAATGCAGCACACATTTAGCGTCCATTGCTGGACTTGGAACTGAGAAAATGCTAGCCTGATAAAACAAACTGTAAAATATTCCTTTTTATTTTTTCTATTTTGAGGAAGAATTTGTATATGATTTGTGTTATTTCTTTCATAATATTGGGAGAACTCATCAATGATGACATTTGAATCTGGAGTATTTTGTAAAATATCTTTAATATATATTCAATTTCTTCAATAGATATAGTACTATTGAGGTTTTTAAGAAGTTTTTTCTTGTGTCAGTTTTGGAGAAATAAGATTTCCAAGAAGTGTGCTCACTTGATAGACTTTTTCAAATGTATTGGTATGAAACTGTTTGTAGTATTTTCTTGTATTGTATTTTCATCCATGTCTTTTAAGTGATGCCTTTCCAGTTTTTAATCTAAATGTTGATGATTTCTTCCTTAACCTTCTTTTAGTGACATTTGCCATCTGTTTGAGTAATCAGATTATGGCCCTGTAATTTCTCTCTTCTGTGCTTGTTCTTGTTTCTAAAATTGCTTTGTGATTTTATGTTTTCATTATATATTGACAGTTTATAATTATATGATTTATAAAATACAGAGTAATGTTATGATTTGTGAATATGATATGGAAGAATTAAATCAAGCTAGTTAATATATCCATCCACTCAAATACTTAAGTTTTTTGTTGTTGTGGTAGACATATTTGAAATTTACTCTCTTAGGAATTTTCAATGTACAGTATTCTATGATTAAGTATATATGTCATGCGATGCTGTAGGGTTTTTTTTTTTTTTTTAGAAGAACACAAAACAGATTCTGTATCCTTTGATCATCAACCTCTACCTTCTTCCCACCCCAAGCTTCTATAGTATTTCTCTACTTTTTGTGTTACTCTTTTCCTAACTTTATGAATGAAGCATTTGAAAAGTGAGTTTCTGCATTTCATATTTTTGAGAAACAGTTTAAGTCTGTAGCTCTCCTTGACTCCAGCCTCAGCCTTATGCCTTAAGTTGTAGTACATTTGTAGGATCATTTCATTGGTAAATGTCGGGAGCTGTAAATGAATCATTGTTTTTAACTGTGTAACCCTGGACAGTGAGATGCCTCTCCTGGGAATCCTTCAGTGCAAGGGCACCAAGGGGACACCCATTTGCAGATGGCTCCTGTTGATAGTGAGAATTCCATGCTTGTCAAGGAATTTACTAGCTCAAAAGCCTTGAATTCAAATCGCAGCAGCTCTTAGGTAGAAGAGGTGGACATAAACAGATAAGCCCTCAACTACGCTGTTTTGTTCACGATTTCTCATCCTGTTTACATCAAGAAGCCTTTGGAGGTCCTAGGCTTGCAGCAGTTCAGAGCAAGACTGGGCCGGGACTCCCTGTCCCTTGCCACGACCCTCAGGCATCATTATGCCAGGCTCCAAGCCTCCGCCTCAACCCCGCTGGTGCAGCCTGCGTCCATCCAGCAGCTCGTGACCATGGGCCATGGCCGCCGCGGGGAGTGACCGGCTCCTGCGTTTTGCCTCTGGCCCTGGGTGGTTCGTCTCGCTGCCCACTGCTCCTCACTGGACCCCATGCGGGAGCCGGCCGCCTGCCGGGAAACCCGGTGCAGGGCCTGGGCGGTGTCGCTTGGACATGCCGGTCTCTGAGCTTGTTGGCACGGAGCAGCTCGGAAGATAAGGTGACGATCCACTTTATAAACAGAGATGGTGGAACATTAACAACCAAAGGAAAAGTTGGTGACTCTCTGCTAGATGTTGTGGTTGAAAATAATCTCAATATTGATGGTTTTGGTGTCTGTGAGGGAACCCTGGTTTGCTTTATCTGTCACCTCATCTTTGAAGAGCACATATATGAGAAGTTAGATACAGTTACTGATGAAGAGAAGGACGTGCTGGCTTATGGACTCAGATCACGACTGGGCTGCCAAATCTGTTTGACCAAATCTATGGACATTATGACTGTTGGAGTACCTAAGGGTGGGGCTGATGCCAGACAAGCTATTGAAGTTGGCAAGAATTCTCTATTGACGGTGGCAAGAATTCCTAAACTAGGATAAGAAGAAATATTTTCATAAAATTTTACCTATTTTTGTAATTCTTAATATAATTGAATGAGAACATGGCTGAACAGATTTATTATTATGACTAGTCTTGCCATTTTACTTCACCTTGTATAACTTGAATTTTATGGTATTAAACATGCAATTTTTGCTTTGGTTAAATTACAAAAATGTCAGTCAAATATTAGAAAATAGCTGATAATGATAAGAATCTTACATATTTAACCTTATTTGTGATTAGTGACTTTTAGCACAGTATTACTATATAATCTTTTTTTTTTTTTTTTTGCGGTGCTGGGGACTATATAATCTTATGTGTGCTTATTTAGAAGGCAGGTTAAGGTAAGATTGCCCTTGCTTGATGTGGATGAAGGCAGAGATCTAAAGTGGCTTGTCCAGGGTGGTATGACTAACTAGAAAATTTGTACTAGAACCTGCATCTTATTATTTTAAGTTAGTTTTATGTTCAGATTAATACTGGAGAAATTATAAACATCTTACTTTTAGCACTAATTAAATGAAAATGTGTGTGAAAAAATATTCAGTGAACTGCTTAATTTCCAAGATAGCTATTAACTTTATAAATAAATATTTCAAAATTTTGATTCAGTGAGAAATGTTTAGTATGAACTTAGAATTATGACACTGTCAAGTTTGGTGTCTGTTCTGACTAAACTAGGGGAATAAACTAAAATTAGATGTCTTCATCTTTTCTTTTTTTTTTTTTGGATCCAGGGATTGAACCCAGGGGTGTTCAACCACTGAACCACATCCCCAGCCCTATTTTGTGTTTTTTATTTAGAGACAGGGTCTCACTGAGTTACTTAGCACCTTGCTTTTGCTGAGGCTGGCTTTGAACTTGCGATCCCCCTGCCTCAGCCTCCCAAGCCGCTGGGATTACAGGAGTGCGCCATCACACCTGGCTGTCTTCATCTTTTCTATTCCAAGCAAAATAGTCTATCTTTGCAGTCTTAATGTTGATTTATAAGTTGATTCTTAGAATGGAAATCTTGTGAATTAGGTCCTGAGCCAGAGGACACAAGCAGGCTGCCACATCCCACCTCCTAGGGGGCACCATTCTTCTCAGGTGTGCAGCCTGGGTAGCTATGTGCTACAGTCCCAGAAATGAGGGAGTCTCTTACTAATTATATATGGAAGACATTTGTATCCTTATCTTTGCTATAAATAAATTTATAAAGGTTAAAAAAAAGAAGCCTTTGCATAGTGAATCCCTTTGATGTTTAAAACCTATGAAATAAACATGCAGAGCCTTACTCATTGTTAGAACCAGACTCCATCAGAGTTGGGTCACCTGTGAAACCTGCTTTCACTTGTAATTGAGTCTTTGTCTTTATTTCTTACAGTTTCGTATTTTCTCAATCATAATTTCTGATTTTCCTAATCTGACTCAACGCCTGTGTTTGGAGAATTATTTTGTGCTGCGCTGCTCAGGTCTCAACAGATAAACATGTTCTAATTCATTTTAATAGTTCTTTGACCTATTGGTTATTTGGAAATTTGTTATTGAATTTACAATTTTTAAAAATCTATCTGAGCTTAATAAGCACAGTTATAATAATTAAGTGAATTAAAATGTACTGAGACCTTTTATTTACCTATACTGGTCAATTTTTGTAAGTGTTCCTGTAGGCAGTTGACAAATGGTGTATGGTGGTGTTCTATGCAGTTTTCTTTATGTATCAAGCAGGCAAAAGTTTCTAATTGATTGCTTCAGTCTTCTGCATCATTATTGGTTTTTTCCTTCTTTTTCAACATTTATTAAGATAGGTGAATGATGATTATCGATTCATCTGCTTATCTTTTTAGTTACTTAAATTTTTGTTTTCCATATTTGAGCAATCAAATTTAGTAAATACAGGCGGAATTGTTGTAGTTTGGTATGTATTCATTCTTTAATTAATATATCCTTATAACTTCTCAGTTCATGTCGTGTGTGGGCGAATAAAAAGATTCCTGTTGGAGGGATGGGCTGACTGTGAAATAATAGCTAAGAAATTTATTTATCAGAAAAAGTGACAGGAGACAATTATCTTTTGAACCAGTGGCATGACCCATTGAGCCATCTATAAGGGACTGGCTCTAGCAAAATGGAAGAGCTCACGCTTGGTTTATTTATAAACCAAGATAGATACAGATAGACGGGGGAGTAGTTAGAGCTTCTTCCATGAGAAACAGGATGAGGTGGAGTTAAGCAAGCCATTTGTCTCTAGCGGGGCATTTTCACATCCAATGCCTGCAAACTCCACTGGTGAACCAATCTGCAGGGAAACCACATACTCCTGGCAATCTGAAAATATTTTATAGTTGTCAGTTCCTAAGAACCAGATTTTCATGTCTAATAGGTCAACCAAGCCTGGTTTTATTTGTAGGTCATAGATGGTGCTCCACAATACTTAGTAACTATTTTTGTCATAAAAACTTTTACTATACTTACTATTGCTGATCTAAGTTTCTATTGATTAGTGTTTGTGTGCTATATGTTTTTTCATTTTAATTTTTATGATTCAGTTTGTTCATATGTAAAGTGTTTTATGCAACATGTAATCTTTTCAAAATACATTGTGAAAGTCTTTGTCTTTAATCAGGATAATCTGTTCGCACTTAATTATGCATATATTTGCATTTATATCTACATGTGTGCTATTTTTTATTTGATCTATTTTTGCACTTTTCTCTTACCCTTCTCACATGAACTTTCCTTTATGATATTGCAATTCCCACTCTATTAGTTTGTAAGTTATACACCCTTTACTATTCTTATATTATTATCCTAAAGATTATAGTAGGTAGCCTTGATTTATTAGGCTGATGTAAATTATACTTCACACTTCTTTCCAGATGACCTTAGGTCCACAAAACCCTCTTCAGTTCATTCATCCTCCTCCCAAGTTTTGTGTTGAAGCTATCATGAACTTAATTTTGAAAATCTTTTATTTCTTAATATTTTATTCTGGAGATTTTAGGCATATATAAAATGGAAGAGAACTGCATAATCAAATAGGTGTACACATGACCCTGTCTTAGCAATTATAAGGAGACAGCCTGATTTTTTTCTATACCTAATCAATTTCCTCCCTAGTCCCTTGATTGTTTTGAAAGAAATCCCAGACATTACATATTAATCATGTAAGTGTCTTCTCTTTTCATAATTCCCTGTCATAATTTTGTTAAAGTGGAATTCATAAAAGCTAGGGATTGAGATTTATTGATGTCCCTAAGTCTCCCAATTTATAGGTTCTCCCCACATATTCCCAGCTTCCCCTTGCATTTTATCTTGAAGATGCATTTTATCCTGCCCTATTCATTTGTCCTATGTGGTTTCATAAGGTTTGCAATTTGGTGATTGCATCCATATGGCATCACTTGAGATACCTCTCTGTTCCCTGTATCCTCTGGAAATCATTAGTAATACCTACAGACTTATCCATGTTTAGATGGAAGTTTTCAAGGTGGTGGCTCCATTCCAAGTTTCTAAAAAATTTCCACACTGCTTTTCAGAGTGGCTGCACCAATGTGCAATCTCACCAGTAATGAAGCAGTGTACCTTTTTCTCCACATCCTCACCAATACCTGTTGTTGCTTATATCCTTGATAATAGCCATTCTAATTTGAGTAGGGTAGTTTTGATTTGCATTCCTCTAATTACTAAAGATGTTGACATTTTCATGTATTTGTTGATCCATTATATATCTTCTATGAAATGTCTGTTCAGTTCCTTATCCCATTTATTGATTGGGTTATTTATATTTTTGGTGTTAAGTTTTTTGAGTTCTTTATAAATTCTGGAGATTAGTGCTCTGACTGAAGTGTGTGTGGAAAAGATTTTCTCCTACTCTGTAGGCTCTCTTTTTACATTATTGATGGTTTCCTTTGCTGAGGAAAAGGAAATTTTTAGGTTGAATCCATCCCATTCATTGATTTTTGCTTTTATTTCTTGCCCTCTGGGGGGTCTTGTTAAGGAACTCTGGTCCTAAGCTGACGTGATGAAGATTTAGACCTATTTTTCCTTCTATTTGGTACAGGGTCTCTGATGTGATTCCTAGGTCCTTGATCCATTTTGAGTTGAGTTTTGTGCAGGGTGTGAGAGGGGTTTAATTTCATTTTCCTGCACATGGATTTCCAGTTTTCCCAGCACCATTTGTTGAAGAGGCTATCTTTTCTCCATTGTATGTTTTTGGCACCTTTGTCTAATATGAGATAACTGTATTTATTTGGATTTGTCTCTGTGTCTTCTATTCTTTACTATTGGTCTTTGTGTCTGTTTTGGTGCCAATACCATGCCTGTTTGTTACTATAACTCTGTGGTATAGTTTAAGGTCTGGTATTGTTATGCCTCCTGCTTCACTTTTGTTACTAAGGATTGCTTTGGCTCTTCTGGGTCTCTTATTTTTTCACATGAATTTTATGATTGCCTTTTCTATTTCCATGATGAACATCATTGGAATTGCATTAAATCTGTCTAACGCTTTTGGTAGTATGGCCATTTTGACAATATTAATTCTGCCTATCCAACAACATGGGAGATCTTTCCATCTTCTAAGGTCTTCTTCAATTTCTTTGTTTAGTATTCTGTAGTTTTCATGTAGTGGTCTTTAACAACTCTTTTGTTAGATTGATTCCCAAGACTTTTTGTTGTTGTTGTTGTTGTTGTTGTTGTTGTTGTTGTTTTGTTTTGTTTTGAGGCTATTGTCATTGGGGTAGTTTTCCTAATTGCTCTTTCAGTGTATTCATCACTTATGAATAGGAACACATTTGATTTATGGGGGGTGATTTTGTATCCTACGACTTTGCTGAATTCATTTATTAGTTCTAGAAGTTTTCTGGTGGAATTTTTTGGTTCTTCTAAAGGCAGAATCATGTCACAGGCAAATAGTGATAAAATGAGTTCTTCTCTTCTTATTTATATCACTTTAATTTCTTCTATTTAATTGCTCTGGCTAGAGTTTCCAGGACTGTTGAATAGAAAAGGTGAAAGAGGGCATCTTTGTCTCCTTGCAGTTTTTAGAAGGAATGCTTTCAGTTTTTGACTATTTAGAATGATGATGGCCTTGGGTTTAGCATAGATAGCTTTTATGTTGAGGTGTGTGCTTACTATCCCTAGTTTCTCTAGTGTTTGAATGTGAAGGAGTCCTATATTTTGTCAAATGCTTTTTCAGCATCTATTGAGACAATCATATCCTTGTTGTCTTTAAGTCTATCGATGTGGTGAATTACATTTATTGATTTCCATATGTTGAACCATCCTTGCATCCCTGGGATGAACCCCATTTAATCATGGTGTATTATCTTTTTAATCTGTTTTTGTATGCAGTTTGTCAGAATTTTATTGAGAGTTTTTGCATCTAAGTTCAGTGATATTGGTCTGAAGTTTCCTTTCCTTGATGTGTCTTTGTCTGGTTTTGGTATCAAGGTGATACTAGCCTCACAGAATGAGTTTGGAAGGGTTCCCTCCTTTTCTATTTCATGGAAAACTTTGAGGAGTATTGGTGTTAATTCTTCTTTGAAGGTCTTGTAGAACTTGGCTGAGAATCGGTTTGATCCTGGGCTGTTCTTAGTTGGTAGGCTTTGATGGTGTCTTCTCTTTGATTGCTTGAAAATAAAAAATAAAAACTACCCCAACACCTGGAGATTATAAACAATATGCTACTGAATGATGAATGGACAGCAGAGGAAAATCAGTGATGAAATAAAAACTACAGGTAAATGAGAACACTGATACAAACTTTTCAAAATCTCTGGGACACTGTGCAGGCAGTGCTAAAGGGAAAGTTCATTGCATTGAGCTCATTCATGAAAAGAATAGAACGTCAATGAATAAATGACCTAATATTACATCTCAAAGCCCTAGTGTTGTTCTTTATCTAACATTTGTTTTGAAGTTACCTTAGCCTTAGCCTTTATCAGGCTAAGGATTGTCCCCCACATTGTCTGTGCTGTCTTATCTCCATAGCTTGACTGTTGGTTTTCCTGTTGAAAGATGGCCTTCACCTGTATCTTCATGTAGGAATCCTCTTTGTTCCAGGTTTTACTCAAATGCTGCATCCTTCAATCCAAGCATCCAAGTTAAATTACTGTCCTCGCATCCTTGCATCCTTGGATCCTAGCATCCAAGTCAAAATACTGTCTTTTCTCTGTTTTCAGATAGTGTATTGTAATTTTTATATTTTTTTCTACTTTAAATGTTTATTCCATCACACAACATTGTTAATGATTATCAATTGCAATTTTCCTTATAAAAATGTGCTCCCCTTATGGATTCTTTAACTCTCTCCTACTTAGTGCCTCACTGCTGTTATATTTCATTTTTATATCCACGCAGTGAAATGTTTTGAATTGGTTATTCTTTTTTTTTCTAGTCATATTTTCATGCTTTAACAAGTGTCATCATCAGAACCATTGTTATTGTAAAATTTGTACACAAAACTATACTTAGCAATTACAAAGCTCAACACTCCCTTTGTAGTGAAAACCTAGGAATTTACCAAAATTTAAAGGGTTTGCCTTAAAACAACGTTGTAAAAATATGTATTGCATAAATTCTAGAACCAGGTGCTCCCTTGCAGCAATTTTCTTATATATTCCTTTTAGTTGTACATGGACATGATACCTTTATTGTCATGTGCTGCTGAGGATTGAACACAGTGCCTCACACATGCTAGGCAAGTGCTCTACCGCTGAGGCACAACCCAGCCCCTCATAAAAGTTTTAGCGTGGAAGAGGACACATGTAGCAATACATACGAATATGTCTTCAGAAAAATTTAAAAGATGAGTGGATAAATTCAAATCTCATGATAGTAAATAGTTCAGCATTTGAACTCAGAAAAAAACTGCATTATATTGCGAGTTTCTGTTACTTATTGCAACAACTCTAAGACTACAAACTACATAATTTATGTGCATAAATCACATTTATATCACCCTTCTTTCTTGTTAACCATGTACATAGACCGTATGAAAATAGTGAGCTTGAGTTGCAGGTCCACTTCTCCCCTCTTTATCCTCTTTCCTGCTGCCATGACACTGGTAGCTCTGCTCCTCCACCATCATGTTTTAAGGCGTCTCAGACCAAACCAACAGAGCCACCCACTATGAACAGAAACCTGTGAGCACATGAGCCAGGGGAGATCTTTCCTACAGCACTGGAAAGCTGAGTAACATGAGGAGAACTGGAGGGTCACGTGCCTTCACATAATTCATTACTTGCATAGGTTTTTCCTGAGTGAATTCTTTGTCTTTCAAAGGAACTAGGAAAATTAGAAGCTTTTCCACATTTCTCAAATTCACAGGCCTTCTCTCCACTCTGAGCACTCTCACGCAGAGGAAGGAAAATGAAATGCCACACATTCAGGGAGGTTGTTTGCCTGGGTGAGGGAAATGCTTTGAAGGCAACACAGAACACTGTGGGTACATTAATGTCATGGAAGGTGACTGAGAATATTAGAGGATTTGTCACTTCTTTTGCATTCAGTGGGCTTTTCTCCAACATGAGATCTTTCATGTGAAAGTGACTAGATGTAGCGAAGGCCTTCCCACATTGCAAACATTTGTATGGCTTCTCTACAATGTCAGTTCATTCATGTGTGTGAAGGTAAGCAGAAGTAGTGAAGACTTATTCACATTGTTTACACCTATAAGGCTTCTCTCCAGTAGAAATTATTGTGTATGTGAAGGTAAGAGGAACTAGTGAAGGCTTTCACACATAGTTCACAATTGTAGGGCTTCTCTCCAGTGTGAGTTCCTCTGTGTCTGTGAAGGTAAGCAGACTTAGAGAAGGCTTTCCCACATTGTTCTCAAACATAGGGTTTCTCTCCAGTATGAGTTCTTCCAGGTGTGCAAAGGTAAACAGACCTAGTGAAGCTTTACCCACATTATTTATATTCATAGGGCTTCGCTCCAGTATGATTCATTCAGTTCATGTGAGTGAAAATCACTAGATGCAGCAAAGGCCTTCCACATTGTTTACATTCATAGGGCCTCTCTCCAGTGTGAGTTCTTTTATGTCTTTGAAGGTAAGAGGAAGTAGTGAAGGTTTTCCCACATTGCTTACATTCGCATGGCTTCTCCCCTATGAGTTCGTTTGATTTTGAAGGTGAGAGGAAATGGTGAAAGCTTTTCCACATTGTTTACATTCATAGGGCTTCTCTTCAGTATGAGTTCCTTTATGTTTTTGAAGGTGAGAGGAAGTGGTGAAGGCTTTTTCACACTGCTTACATTCATAGGGCTTCTCTCCAGTATGAATTCATTTATGTTTTTGAAGGTAAGATGAAGTAGTGAGGGCTTTCCCACATTGCTTAAATTCATAGGGCCTCTCTCCAGTATGAGTCCATTCATGTCTATGAAGATGACAGGATACAGCAAAGGCTTTCCCACATTCTTTACATCTGTACACTGTGTCACCAGTATGAGATTTTTGAAAACACAAGGAACAACTGAACCCTTTGCCACGTCATACATTCATAAGGTTCATATACACTGTGCACTGACACTTGTCTTTGAACACTTGCATGAGAAATTGAAGACATTCTACTGTTTAAGTTCACATGGCTTCCCTCCACACTCCCTGATCTCTTATTGCTTGTTTACAGAGTGAGAGATGATGTGCCTTTTATCTCTCTGGGGATTGATGTTCTGATCCTCCCATTTGTTTCCTGTGAAGGCCAGGTTTCTGAGGACTTCCCGCATCACATTTCTGTGGAGATTCTTCTGGAAAGGATCCAACAAAACCCACTCATCCTGGGTGAAGTTCACAGCCACATCCTCAAAGGCCACTGAGTTCATTGAGGGCCTCCAGGGTGATCTGCCATCCTCTAAGGTACCTCTGGGGCTCGCGGGGTGCAAAGACTGCGCAAAGTCAAAGGAGACACCTGAGACAGGACGCCTGGCCTGAGGAGGAAGGAGCTGAGCCTTTAATTTTTACGTATGTTCTTGAACATTAAAAATTATGTTCTTATCCCACTAATCTGTTTGTTTCACATGAGATATTTTTAAGTCTTGTTTGATGCATTCTCAGTGTATAATGCATTGCTTGGCCCAAAGTAATCCATACTGTCTAATGAAGCTTATGCTTTGAACTGGGGGTGTGTATGTGTGTGTGTTTTAATCACCTATTACTTTCTAGATACTGCTGTAAATGGTAGGACTGTAGCAATGAACTCAACAACATGTTGTTAGGGATGGGAAGGTGACACACAAATAGATTTACAGTATGCCAGTGATGCTACATGGTATGGAGAAAAATAAATCAAGTAAAGGGGAAAGGAGTTTCCTAAAGTGGGATGGGTTATTTCTCTTTTCTGTGGGTTAGTTAGGAAAAGCCATTCTTATGAAGGTGACATTTGATCAAACTCTTGAAAGGAGTGAGGGAGCTAGTTCTGTTTTTCTGTGTGTAGTTCCAAGTAGAAACAGCATAAGTCAAGTCTCTGGGGATATGAGGGTAAAAGAAGGACCAAGGAATTCAGGGGGTAGAGTGAATGAAAAGAGATGTCAAAAATTCTCAGAAGCATTGGATAAATAGAATAAAATGGATTCCATAGGCTTTAATTGAACAGTTGATTTCATTTGCAGCTGAATTTAGGCATAATCTATCACCTTTTAAGAATCACTGTCCATACATTAAATGACTTTTGTAATTTTTATTAAAATGACAGTTATAAGAATGACTTTTAAATTGTTGTAAATTGTTGTTTTCCACTCAAGATCTGATTTTATTCTTCTCATGTAGATATGTACTAGTAAGCCATACTAGGCAAGGCATCCAGTCATTAATTGGAGAAGAATCAAACTGTAGTCATCCAAAGGTCAGAAAAGTGTGTGTGTGTGTGTGTATGTGTGTGTATGTTTTGGTACCAGGGATTGAACTCAGGGGCACTCAATCTCTGAGCCATATCTCCAGCCCTTTTATTTAGAGATAGAGTCTCACTGAGTTGCTTAGCACCTCGTTGTTGCTGAAGCTGACTTTGAACTCGAGATCATCTTATCTCAGCCTTCCAAGCTGCTAGGATCACAGACATGCCCCAAAGATCAGAAATATGTTATTCGACCAGGAGTGTTTTCTAAAATATCTTCATCTAAATGCTTGCATTATTGATATAACATCTATTTCTGTCTTTAAACATCTACGAGAGGAAATCTATTAATAGTTTGATAGAATTGATATAAGGCTTCTTAAGGAATTGGCATTGACAAAGCTGTTGTCAGTCGCATTTGAAGTAGAATTATTGTCTTATTGGTCAACATGGAGAATAGATTTATTGGTCTGTAATTATTAGAAAATGAGTTTTTAGCTTTAACATATTTATTGCAACAGTGTGTTTTAGACAAGTTTTTACTTTGAGTACTTACTGAAATTGTTTATTTCATATTAAGTAGCAAGATAGAAATGGGCTATTACTGAAAACAAATCTTTATATTGGTATTGTGATGTCTGTTGAAGCAAAATAAGTCCCTAAGTGTTAATTTCCAAATCATTTCATATCTCAATTGTTGATATTCTCTTGTATACCCTGTTAAAAAGGTATCATCTAGATTTAAAATCACTTTAAAAAATTTTTAAAATAACAGGTTGAGTTCAGGCATGGTTGATAAAGGCTCTCCAGAGGATACTATTAAATTCAGTCCTTGACTTCTCTGTTATTGATGCTTGCTGGGAATTCTGATGACACCTGTAATTCTTCCAGTCTTTTTTTCTCTAAAATTCTACTATGATTTCATTTTTTTTGTTCTTTTTAGTTATACATGACAGAATATATTTTGATATATGATACATCCGTGGAGTATAATTTCCCATTCTTGTGGTTGTACATGATGTGGAATTACACTGATTGTATATTTATATATGAACATAGGAAAGTTGTGTCCAGTTTATTCGTCTGTCTTTCCCATTCCCATCCCTTCCCCTTCCCCACATTCTTCCCTGTCCAGTCCAGTGAACCTTCACTCCTCCCTCCCTCCTGTCTGTTGTGAGTCAGCATATCAGAGAGAACATTTGGCCTTTGGTTTTTTGGGATTGGCTTATTTCATTTAGCAGGATAGCCTTCAGTTCCATCCATTTACTGGCATATGCATGCATAATTTCATTCTTCTTTGTGGCTGAGGAATATTTCATTGTGTATATGTACCACATTTTCTTTATCCATTCATCTGTTGAAGGGCACCTAGGTTTGTTCCATAGCTTAGCTGTTGTGAATTGAGTTGCTGTGAATACTGATGTTGCTGTGTCACTATAGTATGCTGATTTTAAGTCCTTTGGGTTTATGTGATGAATTGTATAAGTGGTTTGGATTGAGAAATTTTAGCTTTATACCTTCCTCCTTTGAAAAGTCTGCATGTATAGCATCAGGATGGTCTGACTGAGCATGCCTAGTGTGACCCTAGATGCCAGTTTGCAGCAGAAATGTACAAAGGCTGACTGATAACACCTCTGATGCAGATTGACCTTAATTGGAAATACGTATTAGTCTGCCTCACATCTTTAATCACAGGTCTTTACAGGTTGTAGCCAATAGCTACTTCTGCCTGCAGGAATACCTGTTCCATTCATATTCTCTCCCTTCCCCCACTGTGTGTGTGTGTGTGTGTGTGTGTGTGTGTGAGAGAGAGAGAGAGAGAGAGAGAGAGAGAGAGAGAGAGATGATCTAGTCTTTTTATTATTCTCCTTAAAAATGCTCTGTGCAGAGTCCCCTTTGTAAAGGGCAAACTTGTGTACGTTTTCTCTTCTCTGTTTTCCCAAACACTTTGGCTATCATGTATCACCTGCTTCTTTAGATTCTATTTTACAAGAATCTGTGCTCCATTTATCTCTAGACTTGCATAAAAAAAAAAATGACATTACCTCTGCCCCAGGAGTTCAAGTAAATGGTCTCTGCAAAATGTCATTTTTCTATTCACAGTTTATTACCACTAAAAAATAAGTGGATTTGTGTTCATGGAAAACAAACTAGACACGTGAAACCACCAGGCACTTAGCAAAATAACACTGCAGAAGGCAAAAATCAGTCTTTTTTTAATACACTGTGGTATCATTCAGAAATGTTTTCTCTCATTTTGTGCCTGTCTTTTCTCTTTGTTGATTTATCTTTTGCCATGTATGACCTTCTTAATTCAGTGAAATCCCATCTATTTTTGCTTCTGTTACCTGTATTTTTGAGGTCATTTTCAAAAAATATTAGACAAGACCATTATTAAAAATCTGTTCCTCTTTCCGGTGGGTTTATAGTGACAGATCTGCATTTAATGCTTCAGTCCATTTGAGTTGATTTTTTTATGTGGTGAGAGATAAAGGTCTAAATTTCATTCTTCTGCATATGGTCATTTATTGAAGGGAATGTCTTTTCCCTATTGTGAGTTCTTGGTACCTTTGCCAAACATCAGTTGGATAGACATGTGGATTTACTTCAGGTTCTCTACTCTGTTCCATTGGTATATATGTCTGTTTTTTGAATCATTTATCTAATAACAGTTAAGATCCAAACTGCATAAAGAAGCAAAGAGCTCAATAGCAAGAAAACAGATAATTGAATTGAAAAGTGGACAAAGGACCTGAAAAGTCATTTCTAAAAAGAAGACATGAAAATGGCAAACAGGTGTATCAAATATGACTGTCAAATATGACTAATCATCATAGAAATGCAAATTGAGATACCACCTTAACATCTGTTAGAAGAATTACCAAAAAAAGGCAAAAAGTAACACATTGTGGCAAGGATATAGTAAAAAGGGTACCTTTTTACATTATTTGTAGGACTGTAAATTGGTATAGCCATTATGGAAAGCACTATGGAGGTTCTTCAAAAAATTAAAAAAGAACTGCCAAATGATCCAGCAATTCCCCTTCTGGTTATATACTCAAAGCAAATAAAATGCGCTTTCTTTAAAAGTTCTCTGCACTGCCCTGCTCTTTGCAGAATTATTCATAGTAGTTAAGATACGGAATCAACCTGAATGTCTATCAACATGTGAATGGGAAAAGAAAATGTGGTACATAATAGAGTACTATACAGTGTTAATAAAGAAGAAAATTCTGTCATTGTAACTACGTGGATGAACCTGGAGGCTATTTTTCTGAGTATCATGCACAGAAGGACAAATATTACATGATCTCATTGGTATGATCTCAAAAAGTGGAAGTGACAGAAACAGAGAGTAGAATAGTGACTTCCAGAAGCTGTGGGGATAGGAAAAGATGTTGTCAAGGGATATAAAATTTCTGGTAGATAGGAAGAATAAATTCAGGCTATTTGCTGTGAAACATGATGACTATAGTTATAACAGTGTGCTGAATGCTTGAAAATTGCTGAGAGTCAATTTTAAATATTCTCACCAGAAAACCATGATGAACATGTGAGGAAACAACATCAATTAGCTTGATTTAGCCATCACAAAATGTATACAAATACCAATGCATCATGGTATGCACTATCAAGATAGACAATTTTATTTATCAATTCAAAAGTAAAGTTAAAGGAAATCCTGTCATAAACATAAGTACTTTGATATGATTATAAGAAAAGATGATCATTTATGAGCATTGATAGAAAGTGGGTTAGGGAGTACTCTTCATGGTCTATTGTGTCCCATCTTTGGTGGGTCAGAAATCAACTTTCTTAAAAACTGTGATCTGGTATAATTGCGTTTTGGGGAATGTCTTACCTGTTTGATTGATCCATATGAAATTGCTGTTTTTGTAAGTCAAAAACATGACAATTTCATATGACTGTATCTAAATACCAGTGGACAAGAAAAGGAGAGACAGGTGTACAAAAACTCATTACTCCTGAACAAGTTAGCATGAAAAGACCAAGGCATTTGTAATTAACCTGAGGATGGCCACTTGATGTATAAAAAATATATAGTTAAATAGGGACTATGTTTATTGTTGTTCTTTAGATTATACAAGGTTAAGTCTCCTACAAAGAAATGGAAAGTCTTGTCAACATAGATCAATTAACTTTCTACTATGAACCATGTATCTAAGATTTGAAGATCATTGGAACTTTTGCAGAAGCTGTCTAGCTACCACTGAACCTAAAATATTTATTATAAGAATTTAAATTCTGCCGGGTGTGGTGGTGCACGCCTGTAGTCCAAGCGACTCGGGAGGCTCAGTCAGGAGGATTGTGAGTTCAAAACTAACCTCAGCAACTTAGCGAGGCCCTAAGGAACTCAGTGAGACCCTGTCTCTAAATAAAATACAAAATAGGACTGGGGATGTGGTTCAATGGCCGAGTGTCCCTGAGTTCAATCCCCAGTTAAAAAAAAAAAAAAATTTTAAATTCTAATGGTATATAATCTTATCATTTGAACATCATTTTAATCCAAATGGACAATGGGATAATTGTAAATGAATTGGTTATAATAAATGACACAAAAAGCACTTGACATATCAAATGCTTATTATATATCATGTACTGTTTTAAGGATTTTGTTATATATGACTGATGTAATATGTGTAACACAACAATAAGCAAATGTAATGAAGTAATAATCTGTGAGGCTTCATTTTCATTGCAGTTTGTGACTGAATTTGTAATTTTGAGATTTCATCTCTAAGAAATTAAACACCCCAAATTAAACTATCATGTGAATATTGACTAGATTGAAAAACAAGTTTTAATGTCTCCTAAGAAAAATAAGAAATTAGCTTTAGAAGTCCAAATGTGATGGTTGACCAATATCCCTATTGTTTGACTCTTACACAAGCAGAAATAAATATCCTGGTCAAAATTTTTTATACTTGTGTGGAAAGAAAGTATGCACAAATGTATGTATTTGCTGCATGTGCTATTTTTTGTGCAAAAGATGAAAGGTTTCTGGTTCTTAGGAAAATGAAGAGTACTGCAGTGGTTTTAGCAATTCTTGTGAGTTGTTACATTTGTCTTGGTTTAGAAAGCTAAATTGTTTGGCGTAAGCTTTTGATTCATTTTCCTTTTTCTAGTTTTTTACCATTATTTATGAAATCACACTTTGTTTCTGACTATGGAATCTCTGACAGCTTTAGTTCTATAGGGTTACATTCCAAATGTGTTAATATTAACTCAAGCTCTTTTCAGTCTCTTATTGATATTCTGTAGTATCTAGAACTCCGTTTATATTCAAAATGTAAAATCCTTACCAAATTCCTTAAATTCCTTTTAGAGTGTGTGGCAGACATTTTTGTAGTGTTCCATGCCTTAGACTAGTCATTATTGGAAAGTGTTATATATTATATTATATGATTCTTTTGACCCCCATTGCACTTGAAACTGCCTTAGAGGAAGAGCTGGACATATTTCCTTAAATAAACACAAATTGCTAGTGCCTATGTTTTTAATAGGCTCCACAGGCAATGTAAATTTTGACTTTGAAGTCACCTCTGCTGTATTCATGTAGATAAGTCTGTTTCATAACCTTTAAAATCTGCATGCTGGAGCAATGTCTTTCAACTCAAGTTTATTTTTAAATGTATAGCACAGTCATAACTTATCCTTTTCCTGTATTATCAGGAAATGTTTTTGCAAATTTAAATGTAATATTTTTATATTTTATTTTAAGTAATCATCAAATGAAACATAAAGTATCAAAAATAAGATACTTTAAAATCATGTGGACTACATGAAATATTTAATTCTATCTAGTTTATTATCTCAATAATTAATGAGAGGTTGGCTCATTATTAAACAAATAAAAACCCCAGAAAGCATTTATTTTTAATTGGGATCTAAGGAAAAATTTATTTAACTTGTCACATTCCTAGTTTTGCTAAAGTGACAAGGGAGTAGTGGTTACTTGAATTTTAAAAGTGGTCAGAAAATTTTTTTTTTTTAAATATCCATCAACTCTCCTTTTTTTTTTTTTTTAACATTTTTTAGATGTTGATAGACTTTATTTTATTCATTTACTTATATGTGGTGCTGAGAATCGAACCCAGTGGCTCACACATGCTAGGCGAGCACTCTGCCATTGAGCCACAAACCCAGCCTCAGAAAATTTTTTATGGTGCTGAGTTTGTCCTCACAGAATTATTTATATGAAACTAATCTTTTTCTAATAATCACTTATAAAATGTATAAGACATTTAAATTTGATAAATGAGTAGTCTCCCCAAAAGGCTGTAAGCATGCCATCCATGAAGTTTTCCAAATTGGTTTGTTTATTCACTGTCCAGACAGAAATATTTTGCAAATTATTCAACATCCCAGTTTTCTAGAACCCTAGATAGTATTGGAAAGATTATACCTGAGTGGACATGAAAATGTATTTGATGTTGAAAGAAAAAATTAGGGCATGAGATCACTGATATGCTTGTTACTGAGATTCTCTTTCAGGCTTATGAAAATGGGTCTCTGGAAATCAGAATCATGTTAGGTTAGTCAACAGCTCATTCCTGTGTCTCCTTTGGGAACCAGCTTAGATCATCACTTCCTACCAGTAAAGTTTTATGAGTAGTTCCCCATGGTGGGTAAAGTTGATCTTTTTGTGAATTCCTTTATATCCTGTATTGTATCTCTATGCAAATTATAATTTATTGAGATATTTGGCTATAGAAAGTTTATCATTTTGTTCATTGCTCCATCCCCAGCAAGCCCAAAGAAGCCCAGGAGCCAAAATCAGTAATTGTGAAAGGTGAAAAAAATCGATTGCCTAACTTATATACCTATTTCAGCAAGTAGAAATCTCAAATCATTTGTATCTAATGACTCCCTATGATAACAGTGTCTTGATGAAAAATATCTTTTGCCTTCTTACACTCTGTTTTAGTCAGCTTTGTCCCAATGTGACCAAAAGACCTGACAGACAACAGAAGGTGGAAAAATTTATTTTAGCTAGTGGTTTTAGAGGTTCAATCCATGGTCAGCTGACTCCATAACTCTGGGACTGAGGTGAAACAGAACATCATGGTGGAAGGGTATGGTCAGGAGAAGCAGCTCAGGACATGGCAATTGGGAAGCAGATCTTGAGAGAGCTCTGCTCACTAGGGACAAAACATAAACCCTAAAGGTACACCCCCACTTCTAGGCTCACCCTCCCCACCTATAGGTCGTTAATCCATATCAGTGAAGTAATCCACTGTATAGGATGAAGCTCTCACAAGTTAATCATTTCACCTCTGAAAATTCTTGCATTGTCTTTCATGTGAGCTTTTATCCAGACTTTAAGACACTCACAAATGTTCATAGATGATATTCATCAGAAAGGCCTTTTGTTCTCAGTTTCTGGAGTTATTTGGTTTACTAACAGCCCTGTTTCCTTATTTTGTGAGAATTGTTCAAAAGAATCTAAAAATACTTAAATTGTATCTTGAATAATTTAGCAATATGTACCCTCAAAATAAGGCACACTTTGGAAGTGATATGAAATGCATATCGTGGCTTTCTCCCAGGATCAGTTGTTGCACTAATCATTAAGCAACTCTACTTGTTTCTGGTTAATTTAAAGCTTCCAGATTCTCATATCATTGTGTTTCAAGAACTGGAGGCTGGGAACGCTTTTAGAATGAAAACTTGCTTCTCTCCATTTCTGTTTTCTCCCCTTATCCTGGGTTGACTCTGCTGCTAAGTTTCATCATTCCCTAGATCAATTTTGCGTCATTTTAAGAAACAAATTGTTTATTTCTCTCTAGATTTGTAGCTGTCAATCTCAGCAGTCACTCAGTGATTGATTTTTTTTTTTTTTTCAGACCTCAACATCAGAAAGACTTAGGAAGGAATAATTTGAATCAAGTCTAGGATGTGCTGGTTGAACTATGAAAATTAAGACTTGGTGCCATATACAGTAAATCTTTTGTCATTAATTTCTTATACTACTTTTGAATTGGGGGATATAATTAGAATGGTCATTTAAGGTAATTTTACTTCCCACTTTCTGATTCTGTTCCTTCGTTGTTCTTTCCATGTTCTTGCTTCCCAGTAGTGGTAACAACTAGAAATTCTTAAATTATGACTCAAAGGGACTCTCATAGTGACCCTATTCCATATCATTGTGTTTAAAGTTATCACAGGTGAAAGCTTTCTCAAGAGTTTTTAGTGTTTCAAATACATGGATGTATAATCTATGTCAATAATGAACACTGAATATTAAATTGACCTGAATGATTGCAGCCCAAACTTTTTTCTGAATTTAGCAAATTTCTGACATAAAAGCTTAGAATGTAAGAGTTGATAAAAGGTATTAGAATAATGTACAGACTGTGAAAGGATTTCTAGATAAGTACATTTTTTTCTTTTCTAAGTATAATTGATATTTCCAAGAATTTTTACTGAAGTGTAATTTGACATTCTGAATTTCATAGTTTCAAAAAAGATAAATTGTTAGAGGAGATATAAATAATTCAATAAAGGACTGAAGGCAAAATATCATACACTTGATAAATTTATGTAAAACTTCTTATTTGAATTCAATCCAACACCAAGCTGAAGCCTTCAAGGTCAGAGGATTGTATTCTATGAGATTTGGGTAATTTACTTTTACTCTCTTCCTGGCAACCATTGAAATAATCCTGTCCAGACATCCTGTATATCTCAGTACAACAGTGGATGAAAGATGAAAGATAGACTAGAGCCAGTACAGAGCCATCACAGATACAATATCTATAAGTGAGTATATTACTAGTAGGATAATATAGATACATATGTGTATATGCCTTCATGCATATATATATACACACACATCTATGTATATATTCAAACACTTCTATACAAAAAGGAGCAGACCTATGATTGAATGACATTTTGTTTTCATTTTTATTTTTAAAGGCAGTAAGGTTAAGTGAAATTAGCTTTGTTTAATCAAGCATCAAGTTCACACATTTGTAATTTCACAGGACACACAATATCTACAAAAAGGTTTGTATTTCAGAGTTTTTTTCTGGGAGAGCAATCGTATTTTTGGCAGTTTCCTAAAATGGGCAAAGGTTAAACCTAAACTCCTCTTAGTGTTTGGGAACTTAATGACTATTCTAAATTCATAATTTAAAATCCTGATGCTATTTTTTGGTAACAGTATAAATGACAAGTTTCATATCTGAAGTATAAATAATTTACCATCATTAATTCTCCTTTTTTGACTACTGAGCATAATGCCCTGCCCAAAGCATTCATTGAAAAATGTTTGTTCAAAATATTTAGTCAGTTGTCTGTGTTAGAGGAAAAGTTTCCAAGACTCTTGACCTATAATTACAATTTCTAGCAAACTGAAAAAGTACCGTCTTTGACATTTGTTTAGAATTTATCCCCTTTTGGCTCAGAGTCACAAGCATGGATTGAGGAATTCTAAAGCAACTTGTTTTGACCTCTGCTCTGGTACTTACCTCTGCCAAATTATTTTGAGCCAAAAAATTCCTAGGTATTTTATCAACATACTAACCAAAATTCTCAGTTAGTCCACTACATTATGTTTCGTTATTTCCCCCACATTGTGTCCTTTAGGTTGTTTTCAAATTTTATTGGCAAATCCCTCATTTTCCTGAGTTTGTTCTTGGAAGTTCACCAGATAAACATCAAATCAGTAATACTTAACTAAACTCTATGGGTGCTCTGAGTATTTCACAATGCTTAATTAATCTCCCCCAATAGAGTAGTTCAATGCTATTTTCATAATGGGAATAGTATTATGAGCTCTAAAAATATTTTATGTTGCAATCAGTTATTATTTATGAAGTAAAGCTTCATTCATTTTTCTCCCTTGGTGTGCAATCTTGCTAGTTACTGTTTAGCGGCCTGAATCTCTTGCCAGGTAAATTGGCTATATATACATTGCATATAGTTTATGATATTCTATAATTTTTCTACCATGTAAGATCTGCCTGAACTAATACTATTTTTTAGTTATCTCAGTACCCATTTTATTCAAGTGAGCTATGTCAAAATTGTCATCTTTATCTTTCATGAAATGGCTTAAGCCATTCTTTCTAGATATAACATGATTGCTAAGGTCATTAAATAATATACAAAGACACATTGTTCAGACCAAAACCAAAAAAACGACGAAAAGCAAAACAAAACCAACCAGGCATGGATACAGTTCACACTTATTTCTTTTTCCATTATAAAAATTTCATTTGTTATAATGTTAGTTAATTGTTTTGAAAACTGAAACCAATCAGTCTAGTCAGTTTACCAATGAAAAAGGATTGTATTAAACAGGGACTTTGATAACATAGTATTAAGAAAGGACTTTGATAAGATTCGAATGGAATACTAAAATAGGTTAACTACTTTGAGGCATGTTTTAATAAAAGCAGTGCTTTATTAAATATTAGTTAATTTATTATTAAAGTAAATGTTCCAAAATAATATTAAATAGATAATATGTGTGTTCACACATTGTACAATGTGTTGGTGACAAATTTAATTTTCAGATCTTCTAAAAACAGTAATCTTTGCATTTGATGCATTCTACTTCAGTGTGAATATTGTGTAGTATCTGAGTCATTCAATTTACAAGTATGAGAGATTATAAACCTGCCAGAAACCAAATATAGGAAACTTATACTAAATCATACAGCTTCCTGTATACTCACCTTGTAAACATTAGAAATAGTGAAAGGCTTAATCTAGCTGATAAACAACCTACATAAACATGCTTTACAGATTTTTTCTTGGGTGCGTATAAGAATAGCCAGCACAGTTAATAGCATTAAGCAATCTCAGTGTAAAATGATCGGTTTCTTGGAATTTTAAAATGAGGATTATGAAAACAATCATACTTTACAAGCAACTAGGTTTCATTTTCATTGGATATAAAACAAATATTAACACTTCACAAAAATCTTAAACTAAAGCTTTGCTTTGTTATAAAAGCAAATGTAAATATATAAAATGATCTTAAAGCAATTTGAGTCCAGTTGGTCCTTTATATCTGTGGTTTCCACATCCGTAGATTCAATCAACTGCAGATCATTTACTCTGTATGCAGTCGGGCCTCTTCATGGTGCAGCTGTACTGAAGATGTGCAGGCTGATTTGTCATTCTGTAAACAATTCAGTATAAAAATGATTTAGATACTGTTTACATTGTATTAGGTATTATGTAGAATCTATAGATGACTGAAAATACCAGGAAGTGTGTGTGTGTACATTATATGCAAATGCTATACCATGATATTTAAGGGATTAGAGCATCAGTGCACTTCAATACAGGTTGAGGGACAACCATATATAAAATGAGGAAATTTATTAGACGATTGTTTTGAATACCTATGTGTAGACAAATCTGCTCATTGTTAATGTAATTGATCAAGGTTACATTTATATAGCTTCCTTTTTGTAGCTATGTTCTGTGTAATGTCTTTCTTACAGATAATGGTTGAAAAATTAGGAATATGTAATAGAGGTGTTTTGGTTACTTCCTAATAGTTCACTTGGTGTTTGCAGATTGTAATTTAAAGGATAATCTGTAAACTAATATGATTTGAATTCATTTGTTCTTTCAATGAGAAATAAGTATAATTCCTTCTTTAATAACAAAATATACAAAACAGAATTTGGCTTCAATTCATGTTTAAAACAAATGATGCAATATCATATAAAATGTAATACCTATATATTTGTATGTGCATAAACACACACATATGTATAAAGGTAAATTAGGTAGGTAGGTAGGTAGATAGATTAATGTAGGAAAGACACCACTTTGTTACTTCTAATATAAGAGCTATTTTCCAACAATTTTCTGTATTTTTCCTGCTCGTCTTAATTTTTACCAAGTCTTTTTTTATGACTGCAGGTCAAGTTATTCTCAGATTTAAGGTAACACAAATGCTAAATTCATCCATTTATTTGATAAGCATTTCTTTGGGGCAGCTGTCCTGTGCTAGGCTTCATCAGGTTAGAAATAATCAAGCTTCACCAAAGTTTTTAAATTCACAATCTACCTCTACACTCGGGTGGATAAATTGAGGATGAGATGTATATCTGGTTTATGTGTGTTTGACTGTAGCTTATTGGCAGGGATTTCATACCAAGGAACCAGAAAAAAATGATATCTATTTACTGTATGTAGAGACAGAATCCTAGAATGCACAGAATCTCTTGGATTCTGCAGTATCTCAAGAGCATCAACTTCTGATGTATGTAAAAACTGCCACAATTTATAGAAGAGTTTGAGCCACTGTTATGTGTGTGCTGTGGGTCATGGTTGTATCAAACAGGGAGGGTTGATAATCCATTATCCTCAGCTCATTTTCCAGTCAATGCACCTCCTTATGTTCTGCCATGAAAGCAGCAACACTCTGCCATTATCCTTGGTGGACCATTTTCTATTTCTTAGAAGGCAGTACCCCTTGACCTTCTGTGACCACTCCCTTAGGTGTTTTTCAGGACTACCTGGGACTCTTGCATCTAGTCCTTCTTGGTTTAATCATACACTTTATCACACCAGGCTGAGCAAGGAGGGACAGGAGGAAAAGGAGGAAGTGGAAGAAGCCCTGAAGGACTCAATGGATGAGGGCCATAAGACATCTTCTGGTTACTGTGAACTGCCTGACATCCATCAACCTCCCTGCTCAAGTGTTGACCTCTGGGTGAGCATGAAGTCTCTTTTCTGGATGCAGCTCAGGGATAGTCCATTAAAAGAGAACTGTATTCCTATCAGTCTTATTTCTCGGGGGTGCAAGGCAATTTCAGGATGGTGAACACAGGAATAACCACAGTAGGGTGGTTGTGGAGCCTCACAGGCACCACTGATTCCTGTGTGTAGCAGAGGTCTGCATGATCTCTTTCCTCCAAGCTATAACAGCTGATCTCTCCTATAATGTCCTTGCTAATTTTTGATCCTGAATAGTAAGTCTCCTTTGAGATTAGTGACTATACAAATAGGTTAGTACTCTTGATTGCATCATTAGAGGTACCATTGGCATGGTCTGTCATGAATGTTTTAGAATTATTCCAGAAGGCCTGGACTGGATCCTAACATATTCCACTCCCTTTAATAGAAAATTATCCTGTTTCCTCAGTAGCACAAAAAGTCTTTCCTCATGGAAGGTCTATAGATTCCACACATCATTTCAGTCCCAGTATATAATCTTAAATCTACAAAGAAGCACCAGCTTCTGAAGTAAGACACGAGCGTTGAAGAAGTTTTCTAGAAACCAGTCTTCAAGCTTTTCTTGATCACTGGAGTAATGAATCGTTTTAACTGATCATCCGATTCAGAAAATATAATGTGATGCTATTAATTGACCAAACAAGGGCTATCTGGCTAGTGACTAAGGAAAGGACACGTTTCCATTTCTCAGAAGATACAACTCAAGACTTACTTGAGTGTCCTCCTCAGAATTTCCTTTTGTCACATAAAGAATATGCTCACCCTGGGTATAAATTGGCACAGGGTTGGTAATGGGGCATAAGGTTAAATTTTTCTTGGGACTGTTTCTGTCTGTATATATTTGCAGAAACTCAAGGCAATCTGAAGCAAAAGAACCAGTGGACTCCAGGTAAATATGACAATCGTGGATAGTGGATGTAATGGTGACATCTTGAGATTGCAGGTCCAGGGAAGAGCAGAAAGTGCTGAATGTACTTACTGCATCCATTTTGATAACCAGGAAGAGGATCAATCTTTTTTCCCCCTGGTGGTTCTTTTCTTGGTTTCTACCTTCCATTAGTTTTTATATATAGTAACTTAGAGACAGTCTTTCCTGTGGTGTTAAACCAAAATCAGGTTTCCTTCACTCACAGTGAACCACTGCACTCTCCTGTGCAAAGTAGTTAGGAGACACATCATTTTCTGCGAGCTTGACCTGAGTTTGTTGGCTAGAATTTCATAGCAAGAAATGTGACCAAACCAAACCAAAGTTATATTGCATCAAAATATTAAAGAACACGACCTGAATACCCAGCATCTTTTGGAATGAATAATGCCTTGGGAATGCTTATTTACCAGAACCCTGCAAGGAAAATGGAGGAAAGGACACTGGGGTTGTACCATCCGTTATGGCTGTCATTGTGGCATGACATGCCTGAACCACACAGGGAAAGATGAGTCTCCTGCCTGATCAGCAGTGTTACCTAACCAGTGAACTGAGCACCTGCTGCCCTTTCTCACACTCCACCCTCCTTCTCAAACTGACATGAAAATCACATTCTAAGCAAAGGGAATTGTTTTGTTCCTCTGCTTTGAAGGGATAGCCACTCTGCCTTCTGAAGCTTTTCCTTACAGGTTTGAATCAAGACTAGGTTGACTAGGTATGAAGTCCAATCTTTCATTTTTTAGCATTCTGCTCTCTTTACATACCAGGGCTCAGCATGGAGCTGTAAGAGGAGAAGGATATAAATGGAAGTGCTGATGGACTCACTGGATGGGGTGTTTTGGGCTCATTCCAGCTGTCATGACTTGTGTCACTCCACTGGCCTCCCAAGAGTCCAGCCTCTCAGAGGAACATGTGTTTTATTCTACTCTGGATGTGACAAGTGAATATACCCTTTTGATGAAGGCGCCTGGTGGCTTCCCAGGTAACCTCCCTCTTCTTTAATTTGAGCCGTCTGAGAGGGTAGGGAGATCTCCTTGCAGCAGGTCCTGTAGTTTGAGTGAAACACTAGGATCAGTTTTGAAGCATAGACATTGGGTGGGTCAGTTAGCTTGCACTTTTCCTACTTCCAGCTATACCTGCCCTACCTGGGCACTCACTGGCAAGTACAAGGTATGGAACAATGCAGACAGGGGTAAGGAGAGTGAAGGTATCCAGAGAAACTCAGACAGTTCTTCAGCATGCAGATGTCTTGTCATCTGTCCACAAGATTGTTTTGCAGTAGGTCATCTTATCTTCCCTCTACTTGTCCTGATAAATGTAAATTCTCAACAGAGTTCTTTGAGCATTTGTGGCTATCCAAGAAGGATGGCAAAATGATGTATATTTTTGGAGATGGTACCATATTTCCTTGGTTCTAAGCTCCAGTCCCAAATTCTCATTGCCCATGTATGACACTTGCCCTGAAGGGAAGGCTTCACCCTGTTACCTGCAAAAATCATAAATGGCCAAGAATCTTGTGTTCTTGGAGCCCCAATAATTTTCCCTTGTGAGACTTTGTATTTTCAATCTAAATCTACTTTCAATGTTTTTTTCTCATTTTTTTTTTTTTTTATTTACTTATTGATTCATTGAACACAAATGGAGTACAGCTATTGTTTCACTGGTTGTACACAAAGAAGAGTCACACCATCTGTGCATTCATGCATGTACACAGGGCAATGGTATCTGTCACACATTCTGTTATTAATTTTACCCCCCACCCATCCCCACCCCTCCCTTCCCTCTATGCTAGCTATCTTTCCTCCATTCTTGCCATCTTTCCCCCCCACATTATGCATCATCATTCATTTATCAGAGAGACCATTCGGCTTTTGGATTTTTGGGATTGGCTGATCTCACTTAGCATAACAGTTTCCAACACCATCATGCAAATTGTCTGCTGAGGGAAGTTGCCCTGTGTGCTCTAGAAGGCAGCTAGGCTCTTTTGACAGGATCTCTGCAGAGGAAAAAAGTGCACACTTGACTGTTTTCCAGAGTTTAGACAATGGATCTGGGTCAATAATTTATCAGAACAGGACTGGCTGCTCACTTGGTCCCCCAAACAGGAGCAGTTTTTTCATAAATGCAGGGTAGTTTGGTTTAAGTTCTCCTGCAGTATTATTCTTAGGATATCTCAGTGTACACAGAGAACATTTATATGCTTGTGTTTGTGATGTGTCAAACAGGCATGGTGTAATATGGCTGGTCCCATCCAATTTTGTTGGCAGAAAACAAAAAATACAGTAAGGGTGAAAGACAAGAGTGAAACCCCCAGGTAACTCTGATCATCAAGGCTTCTAAAACTAACTAATGTGATATGTTGATTGCATAACATATTGTCTCGAGATCCAGGGAAAAATTGATCCCTATTGCACACAATCAGCCAAAATCAGAGTGTTTTCAAAGTGTGTTGCTTCCTTTCTTCAATTTTAGTGTATGGAATGCCAATACTTATTAATTTCTTAACTTACTAAAATAGAGTTCAAGTTAGCTATCAATGCTCATGGACTTCTGGCATTAAATGAGTCAGAATTGCACTGAAGAACTCCCCTGTGATGCATTCAGAGACACCTCTCTCAAATCCTTATTTAGCATTACTGCATGCTATTCTATGCATTTCCTTCTACCTGCACCAGGAAATTCTTTGTTCTAATTATGATCAGGTTTGAGAGCTGGGCCCCAGTTACCCCAACAGTCACAGGAAAGGAGAGATGCCTCCTTCTTCCTCAGTCAGCATCTCAAGGACATCCTCACCAAGGAAGATTGACTGACACCTGGGGCAGGTCCTCTGAGAGCCTTAGACCATTGTTAAACTGAGTGGCTCCATGGTCCCTTGGCCTCATAAAACTTCATACCTTTCTAAGCAACATTTTTACCAGGTTTAGTATTCATCTCACATTTGAGAAGGTGAAGTTGGTTAGGTTGAAAAGACAGAGGAGAAACCCATAAGAGTGAAGGCCAGTCTTAAACAACTGTGTGGGGGAGGTAGGCTATTGGAGGGAAAAGTCCCTGGTGGAAGAATTAATTCCCCAGGCACTATGCTTAGCGCTTGTCTTCACTAAATTAAGGCCCTTAATTGATTTATCCTTCCTGAATTTCTGTTTCTTCATCTGTACAATGGTGACAAATGTTTTCTATAGTACTGCTGGCAAAACACATGGGAATGTTTCCTAACACATTTCCAAAAAGGGCAAGTCCTTTTTTGAGAATGGAGAGGTAATTGATTTAAATGAAGTTGGTGTAGGGAATGTGGGTTTACACTGAAATAGTTCCATTCAGAGTTTCATCTGATAACACAGTACTTGTGAACTTGTCAATCCATGTACTGCTGAGATATGTAAAGGGGCTTGGATCAGGGTTATCCCTCCTCCTCTTAGAGGAAGGAGTTGGTTCTATGTGAGAGCCGTGATGGGACACAGAGTCATTGCATGGACACTGTCATTTGTGGCAGGTGGGAGGATACAGATGGAGAAGTGGAGAGGAAAGGTAGAGGAGTACCTTGGTGACCTAGGCTATAAAAGGCAATTTTAATTTGTCATCATTTGTAGGAAAAACATGCTATGGTGATACAACAGATTAAAATTGTTTTTTCTAAAGGATCATAAATCCAAACCAGAGAATTCCTTTAAAGATTAAACATGGGGATTTTCAATAAAATTCTCTCAGTACATACGAAATTCATGAATAAATATTTAGGTTACCAGGCCCAAGTAAGCCAGGGTGACACAGAAGTACTTCATGTCTGACAGAATATTTCTGAATTTACAGACAATCATGAAATTGAGGAAGAATAAGAAAAACTATTGTCCGAAGTGAATGAGCATGACTTGTTGAATATGGAGAGGGTGCTTGGAAATGTGGCCACATCCATACTCAAAGATACAAACAAACTGCTGATTTTGCCAGCTTCATTGACCCAAACAGAAATGCTCACGTTTGTGTTTTCTTTCTGGTACATGTAGAGTTACTCTGAGTCAATCAGTTTCAGGGGACTTCCTGTATTCCCAGTTCCCTTGTACCCTGTCATGTATGGTCTAAAAGCCTGGGTTAAATTCAGATCTCCTTCCACATACTTTGTCTTCTGTAGTAAGGATCTCACAGCGAGGAATGCAGTTTGATATGTATTTGTATATACATATGCTTTTATCTACGTGTGTGTGTGTGTGTGTGTGTATGTATGTTTAAATGTATAGATATACACACACGCACAAATATATTTTTTCATAGTGTTAAAAGAAAAAAACCATAAAGTACATGAACTACCAATGTTGGGTGTTTACTAGTCTGCAGGAGCTAAACTGGCAAGTACAAAAATTTATGCATAGTAGCTCAAAGTGTACCAGATTTCTGGTTTGCAAGCTTCAAAGGGATATAGTATAGAAATTCCTGTCAGTCCTAATATCCTGTTATTTATTGAGTCCTAATTATAAATTGCCCCTCTATCCTACCTTAGGGATTTCAATTTCCTAATTGAAGTTCAGGCACCAGATTTGACCCAGTTAAGGCAGAAACTGCAGAAAGGGAAAGATTCTTCTTTCTTCATCAATAGGCATATCAGGTACCTCCTCACCCTGAAGGTCATCAAGAACAAATGACTGGGCTGGGGATATAGCTCAGTTAGTAGAGTGTTTGCCTCACAAGCACAAGGCCCTGGGTTCAATCCCCAGCACCGCAAAAAAAAAAAAAAAAAAAAAAAAGCAACTGACTGAGGAGTGCAAGCTGGCAGAGTACTTTGTCCAGAAGCTGAGCACAGGCAAGATACCCAAAGGCCCTACTCACATGGAGCTGCTCCAAGTTATGGCGTCTCTCTTGGGAGACTCCATTAGGCAAGTAATATTTGGACCTGCTCTCCTGATATGTGCATTTTGTTTAGAGTCTTGAAAGATGACTGGCTCAGTGTGAGGACATGAGATAGGTCTACTGCATAGAGGTCATGCTGTCCCAACACTGTCCTCTCTGGTGGCAGGTGCCGTTTAGATAGCAGGCAGCATCTGTCCAGCATCCTTTCAGGAAGAAGAGTGTGATAGGTGGAAGTTTTTGAAATTGAAAAGAGCCTGGGCTAAGAAAGAAGCTTTTTAGATATCCTCATGCTGATTTAATGGTAGGAAAATGGGTGACTTATCCTTCCTGGTTTGTTTCCTCATCTCTAAAATTGTTTGAAATGCACATTGCATGATAGCTATAGCATTCCAATATGAAATGTTTATGAGTATATTTTCAGAAGGTTAAAGTCACTCCCAGGTTTTCAGGACTTGAAGTAGTAGAATGTAGGGGTGGGATGTAGGGCACACTGGAATACTTAAGAGGTGACGCGGAGGTACTGCTGGAGCATCCTACTTAGTTCACTGGTTGTCTCCAGTTTCTGTTGATCTTTATGGGAAAAAGACATTTTTCTTTTTTCCCAGTTAAATAGCCTGCTGCTAAGGAGATCCATTCGATTGGAGTCACTTTGTTTCAAGGATAAGAACACCCTGACAGGCCATTTCTTTAAAGAAATGTATGCAACTTCTATATTCATACTGATAATTTCTCTGTGCCATGATAGGCCATTGTGTTCCTAACACAGGAGGTAGAACTGCCTCATATCTAAATGGGCTTTAATAAATTTTATTGTAGGAAATTGTGAAGAGCATCATGATGAAGAAAAAAACATCACCCAGATTTCTGGCCCCCATGGAATCTTTAGGTGAGGGTAATTATCAGGCAAAAAGGAGCACATAAACAGGCCAAAATAGCCACATTCATGCTGCAGGGGTCAAGAAAATCTGCTGGTGAGTCTGGTTTAATTTGCTTAACCAGTATTCATTGCTTTCCATGTGTGCATGTGTGCAGCATTGGTATCATCTGTCTCCAAAGTGAACTGATGAGGCCCAGGAATGTTTAGCAGTTTGAGCTGAATGGTTGTCTCTTCTATAGTGAAGAACTAGAACAAGAGGCATGTTTCCTGCATGAGTCACTTCATAGCAAACACCAAACAAACTCAAAAATAAAAAAAAAACACATGCTGGTGCTGGAGTTGTGGCTCAGTGGTAGAGCACTTGTCCAGCATGTGTGAGGCCCTGGGTTCGATCCTCAGCACCACATAAAAATAAAATAAAGGTATTATGTCCACCTACAACTAAAAATATTTTTAAAAAAAGAAAGCACATGCTGTCCTACCATTAAGAGTGAGAAGACCTGAGTTTCTATAAATATCTCAGAAGCATATTTTCACTGGACCGCAGCTTGTAAAATGTAATGAGAAAAGAAAAAGTCACAGTTCACCAAGAAATGAGCCAGATTAATAATTGGAACGTGTTTGAGAGATAGAAATCTCTCATATAAATCCTTATCACCTATCATTATGCCATTCCTATTCTGAAAATGTCTTCTATCCTACCTTAGGAAATATTATTTCCTATTCCAGGTTCAGGTGTAAGAACTGATTCTGTTAAGCCAGAAGTTTTAAGAAGAGAGAGTTTCCTCCTCATACCTTAGCATCTCAAGAAATTTCTCACACAGAAAGAATCTGACAACCATCAGAGACATGACATCCAGAAGCTGAGGGCTGTAGGCTGGCAGAAAGCCTTGTCTTTAGTTTCAGTGGGGATTAGGTGGCCTTAATCACACTGAAGTGTCCTGAAGCCCCTGCTTCACAGGACAGTGCACACCTCCATCAGTAACATTTCACCAGATGTTCTGGTTTCTCCATCATAGTCAAGGCCATGGCAGGATGAGTACAGCCTGAGTGGGAACAAAAGGAGAACTGCATTGTATTTGAGGTCACAGTATTCCACCTCTCTCTATCCTCCCTAATGGTGTGT
>JAJEJO010001484.1:254077-270110 GCA_020662805.1 Glaucomys volans | reverse complement strand
AACACGCCACTTGGCCTCAGCCTCTCCTCTCCAGTACGTGTATCTGCACGTTGAGATCGTCCCGCTGTCCCACGCCCTGTGCTCTGTCTCTGCCGAGTTGTTGGTTTCTTTGCCTTTGCGTCATCTGGAGCCTCCTCTCCCCAGAATGATTCCAGTCTTCACGGCAGTGGCCTCAGCCACCTCAAACCTCACCCTAGCCAGCACGGTACTTTGCCACCCCAGCAATGGGGAGGCCCTGAACTCCTGACCTCTGGGTTTGACAAATTGCAAACGGAAGTCCAGTCTGTAGTTGGAATGCTGGCCTCCGAAAGACCTTCCGAGGGAAACCATTTCCTGGGACTAGGCTCCTCACTCGGCCACTAAAGTTCAGGCAGGCTGGCAGGAGGCAGAGGCAGAGAGGGGTTGCATCAGCTGCTGTCCGCTAGGACAGAAGTCCCTTATCGGTGACATCCACATGAGCGTCGCCCAAGGGTCTCCAAGTGCATTTAAATGGGTCCAGAATGAGAATCATAGAAAGAACAGCCGCTTAGGGAACGGGCAGGGGCAGGGGTGCAGTGGGAGAGGCACACACCCTCAGAGTGTCCCTGCGTGTCCCTGAGGAGAGCACCAAAGGCAGGCCGCACCGGCCACTAACGCCAGCAGTCGTGGTCGCATTCGAGCCCACCCAGTGCGACCACTGCGCCTGCGCCCAGGAGCAGGGCAGGTCTCCTTGCTTGCTAGCTCCGTGCTGCCCCCGAGGTCCTGCCTCAGGGGCACCCAGCCTCCGTGTGCAGCCCCGCTGGCCAGCATGGGCTCCTGCTGGCTCCTGTGAGGTGCTGCCATGCTCCCAGCCAGAGAGCCAGCTACCCCCGGGTCTCTGCTGGGCCCCGGGGCCCCCGTGACTCCTTGCTGTCTTTTGTGAGGTGGTGGCATTTGCCCGGCACTGAGGCTGGTCCTTCTGGTCAGGGTGGATCCACTGAAACCTGCCAACTTCACAGAACAGACACTAATTGGAGGAGCCAGGGCCAGGGAACCTGGCGTAGTGACGGTCACCACGCACCTGGCTGGCTCTGCTGGAGGACGTGCCGAGCCATTTAAGCCCTGTGCCTGAGTCCCATCCGCTCAATGACAGGGCAGGCTAAGGACCCCCAGGTCCCATTTGGTCTGATGCTGGGGACACTGCTGTCCACCACCTCTGCCAAGGAAGGACAGGAGGGAGTGGGTGCCTAACTGGACATGGCCCTGTTTCCTTCCAGACGCACCTTGCAGCTGCCTGGGGAGACCCGAAAGCCCAGCTCTGATCACCTCACACCTGCTGGGTGTTGAGGGGCAGCAATTCTGATGCCAAAGGCTCCCTCTGCCCCTGGAATAAGGCCAGGACTAGGAACAAGCTTCTCAGAGTCCCCATGCGGGCGGCAATGCAGGGAAGACTGGCCTTGGACGGGGACACCCTGTCCATCTGCTCTGGGACCACCCCCTGCCCACCTCGGCCCCCTGAGCAGCCCTGCGCGGGGTTTCCTTGCTGAACACGGTGGCATACGGAGAGAAACGCCAGGCCCACAACCCAGCAGGCTGCTTTCCGGAACCCAGAGACCCCCAGGGAGAGAGGCCACACCAACCTGCAGGTGCCGGGGAGGCAGCGCTCAGACGGGACTCGCCTTCTGCAAATCCGCGAACGTGCACTTCCTTCCCAGCCTCAGGACACAGAGAAGCAGCCCGGCCACCTTTCCTTGGATATGAGGTTTTATATTGCAGAACTGGATCTTCAGAGCAAGGACGAGTGTTCAAGGACGTTTGACATGGATGATTCTGAGGAGACTGGTCCAAGTGCCACCAGGGAGGTTTGCACGGGCACCCACGCTCCTTTCCGTGGCTTCTTTACAACAAAAATAACACCACCAGGATGTCCTGACACAACGGATCAGGTGATTTTGGTAACTGCAAATGACAGTGATGTGGACTCACTTCTCAAAGGTGGCCCAGGAGAAGTTTCCAATGTCCTCAACGCTCAGGCAGCACTTGGGGAGGCCGGTGGAGGCCAGCACAACCTGCGGAGTGTGAGCTACTGCCAGGAAGTGCCCAGGCGGCCAGTGTCCACCATCCTCAGAGGTGGCACGTGGGCAGTGCTCCCCACAGCGCTCGTGCTGCCCTGTGCGGTGGTCAAGGCCGCGCGGCCTTCTCTGTAGTCTTGCTATTTTCCCAAGTTTTCTCTAAGCTCCTGCAGGACACAGAGACTCAGCGGTGTGGGGACAGAGCTGGGCTGGTGTCACCAGGGTGGAGCTGGCTTGCCCTTTCCCTTCTCTCGGTAATTCTCTTCTCCTTTAGAAAACTGAAAGAGCGAGGCCAGCGGGTGCACTGACCTCTCAGTCACTCTGCCCTCGCCAACGTGGTGGCCTCAGGAGGTGGGACCCTGGGGAGGGTCCTCTGCAGACAAGGTGCTGGAGTGTGGCTGAGGGCAGGGTGCTGGGCAAGGCCGAAGGCCTGGAGCCAGGTGGGGCTGGATGTCAGGCGGGTGTCCACAACTAGGGGACTGGGGACAACACAGGACGTGCCTGAGCCTGGGGTCTCATCCCACGCGATGGAGTGAGCCCACCCCCACTCCATGACTCAGCAGGTTAGGGAACAGTGCCTGAGCCTGGGGTCTCATCCCACGCGATGGACAGCCCCCACTACCGGGATGTTGCAAGGCCGCAGTGATAAGGGGACCCGGGCAGAGCCCCTAGGCATGGCAGGCTCCAGCCCTCCCATGTCCCCCTCACTGAGGGATGGGGGTCACTGTCCTCCTCCTGTGGCCATCACAGCGTTATGGCCCTTCGTTTTAAATGGTTGAAAGTGAATGTTGGATGCGGAAGTCTGAACCGTGGGGACATTCCGCCGCGGAAGTCACGGGTGGCTCAGAACCACACCTGCCACCTCGCTGTGGGCCCTGGGCCATGTTGGGGCCCTTCAGGGATGGCCCCGTCGGTCTCCACCAGAGCATGAGCTGTCTGGGAAGAGTGTGCTTTCCCAGGACTGAACTTTGGGCTGAGCCCTCACCCAGGCCGCGTGGCCGCAAGAGCCAGCTGGACGCGCACTCTGGGCTCCAGACCTGGGAATCTGGCCTCTGGCAGCAGAAGTCCAGCCAACCCCTGGGGGCTGCCCCTGGCCAAGGCTGCCCACACGTGCTGGCCTCTGCAGGTCACATGGTCCATTCCAAACATCACTTCACAAAAGGAAAGCAGAACTTTTTCCCGTAAAACAAACCTTCTCAATAGCATGCAGACGGCTGGTGCCAGGGCTGGGCAGACTGGGGGACGGGACCGGAGCTGCTCGATTGGTGTTTGCTTTGGAGTCTCGGACGTGTGTTGAAACCAGGTGAGGGGCATTCGATGACTGTGAGCACACAGCCTGATGAACTGTCTACTTCCAAACAGTCGATTCCACCTCAGTCCAGTATCCTAAATCCACTCCAAGTCATCTCCCCTCTGGCTGCAAGGCTCCTCGATGCTGGGCGCCAGGTGGGGCACTCAGACAGCCCCGCTGACTCCCAGGGCCTGGGGTCCCCTTCCCAGCCTGCTCTCAAGGCTGGTGCAAGGTGTGCTGCTGGGCCAGGGAACCAGGTTTACTGAACACCCCAGACTTTCTTATTAACACAGTAGCGCTGGTGGGTTGTCAGTGTGCCTGTTGTGGGCACAGTTGGGCCCCGCGGGACCCCTGCTCAGAGCGGAGACCCTGAGACTGCAGCACAGGCCCCCCTGTGCTGGGGCGCCCTCCCGTCCCCACTCACTGCTCCTGGGCTCGCTCCAAGGTGCAGCGTCAGGCAAGGCTTGTGGAGTCCCCCTCCTGGCTCTAGAGGGTGCCTCCTGGGACAGGAAGCGACAGGAAGGATCTGTGGGTGGCGTTTGAGTTGGCTCTCTTCAGTCTCCCGGCTCTCCTGTCCCTTCCTCCATCCTCGGTGTGGATTCAATGGGACCTCTTTTCCCTCTCCTCCAGGCCTCTGCTCATTTCCTCTTTTGTGACTTTTAGAAAGCTAAAGACATGACTCGTGTGTGCGTGTGCATGTGCACGTGTGTGCATGTGTGCGTGTGAGTGTGTGCCCATGTGTGTGCGTATGTGTGCGTGTGGCAAAGTGGTGAAGGGGTGCCATCTGGAACGGCGCTGGACTCTGACTCGCACGCGGTGCAGTGAAGCCCACCTTGCTTCCCCTGACAGGAGTCTGTGTGTTTGCTCCCAGCCTAGCAGAAGGTTGGGCTGCGGTCTGCACGTGGCGGAGCGCCCTTCAGCTGAAGGAGCCACTCTCTGAGGCCTCGGTGCCAGGAGGTCCGTGTCTGCCCTGCTGGCCCGTGGGAGCTGACCAGGCCATCTCTCCCTCTGGGGCCTGTTTTCACCTCTGCAAACCCCTCCCTTGTCCTCCTCCCATTCAAAGTGAGATCTATTCAGTCCCCTGCTCCTGAGGGCAGCAGGTAGCATCTGTCCCCCACAGGCAATTGGCTAAATCCCCCTGGAAGGATCACTCCTCTCTGGCAGTGGACAACAGAACATCTAAAACAAATAGATTCCAGTGGTGGAGTCCAGGGGACCGGTCAGAAGTCAGAGGCTGGTCGGGATGAGACCCAGAGCTGCAAGGCCCTGGTTCATGCAGAGGACAACCCAGCAGCCATGGGGGCCTCCAGAGCCCCCTCTCGGACCTCTCTGTCCCTCAGGGCCAGCCACAACACAGCCTGCTCCAGCCCAGGACCAGAACCTCCTGCCCTGTTCTCCCCCACCCTGGGCCACCTTGCAGGGAGACTTCCTGCCTGCACCGTGGGCAATGGGCTCACAGGAAGCTCCCGGGGAGGGGGCTCATCCAGCACAGCTTGGGGCCCAACGCACAGCAACTGGAAAGGACCTGGTTTCCCACATCTGCCGTCTGCCTTCATCTACGGCTTCCCAAAGCTTCCAAGTTACCAAGAAGCTTGGAATCAGTAGGATCCCTGCCTTCTGCACATTCCCCCAACCTGTGACCCTCCCCTCCTCCCCAGAACAAAAGCCCTGCGTCCCAGAGACAGAGCCTTGCGCTCTCTGACGGCTCTGCACCCCTCCTGGCCTCCTACAGGCTGCCACAGAGCCCCGCCTGAGCACCAGAGGGGTCTCTGAACCCGGCAGACACACGCAGCCTCCAGGATGGGGGAGCACGCTTTAGCAAAGGGCGTTGGTGGAGCAAGAGGCTCGGCTGGAGGCTGGGACAGACCGGCTGCCTCTGCTCTGAACCTGCCCCTAAGCTTGGTACCCAGGCCGCCCCGGCACAGGACGAGTTCCTCTGGACCCAGGCTGCCAGCCCCTCCCTGCCCGGTGGTCAGGGTAGGCGTGAGTCACATCCACCTCAGACACACTGAGACCCTGGGCCAACGAGAGTGCGAGGCCTCGCCAGGTAGGAGCCCACTCCGGGGTCCTCGCCTGGGCGGTGGGAGGGTGGCTGAGGAGGGCCGGTGACCTGCCCAGGGTGGTGCTGGGTGGTGTGGTTCCCCCGCCGCTCTCCTCCCAGGTGTCTAGTCAGGGCTCTGGCCACTTCTGTCCCTCTCACTGCCACACTAATCCCCGTGCAAGCTGCTCGGGCTGATTTTACAGTTGGAACCTAAGGAGCGGATGTTCACCAGGACCGCACCACTGCGTCTTCAAGGACGTCTTGAAGGGCGGTGTCCTCTCCGAGCTCTGCCCTCCTCGGCCTCCCGGGCCAGGCCAGAGCACTCTCCCCGGCAGCCGCGCTCTCTTGGCCCCTGCCACTGGCCTCTTACCGCACGTGGTTCTTTGTATTCAATATTCCCGGGACAAATGGCTGACGAGCCCGTCTGCAGACAAGTCCCTGGACGGTACACCTGAAGGCCTGGGTAGAACGCTAAGCTACACAACTCTCCGAAGGCAGGGTGTGCCCCCCAAACAGAGCACGAATAAATACCCACAAAGAGAGAGACCGTTTACACGACCACCTGACAGAGCTGAGGGCACTGACCACGATGGCGAGCGTAAATGGACCAACCTTGTCTATAAAACAGGGAGCTCCCAGCCCTCCGGCCAAGGCAAGCCTCAGCACTGCGGGTCAAGGGCACACCAGCCCGGGACTCAGGGAAAGCGGAAGGAAGACCAGGGCACAGGCAGGCCAGGCGAAGGCAAACCAGGAACAGAGACAGCGAGCTTGATGCTCAGCAAGATGGAATCCAGGCAGAACACGATCTGAAGGGACAAAGTAGCACAACTCACAAAACCAAGCCTCACAATTGGCAATGAAGATTTGCACACCAACAGCATAAGCCGAACTCGAGATGCAAGTGAAGATAAATAGAAAGGCATTCTGGGAGACTCTACTGTACCCCTTCAATCAGATAAACCCAGAGGAAGCAGCCCAGGCACAGGTGCCCCCAAAATGCCTAGCCAATAGGGTTTCGTTGCGTGTGGAATGCTAAACACTCACGTTGTAGAACAGTGCTCTTCTCAAGTGAACTGAAAATGTCACAAATGAAAACCTCAATTCATCCCAAATAGACACCGTACAGAGGCGTTCCCTGACCACAACCAGTGAAGCCGTGAATCAATAACAAAATTTAAAAATAAAAAGGCCTCAGTATTTAGAAAAAATAAGTGCTGATTTAAATTCTTGGATCAATTAGAAACACAGAACAGTGTTTTAAATCTTCTTGAGCATGACAATAATTAAAACATGAATAATCTGAATCCAGGGCCCATGGCATGTGGCTAAACCAGTTATCAAAGGGAGTGTGTGTGTGTGTGTGTGTGTGTGTACATCCCATGGTTTCCAGGAGGGACTGGATCCAGGATCCCCTGTGGACACCAGGTCCAAGGATGCTAAAGTCCCTTGCACTTACATATAAACTACACATGCTGTGAACCATCCCTAGATGACTTATGATACCCAGTACCAGGGAAGTGTGGTGTGAGCCGTTGTGAAACTGCGTCATTCAGAGAACGATGAGAAAGCAGCCTGCCCATGTTCAGGACAGGTGCTGTTTTTCTCAGATAATTTCAATCCATGGTCCGTTGAATCCACAGATACAAAACACCACGATCCAGAGGGTCAGCCTCACATACACACACACACCTGGACACGTAGATGTACATAGATATCAAAAGAAATGAAGTCAATGCCCAACTCAAAAATTTCTAAAAATAAGCAAAAAATAAACCAAAATAAAGATGATCAAAACAAACTAGCGAGTGAGTCAAGAGAAAAAGCAGTGGAACTAATGAATATATCTAAAAAGTAAACCTTCAAAAATCAACAAAATAGACAACTCACTGGAGAGTCTAACCAAGGAAAGAAGAGCACAAAATCATAACACCATGGAAATGTATTTGAAAACCTACATGAAATAAATGATTCTCTGGAAAATTAAAATACACCAAAATTGACCCCATGAATTAGAAAGCCCAACCAAGCAAATTACCGTAGAAGAAAAAGAAAAAGAAAAGTGTTTCTTTCAAAAAGCACTGAGCCCAGATGGCTTTAAGGTGGAATTCTATGAAACATACATAAATGATCCTAGATCTCAAAAAGTAAGGAAGACTTTCAAAGTCTTTCCATCAAGCAAGTGGAACATTAATTTCTAAAACTGATAAAGATTACATCAAAGCAAAGATTGAATGATAGACCTGTACCATTTTTGAATAGCAAAGAAAATATCTAAAATATAATATTAGTGAATAGAAACCCAAGATCGCTCAGTCTGGGAAAATCCTAAATTTGTCTTGAATTTAAATTAGAAGTAACAAATGAGTTCATGATTTTATTGAAAAATACTAAAGTAAAAAATTACTAGTTTTGTCCACTAAAAAATCCCAAGACACAAAGAACAGCCGGTGGCATGGAGCATCCAGGGACTCGAGGGTCTCTGAATGCCACACTGAGAGCACCAGGGTTACTTGGAGAACCAGCTGTGCCTGGACCTGGAGCACAGCGTTCACGGGATGAGCGTGGAGCATCTGTGGCAGGTCTCCTGGTCAAAGGGAGTCAGAAGAGGCTGCAGCACCCAGTGAGACCGCTTGGACCTCAGCGAGGAAGGCGGCTGTGGGTTAGACTTCATGAGGAGTTGATGATGATTTTAACTCATCGGTCAGCTTTGGAGAATGCTCACTAATCAGCTCCGCATTTTGCAAACCAATAAGGACAGTCGAGCAGCCACCTGCTTTTCCTACACACTCCTCCTGAGAGTAACTGGGAGGAGGTTCTTCTTTATGGATGTATCCAAGCTAATTAAACCAAGGAGCGAGACTAAGAACGTGACCACCTTGCAGCTGCTCCAGAGGAGGGGATCTAGCAGTGGCCATCCTTTCCTGTCGCGGCACAGAGACAGCCAGATGGTGGTGACAGGGGTGGGAGAATTCAGAGCCCACCATGAAGTTCCTGCCAAAGGCCAACTTGGACCCCAACAGTCCATCATTGGTCACTGGCCAGACCAGGAAAAGGACAATCTCTTTCTCCTTCTTCTTTTTTCTGGTTTAAAGAGATTTGTGGGCACTGTAGGACCCTGAATGTGAAGAATTGAAAGAAATAATAAGATGCATGGTTGGATTTGAAAGCACAAAAGCCCTGAGAGGCAGATATTCCTCCTCAGGGTTTGATAGCTCCCAACATCTATAGCTACTTAAGAGAAGCTGAATTGCAAAACTAGGACCTTTTCTTAGACAATCCCAGAGCTTGCCCTTCCACCTCAGCAACTCCATGAGAGAGGTTTAGGATCCTTCAACTCACCACAAATACACATCTCTGGTTCTTTTCTCCTTCGAATGACAATTATCATGATATTAGAAAGAAATTACATTTATAATGTGCTTGTGAATTTAGCTTTTTATTTATGGATCTTTAAATCTCATTTCTGTAAAGAATAAGCCATGTTTGGCTTGCAAATCCAAGCTGTGCAGGAAAAACAAACAAGCAAAGCAAAACAAAATCTTTGAAACATGTGTGTTGCCCTTAAAAACAAACGCAATTGCCGTTGCTACGGCCACGGAGAGTCTGCGTCGCTCACCGAGGCTCGGCTCAAACACATCTGAATACTTTTGATTTAAAAGTCGTCTCCTACCGGATGATATCTTCAGCATGTCCCTTGGTTTGGCTTTTGGCCATTGGCTCTCAGCGTTCCGTAGGAACTGAAGGAAGAGGATTCGAGGTGCACTCATTTCCGAGATGTTCCATGTGCCCTTGTTTTCTGAGAGTTTCCTGAAGCCATGTGTGTGTTGACAAGCTGTTTACTTTTGTGCTTGGTATTCAGCATGGTGCCACCTGCCAGAATCCGGGTCACCCAGGGGAGTGTGCTTCTTGGCTCTGGGGAAACCTCGGCCTCCGTGGCATTTCGATGGCATCTGGAAGGTGGTCATTGGGGCTGGTCCCCATGGTCCTTGGTGCCTCTCCCATGCACCACTGCAGGGCAGGGCTCTCAGGGTGGAGCCGGCCAGTCCACATCCCACGAGGAAGCCAGAGCATCCGGGCCATCACCGGGGACCCCTGAGACAGGAGGACAAGGAGTACTCCTTGGTCACCCCAGAGGGGTCAGCCTCAGAAGGGTCAGCCCCAGAGGGGTTAGCCCCAAAGGGGTCAGTCTCAGAGAAGTCAGCCTCAGAGGGTGTCAGCCCCAGGCCCCAGGCAAGGAAGAGCAGGTAGCTCAGATGCAGTTCGGAGTTTCTCTGAAAAGAGCGCGAGTAGCCTGTCCTGCCACTGGGGACTTCTTGCTTAAGCCTGCTGACCACAGGGTCTGTCTCCTCTCTGCTGGCCTCTCTGCAGTGCTCTCCTCAGAGAGCACTGGGCACAGCCATCCCCACAAGCCCCACATCAGTCGCCTAGTGCTGCAGCGTGATCTGTCAGGCCCTAGCTCTGAACACACAGGACTGCCTGTCTACGTGGATGCGTGATGGGCAAGGGCATGGGGGTCCCAGGTGCCGAGGGACCTGTGCCTCAGTCTCTCCTGACGGACCTCCTGGTCCCAACAGCAAACCCACTTCTCAGATGCACCCACTTGTGTTCAAAGCCAAGGCAACACTGTCTTGCCGAGAAGGAGGGCAGGGCATGCTCCACAGGTCAGGGTCGCCTGACTGGGCCAGGAGCTCCTGGGAAGCCCTGCTGGCCTGCAGTGAGACACAGTGGTGCCCGGGCACAGGAGCCACCAGGGGACAGGCACAGCCTCGCCGTCCCAGCATGCGGCGCTCCGACCTGTTTCACGGCGGCTCCTCCTCCTTGGGAGGCCAAACTTCTGGAGGCAGGAAACTTTCAAAGGCAACCGCAGTGGGAGCACCAGCTGCAGGTCATTTGACCTGTCAATCAAACGCTGGCCTGAGTGGCATCCACTGACGTCCACTCATGGCTGTTAGATGTCCCAGCTCTGGCCGTCAGGACAAACGGCAGGCTCAGAGGGCAGAGTCCCAAAGCCTTCAGAAGGACAGCACGACGCTGGGGGCTTTCCCACAGTGCTGAGTGGATCAGTTCATCTGCGTCACGCAGCTTCGCCACAAGGGTACAAGGGTCCAAAATCAAGATGGCCTCAGCTTCAGAGCCGGCATGGGCCTGCCTGAGACCCTGCAGCTCGGTGTTTCAGACTCCAGCTTCCTGAATCCTAGAGAACAAGTCCGCCGCCTCGCCAGGCCAGGGACGGGCTCAGGCGGCTGCCGTGCGAAGGAGCCTTAGAAAGTGCAAGTTGCCCCCCCCCCCCCCAAAGACCCGGGGGTTCTTTCGTTCTTTGATTGATCAGCTGCAGCACATGTGGGCGTGGAAGCCCAGCCAGGCGGGCCTTGCTCTCCTGGGACGCTGCGGCAGCAGTGGAGGCCTGGCTTAAAGGCGGGCAGAGAGGCTGCAGTCCTCCCCACCGTGGTCAACACCAGGGACAGACGCCAGGGCCCCACGGTCAGTCTTCAGTGCAGACCGGGGTTCCAGGACAGAGGCGTTGGCAAAGCAGATGCGCGGGATGTGAAATGACAGGGCCGTGGCCTGCAGTGGCACTTCCTCTGCGGTTCCCCGGGGCTCGTGCCGTGGGGACCACTGAGGCTGCAATGCCCTCCTGAGCTGGACACAGGCTGTGTGGGTGGGTGAGACCTTGAGACCAGGACTCAAGGTCGCACCTCAGCATTCCCGCCCTTAACCGGCCATGTGGAAACCCTGGGCCTCTGCACCTGTTCCCCAGGCTTGGCCACCAGAGCATCCCAATCCAGGCGGCCCCATCTTCTTTCCTAGTCCCTGTTCCTGGTCCCTGAAGATATCCCAGCAGTCCCTGCCCACAGCCCTCTGCAGGTCTCCCACCTCCGTCAGGGCCACCTCTGACATGCTGACCTCCGCCAGCTCCCGTCCTCCCCCACCCAGCAGCCCGTGCCCCCCCTGCCCCCACTGCTGGCTGAAGCGGTGGCCAGGCCTCTGGCTCAGGGGCTGTGTAGCGATTGCCACTCTGGTTCCCATCTCCTGCCTGCAGGAGCTCAGGTGGCGTCCACAGCAGAGCGCCTGTCAGCCACTGGAAGAGAGAGTGCTCTCCCGCACAGGGACAGCCCGTCACCAAGCGCACACCCACAGGCCCGGCCTCCTGGCAGTCGCTGAGCTCCAAGTGGCCACATCCCGTTGCTAACAAGGCGGATCCCTAGCTCTTTGGCTCCAGCCAGGAGTCTTCGCAGCTCCTGGACCACCATGGCTCTGGCCAACCAGCACCCCCCATGGACCACCTTGCCTCAGGGAGCTCCCTCTTCAGGCCAGCAAGAGCGTGTCTCCCACTGGTCTTCCCATGGGGGTCTCCTCTAACGAGACCACAGGGAAGGACATCCCAGCCCTTTGCCAACCTTCTGCTGGTTACAGTCACCCCCACCCCCAAGTGAGGGGTCACGAATGCCAAGACAGGATTGGGGAGCATCCCAGATGTGCCCCCATGCCATCCTGCATCAGGCCTCTGCCAGGCTTCTCTGCTCCTCAGCTTCTCACCTCATTTGGGCTGATGGGAACGCCATCCAGAGCCCACAGAATGGCCACATTAGAGCCAGGGTCACATCTCTGATGGCTCGTGGATCCCATTGTCCTCTCTGTAAGGGTCAGTGCAGCTGTCACACCTCTGAGTGGCAATGTGCCCCGAGCATCAGAGACCAGTAGACAGCATCCCTTCAGGCCACCTACTCGTCTTGTCCCCTCTTGGCCATGGCCAGCTGCTCACTTCCAAATCCCAGTGCTTCTGTCTGGAAGATCTGAGCAGGTACAGAGCTTGAGGGGGACCGTGTTCGCGCCACCCTTTCCTTGGTTACATTCATGTTGACAATGACAGCCATGGGCTCCTCGTCCAGGAGCTCCTCGGGAGAGGACCTCAGAGGAAACAGGCAGGGCAGGCGACACTTTAAAGGCAATCACCACCTCCTCTGGTGCTCTGTGACAGCCCTGACATCCTCCTCTGTGCCCTGTGACAGCCCCGACGTCCTCCTCTGGGCCCTGTGACAGCCCTGACATCCTCCTCTGGGCCATCCGGGTGTGCGTGAAGGGGGAGAGCTGCTAACAGACAGAATGTGAGCGGCAAGCCAAGGTCCAGCACAACGGGCTGCCTCCCAGGAGCAGATCTGTGCTGCGGCCAGGCTGCTCCATCACCCGTGTCATGGCTGTGTCGTTGCTCGTGGGAAAGTGTGGACACCTGCAGGCTTGTAGGCACAGAGGGACCTCCACGCATTTGCTGCTTGGAACACAGTGCTATCTGTGCAGAGGGCCAGGGAGGCTCCACACGAGAGCGGAGAGCAGCGCCCACAGAGGGACTTGTGGGCCTACGACTGGCTACCCCGTCAGGCCAGCTGGGATTGAGTCCTTCTCTGCTTCTTGCTGGTCTCCACGGAAAGCAGATCACGAAGTCCCCCAAGCAGATGGGAAGCAGAAACCCACCTTCTGCAGGGGGATTCGAATCTGTTGAGACACCCAGCTCAAGCGCCCGAATTAGGTGTTTCAATTAAAGTGAGTTCTCTGGCCATTTCAACTCCCAACCCCGCAACAAGAACCTCATAAAGAGTCTTCCGGCAACTTCTAACCAGGGTTCTCTCGGCCCCTCTCTTGGGACGTCTGCTTGGAAAGCAGATTGCATTCTGTGATGTGTTCGCCAGATGAAGGGCCGTGCCCTCCCCTGGCTGGAGGATGCTGAGTGTGTGCCGGGGGTGCGGAGCCGCAGATGTCGGCCGGCTGCTTGGTGCGCAGACCTCTGACGCACGCGAGCTTGAGATGCGGATGCCGGGCAGCACCTCTCCCAGGGACTCCCCAGGGGGTGGGCGCGTGGGCCGCCTGCTGACCTCCGCAGCCACTCGGGCCCTCCGGAGTGTGAAATCTCAATTTCTACATAAGAGCTTTGCGTGTCAGCCCCCAAACGCTCCATGTGGGAGCCGGGCTGATGTTTTCCAGGTCGGTGCTGTGGCCGGGAAGCAGGAGGGAAGAAGGAGGCGTAATTTCTACCAGGCCCACGCTGCCTTGGAAAACCGTGCGCCCAGCAGCCCACTCCAAAAGACCCCCGCCTGCAAGCCTGCTGGAGGCTGGAGCTGCCTTCCAGGGCTGAGGGTTCCCCCAGACTCCAGCTGCCAGGCCCCAACCCTCTGGACAGCTGGACAGTGCAGGAGGCAGGCCAGGCCACAGGGACCCATGGGGCCACCACGTGGGCTGTTCCTGACCATCTGCAGGGAGGTTGGTGGGCTACCCACAGCTAGAGCCCAGCAGAGCTGCCATTCCTCGTGACCCCAGATGCCTGGCCTCGCCTCCCGCTAGCCCACCTCAAGGTGGCTCGCCCTCTTTCCCTGTGCCCTCTGGGCCAGCGTGTGCCATCCTGGGCCCAAGGAAGCCCTTCCTTCCAGACGGATACACCGCGTGAAAGCCAGGTGCTCGTCTGAGCCCTCTACTCTGAGGTCAGGTGTTGAACACATGCCCATCTGTGCTCCGTGGGATGAAACCGCTGCTCCCCCAGCACCCAATGCCTTCGGAGGGACAGGACCCCCACGGCAGACAGGGCCTCCTCAGGCTCCTCTCCCTCTGGTCACGCTCACCAAGAGCCCTTCCCTGGTGTGGAACTCTATCACACAGCTGATGGCCATGGGGTCACTTGTCCACCCCAGAAAGGGAAGTCTGACAGGCCTGAGTACAGAGCCGTCACAGCCCCTCTGCTTTTGGTGGCTGGTGGGACAGTCGGTCTGCCCCTGGGAGCACCTAATACACCAGCCCCTTCTGTCCCCAAATGCAGGATCTGGGGGCATGGGGAGAACCAGCTGGAGCCCCTGGCACCTGACCTACGGTCATGGGGACACAATGGAGCCCACTCACTGGCCTGGAGGAGGCTGAGGGGGGATCACCAGGGAAGGGCCAGGAAGGGAGGAGCTCTGGTGCCGGATGTGGGCTGCCCCCGGGAGCAGAGTGCTGAGTGCAGAAGGGTGGGCGGGCTCCACCGGCCCTGCGCCAGCCCAGTTCCCAGGCGGGTGCTGGGGTCAGAGTTCAAAGCCATCAGCGCAGACTGCAGCAGTTGGACCCCAGCTCTCCTTGCCTGTGTGGCCAGGACTGGGACACCCCTGCAGTCCCCTGCCAGCTGCAGGTGAGATTTCCATGTGCACACACCTCAGGTGAAGTAAGCAGGAGCCACGTCCAGTCCCCAGGTCAGTGGCCCTCAGTGAGCAGCCACGCCAGGGGGCCCCAGAGAGGCCCAGAGAATTCCCATGGGGAAATGCCAGGCTTTTAACCACAACGAAGACAAGCGTGGCCAGATCTGGAGCCTGACACACACACAGTGAGTCCAACTCCAGCAGCATCTGCGCTGCGGAGCCTGGGTGGGAGGCCCAGCTGCCAGAGCGCCTGACAGCCAGGGGCCTCCCGGCCTGTCCACAGAGGGCGTCCACTGGACACCTCTAGAACACCTCCCACGGAGGGAGCAAGCCCAGGGTCCCAGGTCACAAAGCCCAGGGCCTTCCACAGGTGGGTCCTGTGCCCATGGGCCACAGCATGCCCCCACCCACACACTACACGCACACGGCTCTCAGCCTGCTCTGGAGCGGCGGGGCGGGGCACAGGGGCCGAGTTCTAGGCCCACTCTCTCCCGGTGGGTGGAAGGCAGGGCTTCCACACAGGCCCCATTTGGAGGATCCTTGGCCACGCTGATGGGAAAGCTCCGGTCCCCCCTGTCAACCCGCCTGGGCATCTCACCAGGGCCGCTGGGGTGCCCTCACCTCCAGGCTCAACATCCCCTGTGCCCAGGTGGCTTGTCCAGCTCCCATGCCTGTGTCCCCCAGGGCCAGCTCAGCACCTCCTCCTGAACCCTCCTGGACAGCCCTGGGCCTGCTCCGCTCCCCTGGGCACCTCACACACCACTCTCCCTGGAAGGGCATCGCGTCTACAGAGGGCACAGTGCCCAGAAGGCAGCTCCCTGGGGTGCGGGCCCAGAGCCACTGCTGCAGACCACGGTCAGACAGGCCCAAGTGGCCACCAGGTCAGGTCTAACCCAGCTCTGCCACTGACCTAAGAGTGGCCTGGCTTCGTCCAGGCACTGGAACCTCAGGCTCCTCTGAGGAATGAGGGAACAGCTGAGCAAGGAAAGACAGAGCCCCCAGAACCAACTCACACCCCAAGGCAGCAGTCGTCTCATTCCCACGGACACTGTGAACAGACCACCAACTTCACAGCATCAGACACGGGGTGACAGTGACACAAAGACTGTCACAGTGCTCCAGCCCTGGGTGGTCCTAGCTAGCCAGGTGGCTCAGCCTAACCTCAACCACCAGCACTCCAGGGAAGGCCAGCACCCAGGGAAAGCCAGCACCCTGGGAAGCCCAGCACCCTAGGGAAGGCCAGCACCCCAGGGAAAGCCAGCACCCAGGGAAGGCCAGCACCCTAGGGAAGGCCAGCACCCTGGGAAGGCCAGCACCCAGAGAAGGCCAGCACCCAGGGAAGCCCAGCACCCAGGGAAGGCCAGCACCCGGGGAAGGCCAGCACCCAGGGAAGACCAGCACCGAGGGAAGGCCAGCACCCAGGGAAGCCCAGCACCCTAGGGAAGGCCAGCACCCAGGGAAGCCCAGCACCAGGGAAGCCCAGCACCCCAGGGAAGGCCAGCACCCGGGGAAGGCC